>CAXAMN010023807.1:326393-389463 GCA_963970005.1 Durusdinium trenchii
TTTATTATCAGCGGGAAGTCGAAATGACGCAATTCCGATCTTGCTTGCGCACGCATGGATTTCTGCTGCGGCTCCTGGCAGCAGACAAGGGACTGAGCTGCATTAAGTTCTTCAAAGCCAAGAACCCAGGGGTGCTGTTCATCGACGAGACCAGCGAGCTGGAAGTGGGCGCCTTTCTGTCCCTCACAGCAACTTTTCCACAGGCAGTCTGCCTGCTGGACAGCGGCCAAACCATGAGCAAGGCCAACAGCACCAAATTACAACTGGATGACGAGCCGACGGAAGTGCAGACAGCAGAACTTCTCAAGAACACATGCAGGCCCGAATCGTCAGGTGACTGTCACTTAATACTCTTTCCTTTGCAGATTCCTGTCCAATCGTTACGTGATATCGCTTATCGAAGCATCCGTCAAATCAATCCGCATCATCACCCATGCTTGCCTTGTGCGGACTTGGCCAAGTGCGAAGTCGCCCTCCCTATGCATCATGATTGACAGGCACCCTTGACAAGTCTGATGCGGAAAGAGCGCTTGGCGTTTGGCAAACTCGCCGAATTGAGTCGGTCTTGCTGAAGCCAGGGAACTTGGGCCACATTCTTCCCACTTTCAAGGTCAACAGTGACATGTGACCTGACTCTGACGACAAATTCAAGAACCTGAAGCATCTCAACGGGCATTCTGAGTTGGCCGCGGGGCCCGTGCTGGTGGCCTACTGGTACAAGTCGGACTGGTTGAACCACGACGATGCAGCTGGTGAACGCAGTGTCCGGGTGTTGTCCTCCTGTTGTCCTTTTCTTATCCTTCTTCTGTACAGCTTTGCTGCGGCTGCCAGCCCAGACCCTGTCCTCCTGTTGTCCTCTTTTTTCTCTCTTTTCCTCCTCTTGTCTTCTTCCTTCTTGTCACCCCATTGTCCTCCTCTTGTCCTCTTCTTGTCCTCCTGTTATCCTTTTGTCTTCCTCTTGACACGTTCTTGTCCTCCACTTGCCCTCCTGTCGTCCTTTTGTTGACACCAGCTTGGCCACGGCTGCCAGCCGATCTCCAGACCTTATCCTCTTGTCCTCTTGCTGGGGTTCTCTCTTAGGAAAATAGACGCTGGCCCCAAAACCCTGTGTCCGGGTGTTGTTCTCTTCTTTCCTCCAGTTCTCCTGCTGGCCGCGCTCGCAAACCCTGGTCCTCCTCTTGTCCTATTGGTGTCCTGCTGCTGTCGTGCTTCCTTCTCTTGTCTCCTGCTGTCCTCTCGCTGCGCTGGCGAACCTTGAGTCCTTCTCTCCTGCTGCTGTCCTCTGCAGACATTACCACCACAGGTGTTTAAGAGGACATCACCAAGAATCAAGAGGATCTCATGTGAAGTCAAAGGAACTGAAGAGGGAAATCAAGGTATTGAAAAGGGGATCAAGAATCCAAAGGAATTTGAAAAGGAAATCAATCAGAGTCAAACATCAAAATAGCTAAAATATGCTAAAGTTTGATATCGACATATTTTTAATGAGGAATCAACGAGAACGAGAAGCAAAAAGGAATTCAAAAGCAAGTCTAACAGTTTATAATAGGAATTTAAACGGGTGTGGAGATATAAAAAAGGTAGACTTTCCAAACCTGGGGTTTTGGAGGGGCTTCTGGGTCTTCTCAATGGCCCTTGGTGGCGACTGCGACCGAGGGCTACCTGCCTGGCGCCAACAGATCTTGGAAGCTGCACAGGCTCAGCAGGCCAGGCAGATTCATGACGCATGGATGACGCAGTTCTTGACTGTAGCAGTTCTGTTTTCTGTTTGAAAGCCAGGTTATTGGAAGAACATTTTCTTTTTTGGGGGGGAGAGTGTTCTTTCTCATCGCCGTGCGTCCCTGGTAAATTCCAATGGTCGTGCCTGGTTGCCTCAGCGGTGCCGCTTGGTCTACCTTTGTCTCCACGGACAGCCGTCGGCCTGACACATCCGGCCCTGTCTTCAAGCCACATATACCATGAACAAAAACACCAACTGGAATGTGAGAAAACTTGAACATACTCAAAAATCTATATACAAAAGATATGTCAAAACAGTCAACACACCAATCTGGGTGAATTAAACAAATATATAGTAATATATAAATATTATATATATATATGGATCATGTGGACATCTCCCTCTATCCATCTCCATCTATCCAACGCTGTTTGGATGGTCTAATCCTCGTTTGCTGCGGTCGCAGGTGGTGGAGCTGCAAACGCGCTTGGAGCTCCGCTTCTCCACCTCCACTGGAGGCCACGGGATCATCGGGCGGACGGAGGAAGACGGACCGCGTATACGTGGTTGTTGCGTGGCCGCGTGGGATCTTCCCTTCTCCCAGACACTCTATGTGTGCATATATGTGTACCATAGTGCATATATTGACCGATCCATTGGGGTGGTTGAAAAGGGGTGAAGCACTGAAGCGATATATCTCTTCTGGTCGATGGGACAGGTCGTGTCGTCGGATCCATAAGGATTCTCCCCTTTGAAGTTGGTCGCCTATAACTGCTTATGAACAGGTCAACTCCCGCACACACGCAACCAATTGGGTCCTGTTCTCTTTTATACAAAGACGTCAGCAAGGTTTCGGGCGCCAACAAAGATTCTCCACGTCTACTGGAAAAACCATATACCCTAGGGCTCCAAGGACCTTCTAAGAAGGTGTTTGGGGTGGGTTTAGATGGTCCAAATACCTTCTGGGGAGGTACTTGGAGCCCTAGGGATACAGTGAGTGAACTAGTGAGTCCAAAACCAAAACGCGCAAAGAGTTCCCCTTTTCCCAAAGCTTCACCACATCACCCTCTTCATGTCCCTGCTTCCCTCATCGATGGTTCAATGGATTTGGGAATACCCAAATGGACAACTTCCAAAGGTCAAAGCAACACTTTGATCATGGTTTGCTTCGCATCATCGCCTGCACCCAGCGTCCGGACTCAACCCTTTGGGGGAGCCACGGACAGATGCACCGCCACCGCTTCGGTGCCGCTTCGGCCCCAAACGGATGATTGGCAATGCTTGGTGTGCCTGGACTGCTAGGGGTGCACCACTTCACCATCAAGCCAGCTGCAGGATGGCAGGGGCCTTGCTGTGTCATGGGATTCGCAGGATGCTGATGAAGGGGATGCCCGTCCCGTTAAGGTTCTACGGCACCCATCGAGCTATGGAGCCATTGGGGCGTTGGTCAATGGTGCCGCGACAATGGTGACATCACTCAGACCCCATTTGCGGCCATTGCCAGTGCTGCCAACTGAGCAATCTCAACCAGAAGTCTTCTGTGTTCAGATAGCCTGGAACAACCTGCTGTATTGTGGTCATTGCAACTGGAAGGCATTTGGGTGTGTAGCTCGGTCACTCAGAAAAAAACCTTTGGGGTTTGACAAGGCCTTTGGTTTCGACAGTCCCACAGTCCCACTTGATGTCCAGTTTCAGGGCGAGGGCCAAAAACTGCATCAACAACTACAATCAAACTGAATCAAACTGAAGTGCCCGAACTCGAGCTGGGTGAAATAAACGACTATGACTATCCCTAGGGCTCCAAGTACCGTCTAAGAAGGTGTTTGGGGTGGGTTTGGACGGGTTTGGAGGGTCCAAATACCTTCTGAAGAGGCACTTGGAGCCCTGTATTATATATAATATAACAATTTAAAGGTTATTATTCCCTCTACAGAATCCGGATTTGCTTAAAAGTGACCTCATGATCCCCTCTCAGAAAGGATTTTTGTAGGAAGAGCATGTTGGAAAATGTCAATCCATTGACATTGCCCTTAAGAAGTTTGTTTCCCACACTTCTTTCATATATATTTTTAGGATCTGTGTTTCTTTGTTTTCTGAATTTGTCCAGGACATCCATGTCGACCTCACATCACATCCGACTTGTTCCCTTCATCCATTATCCGCCTTAAAAGCCGAAGACTTCGCCACACAGAAATCCCTGAAAACTCCTCTCAGGTCTGGAGTCCTCGATGAGTCCCAGGCCGGGCAATCCGGTGAACTCCGCTCATGTGCGAGGCGTTTCTCTCCCAGTCGCGAGCAGCTATCCGCAGCCCCCTCCTCCTTCCCATGCATTTCCTATAGATCATCTCTATCAAAAACCTCCGCAGGTCTCGAGTTCACGGTCGATGTCGACGGAACAAGCCCAGCTCGGGTGTTTGGCAGGCGCAGAAGGAGAAATCCAGCTCGGGGGCCCGAGGAATCGATGATTTGACTGAAGGAAGTGTTACGATGGTCAAATTGAGTCGCTTGATTGCATTGCCCTTGCGTCTCTAGGCCTTTTCTTTTTCTCCAGGTCGGTTGGAAGTCATTTGGTATGTTGCTTTTGTTTGAGGTGCCAGATTCTTCATCTAAGAGTTCTCCAGCCTGCTCAGCTCCTTTTTTGTTAACAAGCAAACAAACCTGAACGAACAATAAAAACTGTCCTTTGATACTTTGGTAACCCGGAAAGTAATCTGCATAATTGATTGATGAAAACAATACCAGCTGGAAGGCTGTGTTTGCCTACACATGTGCGTTTCTTATTTATGCTAAGGAACGCATATTGGAACATCTGAGTTTCTTTATGGAACTTCTGAGTTTTTTATATCCTAACCTTCCTTTCTTTGTGCCACCGTTTTCCTTCACCCACCCACGCCATACTCGTGGACAGGCTGGAACGTGACGGTCAACGTGCCCATCCTTTCGGTGAGTTGGATCCATCGTCATAAGGAGGACGGGGCCCGGTCCGGACGCAGCGCAGAATGACGGACGGACTGGGGGAGACCCGAAAGGCGACAGCCGTGTGACCCTTTGGGGGGTCACTATGCTTTGGATTGAACTGAAGAGAGAGACATTCAAATCCAAAAGTGCACATTGTGTTCAAATATCTTTGGATTTAAAATAGCTCTGGATTGGGAACATGTTTTGCACAGTTTCGCCATGTGAGGGGACGACGTACCTGATAAATGTTGACCTAAAAATAGAATGAACACCCTCAGTACCATGTGACCATGTGTAACATACACACACAATCCGGGAAGCACTATAGGCCCTAGCAGGTTGTTGGGTTTAGTTTTGACTTTTCATCGCCTGGGTCTCTGGGGGCAGTTCATCTGGGGTGTTCCAATATTGGGTCATGTCTATGAAAGGTGGAACAGGTCGAACAACATTGAAATGTGTCCTTCTAAAAGTATTTAGTATTGATTAATATATCAATGTTAAACTTCTGGAGTGGTGTGAACCATGAAGCTGACAGTACCAAGGGAGTCGTCATTGTCTCATCCAATTGCTTTACAGAGAGCGGAACTCTCATCCTGTTTGTGACTGAGAGGTTTGTGAAACTGCATGGACCTTCGAATTTCCTGGCCAGTCTGAGCCCTGTAGGATTTGTTTGGGCTTCAAACTTACGTAGATGCTGTAGCGAAAAAAATGCGAAACAACAGCCATTTGTTGGTTGTGAAACTGGAGCAGCAAGCCCAGCGCCCAGTGCCATGTATGATGTGCTGAACATCCGAATTTAAAACATACACTCTGAACTCATGTAGGTGAAATGGAGTGAAGTTCACCACCTGTTTGTAGGTGAAAGCGATCGTCCCTTTGAGGCCATGCGATGATTTCAGGGTGTTTCTTTCCTTTTTGTACTATGGATATATAATGAAAACACATACAAATGAGCAAGTGCCTCGGTTAAACATCAACTGAATCAACCCTTGGGGCTTACTCGGGGGGGGTCCCGGACGTGATCCGGTCGCAGGTCTTGGCTTTGCGCTTGAAGGGCATTCGTACGGAGGACCGGTGGGTGGTCCGGTGGAAGGAGGATCAGGTGGGATTGCATCGTTCTTTTGGGGGAGTAGAAGCAGTGTTAGTTTTCTTTACTTTTTTTGTTTTAGTTCTTGTTTTAACATAGGTTTAGTTAATGGTTATAGCCTGTGTTATATTTTTTCAGTTGCCATCCAAATATCAATAACAGTATGATGTTTAGTGAAGTCATGTTTGCCATACACAGAAGCAGGATATTCAAGTGGTCCAGTACATATAATTATGTGTTCAGAGATCTCACCCAAAGCACACATGACATGGTTGTGCAAATGTTTGATACATAATGTTAAACACTTGACCACCCACCTTAAACTTTGGCAGCACTGTTCAACCTTATAAGGATGCTCACACGCACAACGATTAGGACTGGGGCATGATTCTGGACTGGAAGGAAGCTGAATGATCAATATAAGTACCTCGGAAAAGTGCCACAGCTGCAAGTACCAGCATAGCTCGCATGTTCGTTCTATATTTGGTGGGTGTACCCACCTCTTAAAATATATATATTGTTGGTTACTTAAAGGGTGTTTTTTTTCGTCAGCCTTGCTGAGACCACACCGAGTGACCCAGGAGTTCGTGGTCCTGGAACTGGTCATACGGTATGACCATCCATGCAACTGCAATGACCGACTGATGGACGGGTCATGTTCATGAGGGAAATGGACTCCATCCATGGATGGGCTGGGTAATTATAATAAGTCACCCCCATTTTCCCTACTGTCCCTTCATTCAGCCTTTACAAGACCACGCAGGTCGGTCCAAACGAAATACCGAAGCATTGTGCCAGGGTCACTTCCCTGTTACGTTCGACGTAGAATGCAGCGTCACTTCCCCGTTACGCGGCACGCAGCGCCTGGCAGATGGGACAGCATGCCAACGAGGGGAACTTTGATATTGGCATGCAGCACTTGCAGGCATTGGCGTCGGAGTGAAGGAGAGATTGGGATGAATCGATCCTCGGTTTGGTTGGTCGGTTGGTGTGGTTGGTTGGGTTGGAACGATTGAGGGGAGACATAGAGTTGAAACATCTATAAAGCAAAATCGATCAAAATCGGCTGACATGCAATAATAGTTTGTCAGGATTTTGGACAGCAAAGTTGGGTGCAGTGTTTTGTCGTGTTTTTTGGTTTCCTTTCCGAATTTCCTTCCAGCCTTACAATACAGAATTGGAAGAATCCTATTTGTCGCTTCAAGAACCATGGGGTATCATCGGTCGGTCGCTCCCCGACTAAACCAAGCCACTGAATTCCTGCAACTTGAAGCCTCGAAAAAACTTATCGCAAGGAGCATATTGTAACACGTAGCCTGGAGTCAGAACCAAAGACAAGCGGTTCAATGTCCTAGCAACCATCCAAGATGTATTGCAGAAAACAGAACATCTCTCCAAGACATTCCCTACATTCACCGAAACATATGCAATAGACTCGACTCGCCCCCGATGTCGTCCAGTTGACCCACCGGCGACCGTGGAACATGCCAAGTAGACTCAGAGCCCTGAGGCGTTTCCTTCGCCCTGAGGTCGATCATTTCATCGACGGGGGGCGAACTCCCCGTGGTCCTGTCAGGGCGCCCGTGGCTGGGTCGACCTCCCGTGGCTCCGTGCGCTGCCAATCCTGTCAGAGCGCCAGGGTGAGGGGAACCGTCCGGACCCACAGGTAGCAAGAACAGCTGTTTCCAAGCCACCTGAGAAGGTGGATCCCAGTGGGTGTGGGCCACCGAATAATGGAGATGACAAGTACACCCCACGGATGGGTCCATGGTCCCAATATGTTCCAGTATGGCTCCGTAATGAGTCGGAACTTGGAGCATTCCAACCTCCAGGAGCATTCCAACTGACCTGTAGGGATTTGTTTAATATTGGTGAACTTCCAGGTGAGAATTCATACAAACTAATCTGTGCTTGTACGTTGGCTTGCAGGTTTCCCCGCAAATCAACGGGTGAAGAGAACAAACAGAATTTGTTTAATGATGTTTAAAGCGTCTCCCAATCAGAACATTGATGTTTGTACTCGTGTATGCCGTACCTGTTCACTTTGGATCGTCACCACCTTTGTCGAAGCCCATCCTCAACATGATAACTCTTGATCAAACCAGAGACGAAACTGGAGGAAGCCGCCGGTTCGCAGGGGCCTGGACTCTCAAAACCCCACCCACCTGCCGTGGTTCAGTCCTGGGCTTTCCATGTGGTGCTTTGGTGTGGTCTGTGTGAGTTCGACCGAGGAACCGCCGGTTCCTGCACATCAACAGCCGGTGGCTTCGAGAGAAGGCCGATGTCCGGTGTCGCCCCCGGGTGTGGGGCGAGGGGGAAGACAGTATAGACCTCACCACAGCTGACCTACCTAGCGCTTCCTGTCGGGGTGCCCTGTCTGGAGACCTGTAAGTAGTGTGGAGATATCCATTGGTGACCCCGAACGGAAGCAACTGGTATACAATGATTTGTTTCCTTTACAGCTGACCCATACAGCTGACCGGTTTGGGACTCTCATAATTTGCATACCTCTTGCCGAGGCCGAGAAAAGGCCAGGGGTGGTGGCAGGGGAGTCAACGCAAGCAAAAAATTCCGTGACATGGGTGTCGAATTGGGGTTTGGAATTGGGAACCTGCGTGTCGGATGTAATCTAGTTGTTACGTTGACCTTCAGATGGAACGTCCGAAAGGATCACTGTTATAGAAGTAGAAGTGGAGTCAGAGGGGCGCCAGGCATCTTTAAAGTGGGCAGCTTTCGGACACGGCAAGGAAACCGCTGCTCGATGGGCTGCAGGGATAGGTCAAACAGTTACACATCAGAACTCCAATGGGTTTTTTGCGGATGCAACAACCATATTCTTTTTCCCATCTTCAAACCCCGGGTGATTGAACATGACCGTGACCGTGACCTGTTTACAGCGCCTGTGGCCATTGTCTCGTGATCGGTGCAGTGATCGGTGCGGTCGTGCGGTCAGTACCCGGTGGGCAGACCATGGACTGACACGAGCTTCAAACCGTCGCATCTGTTGAGAACATGAGGGAACAGAACACATTTCCATGAGGGAACAGGCCAGAATCCCTGAGGTCGATGAATTTATGAGCACTGAACGCGGTCGTGTTGTACACGACAGCCACTCAGCCGCTCCTCTGCTCCTCGCAACCTTGTGTAATTAGAACTGGTTGCAACCTTGCTGTCTCAAACATGCAAATCGTGGAGAAAGCGGCACGAATCAGCCGAATTCACCACTCTGCTTCTTCAGCCTTTCAATCAGTCGTCTTCATCTTCAGCTCCAGGATCCTTTTAGACAAACAGAAGCACAGTATGCTGTATTTAACTTCCAGCTTCACACCCCCTGGGAATTCGACACTTCCAGCCCCTTGGATCCCCTTCCCGGCCCGTCCGTTCGCGACGGGCGACTGGCCGCGTCCGTTCGTGGGGAGGCCGTCCAGCTGACTGCCCGATGGGCCCGGGACCCCGGGGCCGTCAGGAGCGACGACCTCCGAAGAACGATCGCCTCCAACCGATTAATAGTAGGAGCCCCGTTCGGTTGCTCTAGTGCCCAGGAGCCCCGTTGGTGACTGTCCGATCGCGAACGGTTCGAGTCGCGATGCGGGGTGCCAGAAGCCTTTTGCTGTGAGATCACTAGGGATCAATTCTCTTTGGGGATGAGAATTAACCATGCCCATTTCTGTCAATTTGGGGACAAGGCGGAACTAAGTGCCGGAGTCATTGAAGTAGAATGCCTGCTAGTGTTCAGGATTATTCTAGAGTATTCAGGATCAGGCCAAAACCTCAAGAAAACAACACCAACAAACATTTAAAAAAAGAACAATTTCACTTCGAGTGATCCCCCCATGCCATTTCAATCTGACATTTTTTCTGGCATGTATTGAAACATTGTGTTGGTATTCTTTCTGGCATATCTTCTGACATTATTTCTTGCATATCTTTTGACTTTCTATCTGGCGTTCTATCTGGCGTATCTTCTGACTCGCGGTTGAGGAAGCGAAAGGAGGAAACGAAAGGAGGTGAGAAGGACATAGCTTGTTCAATTGATATTCCAAAATGGTGTGTCCTGTCCATTTTCGTTCGGAATTCCTTTGGTGCGAAAAGACTCTAGACTCCACCGCATGACTTGTGCAATTGACCAATCCTGACTCCACAGAAACTACGTATACGCTGAGCACATTCCAATAGATGTTGGGCTTTCAAGAGCCACGCTTCCGAACGTTTATTGCCGTGCTCCCGAGCCTCCAACACCGCATCATCATCCCACGGGCGTCGCGGTGCTTCGCGGCCGAGATCACCGGAAGTCACATCATCAAGAAGCTCTCGGTGAGCCTCGTCCCGTGCGCCGACCGTAGCGACCGTGTCTACGCGCACGTGTGGAAGCATGTATTGGCGCGACAATCGAAGCAGCACATGGTTGTGAGGTGATCGGATGGGGCGAAACAGAATGGCACGCCGGTCCCATGGATGGTCTGGGATTTTGGGATTGAATATAATCGATGGTCTCCTTATATTGGAGTGGAACTGATGAGATTGGCTCCATTGCATAGACCGGTATGGACGCCAGGAGTGGAATTCGTGGACCAGAAACAAGGATTTCTATATATTCATGCATGTTTGGGGTCGTTTGCGGGGATACCATGCCAATGCCAATTGTTCTGAATTTCTAACTTTCGTCCATCCGCCCAAAACCCGTTCCATCCTCCATTTCAGGACCCGGCCGTTCATCACGTGGATCATCCGCCGCCTGTCCGGTGGTTTCGTGGTTTCATGGGATCTGAGTTCTGGCGGTGCGAGCGAACGTGGATCCTGGCAGAACCCAGGTCAACAACGAGGGGCAGGGGGTGAAAACAAACCTGCCAGGTTTTCTTGCAAGGGTATTTTGTAGTCCCCAAATGTTTCCACAGGAGAGCTTGGCGGATCCTGGCGTGAATCAATCTTGTACAACGTGATTTGCTGGGGCTGTGGACGTGCCTAGGGATCCTCTGGGATTCGGCATTGGGATGCCTGGATTGGGAGAGATCGGCATCCCAATTCCACTGGCGGTGACGGCGAAACGCGGAAATCAATGCATGGAACATGCAGAGGTACTGGCTGAATCTGGAGTTGGGAGTCCTCATCAGGCCAACCCAGCTGGTGGGGAGCAGGGCAGTCTTTGAAGTGACAGAGGAATGACATGGGACTTGATATTGTTGGGAGTTTTGATTGCCTCGGACGAGGGGCAAAGAGAAAGACAAATGGTTTTCTTCGATGGTGATGGAGGATGTGCAGCTATCTCAATTTCTCTTGAACGAAGTGGATGCTCCCATCATCGGTGGAGCGGCAGTTTTTGTTTCCCCCTCGAACGAAGCACTGAAACGGCACTGAACGGCGGCACACGGTCCGTGCAGTTCCCATGGTTTTCTGGTGTTCTCTCCATTGCTGCTTGATCTATCCACGACAGAAGTCCTCTTGTATGGTTTGGGCCATGCCAGAGGTCGAGCGAGGTCGGTTTGCTTGGAATTGAAGGACTGCTGAAGCAGCAACTGCATGTGGTGATTTGGTGCACCGTGGTGACAAACAGTTTGCTGTCACAATACACAAAGGAACCCGGACCACTCATCTGCCAGTTGTTCGTTCATCCGGGACCGCTGGACCGTGATCGCTGGTGACAGACCGTGGGTGTTCCAAGGAATGATGAGGACATCCGAGAAAGCTTTTCTGGACACCTGGTTTATGCTGGTTTCCTTTGATCCCAAATGCTCCATGTAGATGAGTAGCATTTGACTATCATCATCATCATCATCGTCATCATCATCATCATCATCATCATCATCATCATCATCATCATCATTCTGTCACATAGACATTCACCACCAAAATAACCATGGAGCAAGCTATTAGGCTCATGATTCAATGATGAACCGATGGACCGGTTCGAACCCGCCTCATGCTCTCCCTGCACGTGCGCATGCTATGCCCGCAGGTTGCTGGACTTAGCGGAGTCGATGGGGTTCAACGAGGCATCGCCAGGCGAAGGCGCGAGTGTACGACGAACACGCCGCGGCCGGGCGAGGTCGATGTAGATCTAAAGTCAGAGGTGGGTAGCATCCTGGAAACATGGTGTGACTGGAATGTCACAGAATGTAAGTTACATCAAGGTGTAAGGAGCCAGGATCAACACTATTCTGTCCAAGGTTATTTTTTTTTGTTGGAAAACAATGGCACCGTTGTTTTGATAATTTTGTTGGAGTTTGGATGATCGATGATATGTGTATATGTGCATGTTTGTGTATGCGCTTTTGCAACGCTTGTGATTCTTATTTGACACAAGAAATGTTGGAATGTTGGACGCTTGGTCCGTTTCTGTACCTATGCCTATATTGAATATACAGGATTCAGTGAGTGAATTGACTTCCATTGCATAGTAACCCCCGACTATTTGAATAGTAGTATACCAACCCTTTGCTGTCAGCTGACTGTTTTGTTGTCCACTCTTTTCCCCGTATGGGATGCCCTAGCTTGATAATATGACACGGATGTTGTCCACTTCGACCTACATTTGGCCCACCAAAACTTCAGGAAAATTATAGACTCGGGTCAGAGCATGTTCTAATCACTACTATAGCTAGTATTTGAACACATATATGCTATATATATATACACATAATTTTACAAAAAGGGATGGTTGACCTGGCGTGAATGAATCTGCCAGTCCCATGGACAGTCTCCACCATGGTCCTTCAGGTGTGACGCGCGAATGGACCACTCTCGGAAGTGGACCAACCCGGCAGACCGGCCAGCTGCTCACAGTAGTAGATTCAGCTAGTTTGGGGGGTGAGAAAAAGAGTGGCGACAACACTCCATTGACTAAGTCCACACAGATGTGTTGGAATCATGATATCTCAGGAAATCACAAGTGACGTAGCAACCGTACCAAACATCGAGAGGTCTTCACGCGTAAAAAACCGTTTGCTTTTGGTCTTCAGCCTCCACCGCATGTCTTCAACGCCGTGGGGCTCCAAAACGCCGCCGTCGCTCGGAGGCGCCCGGGTGGAGCTGGAGCCACCGCAGCAGCCGCTCTCCTTGGCCGATGCCAAGCATATGGAGGCCAAGCCACCGATCGATGCGCAGCGCATAACTCAATTGTTTCAACAATTCCCAGACACTCCATGTATGCCATATATGCCTACATTGGGGTGGTTTTGGGGGTCAATGTAGGCATATATGGCATACATGGAGTGTCTGGGATTGGATTTGGCTGCGATAGGCTTTGGGCGTGCAGAAAAAAGGGGGCAACATGAGGTGACTGGCAGCGGCTGAAGGGCACTCATTTGGTTCGCTGTTGGCTGTGTCGCCAGCGAGTGAATGGATGTTTTCTCACCACTTCGACCAAACATATTCTACATGTGCTTGGTCCTGTGAATTTGCACGAACTTGCAATTTGTTTTGAGTTACTAAGACCCTTAAGCTTTGAAACATTCTTGAGGTGGTTGAGGTGGGTGATTGTAGCCACTGGTCATAGGAAGCGGTGGGGCGGCCAGCAAAAGTTTGGAGCCAGTAGACAGTTGACAGTTCTCCTCGAAATGCGCAGTTGAACACCTTTCCACGATGTACTAGTTGCAGGGCAGTTGTTGCTCAAAGTGAAGTTGGTTGGCACAATTCCCATAAATTTCATCTCCAATTGATCGGGTTTGTTCCGAGTGTTTGTTCCACTTGCATGTTTCAACAAGGATAACAGCCATTTAAGACACAAACACAAGGGTTAAGTTGTTGGATGTGGTTACAACAAAAACGTAGATGTCCCTCTCCGGTGACCGACCGGTTCTTGAGAAACCTTTCGAAACCAGAGAAACCACGGTGCGGTGCCACGACCTCATCGGTTTTGATTCCCTGAGGTTTGGCGAATGGAGACCTTAGCTTGAGCTCCCAGCATGGGCCTGGTGGCTTTCGACCTGCATGGTGGAAAACCCGGCAAATGCGGGCCGAGCAGACCAGCGACCATTGAAAACCACGAAAAAGTTCCACACTTCAGATGCGTTTGTTGTTGTGAAGATACTCATCATGACCATGAACTGTTGTCCAGCACTCAAGGAGCTAAACACTCCGCGCGGAAAAGATCATCCCACAGGGTGCAATTTCAGAGGGATGACTTGTGAAGGCATGGACCATTTCTGCTTGGTAAAACACCTAAACATACCTAAACCCTGAGCACCAAACCCTAACCAAGACCGGGGATTTTCATCAATTGCCACACACAAAACATGTTTGTCAAGCAGTCTACATGGAGAAACAGAAACACAAGACTCAAGACCCCCCCCAGAAAAAAGAAAAACGTCCGATTGTTCGACCGGAAGTTGAGATTGAGTTCCGAAGCTTTGGATCTGAAGCTGATCGAGCCATAACCCGCCGATTGTGTCACTTTCATGTGTGAGACATTCACTTCACCCGCCGGGTTTGTCCGAACTTATATACCTGTATATACCTGTAACAGGACCTGTAAACAAGCAAATCACTGTCTTACTGATTCCAAAACCATCATCATCCACTGTTAATAGGATAGACCCAAACATTCTTCCAACCAAACCACCCTTCCACCGGAACCACCGCCACGTTCACCCGGTTCAGCAGCTGGACCGCCGGACCGCCGGACCTCTCCGGTCGCCCGCCGAGGTCGTGGAGCCTTTGCGGCTGACGATCATGGTCCGCTCCCCTGATATGGCCGCCGCGCGCGACAACACCATGGCGCGGCGGATCCGCTTCCTGCGGCTGAGCTGAGTAGTGGGGAGGAGGGCGGCTTGCGCTGAGGTGGGATGAGGAGGAGATTGGCCATGTCCAAAATCTAAGGCTAAGGTTCCGGACTTGAAAGAGGCGATGGGTTTTAGAGCAGCTTGGGAGTGACTTGGGAGAAGAGAAAGAGATCGTAGATTCAGACTATACTTGTACCAGAGACCTGCTTCAGCCTTTGTGGATGCAGGCTACCTCAAACTGCTCTGCTGTAGTGAGATCAATCAACCAGACAAACATCAAGATGCTCCTTTCCCAGATCCCAATTTTTTTTTGAGATACCAAGGATGAGCTGAGCGCGAATGTTCAGCTTTTGTTCCCTTCTGCCTTGTTTTCTTCGGTTCCATGTGGCTTTATCTCTTCTCCCTTCTCCCCCCCCCCGCTCATCTCGGCATTTTTTCTGTTATTGGTACCCCCGTGCTCACCTCTTGTGGCTTGGGCTCGGGGGTGTAGTTGTACTCACCCCTCTCCCACCCTCAAGGACGGTTTTGGTTCAGTTCCTCCTTTGCTTCGCATTGCAGTTGCTACTGCTTCGTCACCGCCTGGTTATCAGTTATCCCACCGTGAATGGTCCGTGGTTAGGCTTTTGGACATTTCCACAACTTAAGATAACACAAAAAGGGAGTGCCAATACCCATGTAGGTTTCCATGTAGGTTTCCCCATGTAGGTTTCCCCTGTTATCATTATAATTGATAATTAATTAATAAGTACTCCCTGTTTGTGCTTGGAGAGTTGCGTGAAGGTATGCCCCTTGTGGGCGCTCACCTTGCACCACGGGTCAAAGAAGGCCACCTATTTTAGGGATTCACATGGATGACCCGTGTGTTTTCTACCGATGACTGAGCCTTCTTAGACTTTCTTTGACTGCAAGCAGAAAGTAAGTTATATTTTCCAATCCTCCCCCCACGCCGCACGCAAGGCTTCCTCACTACTAGGCCCTCTCTATAGGCCGTATTCCAGGACCCTCTCTTCTAGGACCCCACCTGAATGTTCGGATCAACTCCTGGGGCTTCATTTCACCACGGTCCCCCGGTCCCACGCAACGGTCACCGCGGCTTGACACCACGCGAAAACCGAGGCCGGTGGATATGCCCAACATGGATCTCAAGGTGGATCAGCCCGGCCCCCCAGCGCCGGACCGGGAAGCTCTCCGGTAAGGACGGGGTGGGTTGGGCCCTAAAGGCAAACAGCCACGTACTTCTCGGGGGCTGAAGCTAGTGAATTCGTACTTTCCCCAGACTCCACCGCCGTGTTGGTGTGGAAACCGGTGAGGGGGAAGACCGCCTGGGAGGGTGTGCAAGGTGGGTGGCCGGTGGCCGTGCGTCAAAGAAGACTGGGGAGTCCGTGCCGGGGCCAAGGCGTTTGATCGTGCCGATGCCTCTGTGGTGGGTGAAGCATGCTTGTGAGCAGCCCTCCAAAAAATAAAGAGCAACATATTAAAGAATTCAGATTTGTGTGACATGCTTTTACAAATCTGAACCTGGTTTCACCGACTGCATGGTGAATGACAACATTAGATCAGATGTCTCATAGTATGTCTCATATGTAGTGCAAACTCTCTAAAAAGCAGGTTGAGGTCTTTCGAGAACCCTTATGTCGTTGAATCCCTGTACACCTGCTGGATCACCACACCTCGTTTTCAATCTATATATGCGTGGTCACGCCCCGTTGGTGCCCCTCCAGAATACACCCCATTGGCCACTTTGAACACCTGACTGGACTTCCCGACAGCCCGGGCAGCTGCACCGAAGACCGCTGCACCGGGAACCTTCCCAACCTCTCCCGGAAGGGCGCGCGCTGGCGCCCTCCTGCCGGATCCAAGGACTGTCCTGAACAATCAGTTCGGCTCGATCCAACAGATCTTGGGCACCCTTGGCAGCCTGTGCGCCGACCGCGATGAACGGGGGGGACTTTGAGCTGAAACAAGAAAGTCGGAACAAGGGGGGGTCCCTTTTCGGTCATACGCATGAGGTCTTTCTTTTTTGGTCGTGCTGCCGAGCCTGAGGATCATTCTCAGTGTTTGATTTCGGGCACTTTGGCGCATACGGGTGTGTGGACAGCATATATAACTTTAGAACTGAACTATAAAGTGTAAGTTTTCCAGTGATCAGGTGCGACATTGACACGCTATCTCACATGGCACCTCAAACGACCTCCATGTCGTGGACCTCACACGAACTCAGCTGGACCCCTCAAGCCTCCTGGAACAATCGCCTCAAGAGCCAAGCCTGCCATGAGAAGCTCAGCTTTGAAACACATAGAAAAAAGCACCAGAGAGTTGAGTTTTCGCATGACAGATGTCCAAAGCAACATCCACACCTGGAAGACGTGGATGTTGCTTCCTTTGAGAGAGTGTTCGTTGTTTGTACATCCACGCCTGAACGCGCCAGGTACAAGAGGAAGGCGGTTCTTTTGGGACTCGCGCCGGGGTGTTTGGAGCATGGAGTCAGGGAGGGACTAGCTGCCTGGGGCATCGGATCTCCTTAATGGTCCATCTCTAGGGATCCAGTCGTACCGAACCTCAGGTACGGTGAGAACGAAGACTGTTTATAGGCGCCAGGAGGGCCCAAGTACCTGCCAGGACCCAGTCGTACCTTCTATCTCTAGGGTATGTTCATTTTTGCTGGTCAACCCAGGGAACCCATTTTTGACCCACGTCAATAGACAAAACTAGTATGATTGTCCAACCTGGCAGCTTCTATATTACCAGTAGTACTGATTGGTCAGAAATCCTCCACTAGTTGGCTCAGAAGGGGTATATTGATGTATATTGATCTTTGGCGAATCTAAAATCTGTCAGGTAGCGCCCTCATTCACCTGTTTGTAGTACTGCCGATATTCCCTGTTGTCCTAAGAGACTTTCCAACAAAGTTGGACACAGATGTCTCCATTGCTCGATTGATTTCGTCCGGTGATTTCCAGACCCCTGTCTTGCAGCCAGTTTTGACGTTGTTGCATCAGCTCTTTTTACATGTCATAGCGTCTAAGTCATAGAGGCCGCATCGTAAACTGGTAGCTCTTTCAACAGAACATGGCTGCATGAAATATCATGAAATTAAGCATCGCACAGGAAGGTTCCTGGACTGATATCCGATCGGCCATGAATGTTCGGCATGTGCCAGGCCAGAAACTCCGCGCTCTTGTCGGTGATTCTCTCGTACATGGCATCCATCCTGAAGGTGTCAGCAAGGGAGGATGCTTTGGGGACACCAACTATAGCAAGTTTTGCTGGGGGATTTATGGTAACGATGTCAAAACCAATACATATGGTACCTCTCTTGCCGAAGCGCGTGCTGCGCCAGGCCAAGTTTTGAGCAACCGGCAGATAATCACCAGTTTCAACAGCTGTTGAGTTTGCCAACATTGCCTTGTGTCTTCAGTGAAGGAATGCATCAGTAATGGTTTGCCACAACCCATTGCCATTTGCTTCCTTGATGATTTGAGGGTGGCCGATTTGCTCGCAGCACACATCTCAGACCCGGGATGGCCGCAAAGCGTGAGTTTGGGGGTGGAGTGCCCCTTTTGAGTTCCCATCACTGGTACGGAAACAGAAATAGATAGAACTAGTTGCACTTGAGGAAGATCAAGGAAGCTGAAAAGGGTGGATTGATGTCTTGGTGTATGTGGTAGCCTGAACATGTCTTGCTAATCTGGAGATAGTATATCTGCGTTGCACTGTCGCATTTACGACTGATCACTCGCCTCGGCAGGGTAGCATGAACGCTTTGTGGTGGCTGGCACGTGGGCCTTATGATGTGCCTTGCTTCCTTGCGCACGCGCACGCGGGAATGTCGTCTGGTCGATTGTCGCTGATCGGGCGGGGAAGCAGCCTCTCACTCGTCTTTTGCGTTCATCGCTGGTGCTTTCCGGACTGGCATTAGCTGTACAATGGAGTCGTGGATGTTTGTGTGTTTCGCTTCTTTGCACATAACAGGCGGCCATAGGGCCATCTACACTTGCTTGTTTCCATGCTTGCTTGCTTGCTTGCTTGCTTGCTTCCTGGCTTCCTGGCTTCCTGGCTTGCTTCTTGCCTTCGTGCTTCCTTGCTTGTTTGCTTCTTTGCTTCCTTCCTTGCTTGCTTGCTTGCTTGCTTTTTCTTTGCTTCTTGTCACGAGTGGTTGCCTCAGGCAACGCGAGTTCTGTTAGTTTTTAGCTTTACGGGGGAATCCTTTCAAACCTTCGACGAAGGAGCGGCGTGTGATTCGTGGGACAAGCGACTTCAAGTGGGTTCTAAGACAGGAGATGCTCCCAAGAGAACAATTGATAGGTAGACTTTGCAATTCATGGGTTTTTCACGGCCTTTTCAAGCTTCCAGCTCCCATTTTGCCAAAGCACCAGTTAAGCTGGTGCGCTACTATAAAGAACCAGTTCAACTGGTGCGTTGACCCACTGGTCCGTGAAATTGGATCCAAACGTGGCCGTTCCGCGGTGTCGAGATGGTACTCGGTGTGTTCACTCGGTGTGTTCACGGTATGCTCTGCTTGCTTGCTCTGCTTGCTCTTGAAGAGCGCAGGGTGTGCTCTTTTCGGCTGCTTGGCACCACCGCTGAGCAGCATATTGAGGGATCCTTGCACAATTTGTTCAAGTTGTCCTTCATCAACTTGCAAAGGTGGTACCCCTGGTGCAAGCAAGGGCAACACTACTGACACTACTGGTGACGACTAGAAATCCACCGCCCACACCTACCGCCAACCCTTGCGTCAAGCGTTCTGCTCCAGTTGATACCAGCGCCCAAGCATCGCGTTCTGCGGGAGATTGAAAGGCTCCAAGGGTTGGACATCAGATTTGCTCAATGAGTCAAAAACCAATCATTTTTGTGTTTGCATGTGTTGCAGCAGGAAATCATATATATATATACCTACACTATAGCGATGTCTCAACATCACAGGAAAAAAACATGTAATGTCAAATAATGTCCCTTTTCTGCACCATCGGGGGTTTTGGGCACCCCATCCCATCACTTGAGAACTGCATGGGTGACTGGTTGCTGAGGCATTGGACGCCGCGAACCAAAGCGAAGGAGAACGCGACTGGTTTTTTTTGGGTGACTGGGCCGCGAAGCAAAGCGCTCCGGGGCGCTTTGGGTCTATGTTGTTTGATCGAAACGGTTCGGTTCGGTCGAGCACAGGCAGCTTTTAAAGGGGCATGGGTTTGGTGGGGACTAGTGGAACATGGCGAAACACAAGTGGTTTTGGTTCCAAGTTCGATACTTCTCAAAAAATCCATAGAAGACAGAGGCCATGTTTCACACATGGTTGGATGTGCCGGCGGTCTTTGCAGGAAGCAGGCAAAGCTAGCAAAGCTATGCAAAGCTAATAATATCATAATACTGATTGATATGGAAAGTATGCGTTGACCATCTCTTTGACAATTGTTTTTGGCTTTAATGGGTTTTATGGGTTTTTATTAGTTTTAACAATATCACACGACCTGTCTGGGACTGGCCGTCTATCGCCTTAAAATGCTCCGACGAAGACTGGCCGATCGGCCGACCGGAAACCGCTCGGTGCAGGGCAAACGGACAGCGCAAGTGCCACGGTGTGTGTTTCCATTCGGACCAAGCGCGGCAGGTGCCACGCGACCGGACTGGCCACCAAGCACTGCCAAGCACGAGCTCCATCACTCAGACATCGATGGGTTCTGCTCTACCATGAACTTCTTCACCGAAAACTCCCATAACCCCCAACCCGTCCCCGTCCGACCCCGCCCTCAGCCAATTGGTGGGGGGCGGCCTGGGGCCCTTCTGCCCACCGGGCCGAGGTGGACCCGTTCGTCCAGGGCCTCTCGGAGGGCACCTACCGAGCCTTCGCGGAGCTGGTAGGCGAGGGGGAGCCCGCCTGGACAGCAAGCAGGTCTTCCCCCAAAGACCTCGTCAGCAAGCAGGGAATGGAGGCCTATAGGGAATGTTTACCATCCCATTGGGATGTGTTGAAGCATGTATGCATATACGTATGTAAATATTCCGGTGCCATGCATGGTCTGAGAATCATGTCTGTTCTTCAGCAACTCGGTGGGACTGTGGGAGCAGCTGGGAATCGGAATCCTTTTCGGTGAGATGAGGGAGATGTCGGACATACTCCTGGTGAGCAATACCGTTCGGGCGGTTGCGTTGGGATGTTTTTTGGGGCGGTGGCGTTAGCAACAGCCGGCAGCAACTCGATGCAACTGGTAACATATGCGCCTGAGCCTTCTGCTGTGCAAAGGTGTTCATGCACCTACTAGCATGCGAGATTGGAGGGGTGGTAGCCGGCAGTGGTGCTTGCACGTAAGTATCAGTCCAGCCGGTCAAAATCCTTCCAGCCAACAGTCCTAAAATGTAGCACCAGAAACCTCCCAGTTCATCACAGTTCTCCTCGGTGGATGGCCCAAATAGTAAAACTGCTTCCAGGACAACCACACCCTTGCCGGAACCCATGGTCGCGTTCGCCAAAAAGATGGTTTTGCTGTGGCACACTCGGATTCTCATGTCCAGAACCCGTATATTTATATTAATTTATCCCGTGCAACACCAGTAGTTTTACTGTGGATGCACTTTGAGCAACTCGATTTTGAATAGTAAACTATTTTATGAGTTTTCTTTATATGCTTGTTTTAAAGACACAATTTTGTTGCGAATTGTCTAGCTTTTGGAAGGTGGTGACCACCAGTCTGGCTTATCTCATCACATCCCATCGGCGCCAGGAAATGCACTCTTCGGTGTGGTCTTGATCCTCAATAGCATTCGA
This sequence comes from Durusdinium trenchii, assembly GCA_963970005.1. Taxonomy (NCBI): domain Eukaryota; class Dinophyceae; order Suessiales; family Symbiodiniaceae; genus Durusdinium; species Durusdinium trenchii. The sequence continues at coordinate 347,639 of CAXAMN010023807.1, forward strand.
CAGGCCCCGGTGGTGCCGGGCCCCCCCTTTTGTGGACACGCATGGAGTGAATCATGTGGTCAAGGTTCATCTTGACCCTTCTAGACCCATTTTTGTAGCCAGATGTTATGGGAGACCATGCGACCATGGGCACCCAATGGGGGACACATGGGGGACCCGTGCCCCATGTGCAAAACCAGGTGATAGTCTTTGATAGTCGTGGATCTATGCATGAACATTACTTCATCCAATACTCACTCCTGATGGGACTGGCAATCATTTTACACAAGAAAGGCGGTGTTGACTTCAGGGACAATGGAAAAACAAGATGCCAGCCCCCAGACAGTCAGGTCGTGCTTGGAATAGAAGGTGCCTGACTGGCATCGCGTGTGTCACGCGACGCCCACTGCTCGGCGTGGTCAGGTGATTCTGGGCGTGCCGCGGCCTAGGGCACAGAGCTTTCTGGCGACTGGGCGTGCATGGGTGGAAGTTCTGCTGATTATTAGGAACCTGGTCGTCATTTACCAGTTACCTGCATGTTAGACAGAAAGTGTGCCAAACAGTCCCAACAACAATCCCAAAACATCCCAAAAATTTCAACGATCGTACTACGTATAGCGTAATTAATGTATAAAAAAGACGACCAGACGACTCCCCCTGTGTTCTGAGCAGAATGGCTTAAGATCATTTGTGATTTCCTTTAACAGAAACGCCCAGTCGGTCCGCTCCTTGGATCACCCAAGTCGAGTCGCTCGTCCCTCTGTGTGTCGTGCGAGACCGTATCGCGCGGTGTGAAGTGAAGTCGGTCCATGTCACAAGGTCCATGCCGACCTTTGGATCGACGCCAAAAATGGAGCTGACATTTAAGTATATTCTACTGGAAATATGTGGACATCATTAAATATATAAGGACCTTCAGTTCGTGACCCTGAACTGGAGTCGAAGACCAGTCTTTGACCTCGGAGACGAGTTGTGACCGTAACCTGGCATCTCGAGGACGGGTCGGTGCTGGCATGAGGATGTGTCCTCTGGTGTGGTATCGGTATCAAACACCAGAGGTTCACCTGTGAGGTTCACCTGTTGGGTGTGTATGAAAAAACACCAAGACCTCCCAGGCAACGACCCCCCTGGCATAGACCGGGAAATAGACCATCCAGACCAACCCGACTTGCGGACGGCGGTCTGGAAAGCACGCTTCCCCAAAAAGCCCCTAAGTACCGTGTCAGACCACGGGTACTTGGGGTACTGGACCTCTACTACTGGTGAGTGGAGATGTCAATCGCAGTATTTGTGATGTGTCTACGTGGCTGCACGAATTATGAATTGTGGACCTCAAGTGTCTTTAACTTTGGAATTGTTCAAGTCAAATTGAAAGAGGTAAGTGTTGGAGCAAAGCATCTAATTCGGGAAGGGATCGGGGAGGTTAGCCAGTCCCACCGGTGTTCGCATGAATTTGTAAGCGTGGTCTTTCAAGTTGCGTCCGGTTTTGAAGGAGACTTCCGACCAATTGGGAGAGGTGTACATTGGCGGGTTATCGTCAATGCGAAGGGGATGGTCAGTGGAACAAGGTGGCTCATGTTTCTGTTCCAGCTGGTAGGCTGTTATAGAACTTGCATAGTACGAGCTGCGTTAGGTAAAATCGGTCGGCTCGAAATCCCTGCCTGAATGGTGTTATCGAAGCCTAGTGCGGCCATGCTTTTTGCACCTGATTGTTTTTTTAATCGTGGGGTGAGGTGCTGGGAGAAGGTTGCAAGATGTTAGAGGACCAAAGGACAAGTTTCTGCTTGTATAGTATGCTAGGGCCGCTAGGGTCATGGAGAGGCAAAGCTTCAAGGTATCCCTTACCCGTTGGTTGGGTGTTCCCCTCTTAAAATACAGTATTTCTTGCTACTCGTCGTGCAACTCAGGACGGCATCGTGCAAGGCTTCTTTGGCCTTGCTTGGGACACCCAGCTGACCCCGACCACCGTGGGCAGGGGGTGAAGAGCATGGGAAGTCTTAGACAGGAGAAGGAGTCCATTATGGTAGCTTCCATGTAGGCTCTTGATTATTAACGCCCCATAGTAAAGATACTTTTTTCAATTAATGCAAATGGGCGGGTGGTATACCTAGAACCTCTTCTTGGGCAGACATTTCTGCCCATTATGGGTAAAGGCGCCTTTGTCCGTGCTTAGGCGTTCTTGCCCCCTGTAGGCGTTCTTGGCTCCGCTAGGCGTTCTTATCCTTTCGGTGGCAATTGCAATGCTCATAGATAAGGATCTACCCACCACTGGCTCCAGGAACAAGAGAGATACAGGACACTTGTTTATCACTTGATGTTTCACTTCTGCATGTGTTTAGCGTTTCTATATGCTTTGTGAATATTGCTTTAGTGTTTTTTGAATTTTTTGGGTAGGCATTCTTCCCGTCACTTAGGCGTTCTTGCCCGTTACTTAGGCGTTCTTACCCGTTCCCCCCTCACAACAATCAGCAGTTGGGTGGACAAAGGAAAGGTTGGTAGCCTGTTTGGGGGTGGAGCAAGTGAGATGAGTTTCAAACACTTTACTTTAGACCGGGCACTAGCGTCAGGTTGCCTTCTCAAAAACTCTGTTCATTCAGATTATGGTTTAGCCTCCTGCATGTAAGAATGCATGTGATTGTGCCTCGGCGTTTTTGACCCTCGAGGCTGCAGCTTAGACGTTCTGTGTGAAATTGGGCAGAATTTTCTGCCTAATTGAAGTTGGGCGGACTTTTTTGCCTAATGAGCTAATGAGTTTCTATAGGTATGCATCAATTAGTCATGTTTTACATCCCGGGATCATGTCGCCTTTCTCCACCGCTCGCGTAAACGCGACCCGGTGGCAGCGTCGATAGTCTCGATCTCTGGCGATCGAGACGACAAGACTTCTCATCGACGGATCCCCATGGAGGATTGGTGGCATTTGCGCAGTTGGATTCTGATTGCAGGTCCCTTCCAGGTAGGTCAGCCGCTGTACCACTCGCTGTGTTGAGTCCGGTGCAGCTGTCCTTCTCGCCAGTCTGAGGGGCCCTCAACCACGCGTGCCGCGCCAAGCATGCAGCGTGCACGGCGCCAGATCGTGGACACCTTCCTAACACCCATGCGACAGCTGGTGCTGCAGACCCAGGACCTTCGGATGGGGAGAGGGTGGGACGAGGCGTCGAGCATCGAATCGGCTCCAGAACAGACTGACCCATGTGGCGCCTTGAGGCCCCTTCGGGTCTTCCAAGCATCGAAAGGCTTTTGGGTGAGCATTCCGAGCGCATTCCACGCTGTGCACTGCCCTCTCACGGCATCACCCCAGAATCTCCGAAGACGAATTTCACGGACGTCGCGAAGGGCAAATGGTGTGATGCATTCGCGTCACAACTCGAGTGGAGAGGAAAGACATGTTCCCCCAGGAGGAACAGTGGGATTCACATGACAAATGGATAGTGTACAAATTGGTTTCTGTATGTTTAATGTGGAGAAAGGGTTGCACTTCGGTTGAATGATGACTTGAGTGCGACATGCCGGAACATGGACAGCCCCGATTCCTAGTTCAACCTATATTCAACACTAACATATCGATGCTTTTTTGTTCAACCCCCGAAAAGATATTATACCCTAGGGCTCCAGTCGTAGCTCCTCAGAAGGTATCTGGACCCACGAAAAATGCATCGCACACCGTGCCACGACGTCTGACGGAGATTCTCCTGGTGCATTTGGACATCGGTGGACCATCGATCGGACGACGAGAGACGCCAGATCGCCTACCACGATTGGGGCCTCGGCCGTGCCATTCCGGTCTTTTGCCTTTGCCTCCTGAGGTGCCCAGGGTTTCCAGGGGAGGGGCTGAGCATAGCTGAGCAGTTGAGCATTCCGGTGGGTGGATCGATCTGGGAAGGACTTGAGGACGTTTCGGGTGGGGACTTGCTGTGAACTGCAGGTTCACCTGCAGCATCTCAAGAATCCGAGAAGCCTGATCGTTTTGTGGTCTTTGGAAGAAAACTTGACCAAAAGGTCTCAACAACAAAAGCACTGATGACTTGGACGACTACCCTTGCCCTCACATATATTTGCCTCTATTCCCAGTGCATTGATGAATTCCTCATTTTCTTGGAGAAAGGGCGGTACACCTCTTGCTTACCGATTTTGCTTTTACTACCATGGAGTATCGATTTATCCAGTAACATGCATGAAATTGGAAAAACATGCAACTTGACTTGTTTAACCTCGACACTCCCTGGACCCTCCAAGGTAATTACCTTGGAAAAGTGGACATAACCCTAATTGAAAAAAAAACAGAAACAGGTACTTGTACCCATGTTGCGAGGTACTTTGACACCCCAAGTCCATGTAAAGCATGTTTACCAATACCCAGATGCTCCACATGGTCTACATTCACCACCAAGAACTACCAAATGTATACCAATTCGCATAGATGGAGCGTTTTGGTCGTTTACCTACATTTGGTTGGTTTCGTTGTCAATGTAATCATTACACATATATATGTATATCCCATGCAGCGCATGCATGAAATTCATTACACATCACTACTGACTTGATCAGTTGGCCAGATGACCTTCGCAACACTAACTGCCTTTGCTTAATCTACCTGTTTTGTGCAACTTGCTCACAATATTTTTCACACCTATGAACCAATCACCTCGTTCACCGTTCTTTTTTTCAAGCTTACATCCGTTTCAGTCTCCATTTCCCCGTTTCCCTGGTGTCTGACGCCGGCGTGGCTCGCCCTGGCTCGCCCCGGGACGAGAAGACTGGCGTTCGCCTCAGGGTCTTCTTGGGCCCCGCGCTGGGGGCCCTACACCTGGCGGCCAGTAGCATCGAGGCGACCAACCCGGATCTGATCGCGGATCGTCGCCATGAGGGTTTTGATGACGTTAATGATGTGTGTGTGTGTCAACCCCTGTTCCAAAGGGTGCGACCTTCCTTCGAGAGGGGCGTGTGACACTCTTATCCTATCACACGCAACGAAGCTGTGGATAAGAGTGGGAAGGGAAACTTGGCCAGTTTCCTGTACCTGCGACGCAACTGTTGATCACGCTGTCCACTTTTGCTTTTTGATTCCATGGTTCTTCACGCTACCTACCCCCAAACAGGTTTTCCACCGCAGTTTTCAACCGCTTGTGCAGTGTAGCCGCTAGCCAGCAGAGCGAGTGAAGCAATGCTTAACAATTCAAGTCACCGGATCTTTTCACCTTGCCGTTCCCTCACCTTCCTTCTCATCGTGGGAATTGAGTAAACAGCAAACCAATGTCAGAGTGTGAGCCGCTCAGTCGTCCCACTTGGGTGCTGGGTGTGATCCCCTTCACTGGGGCGCTGAAGCCATTCGGGAAATCATCGTTTCCATTTTTGATAACCGTTTCCACCTTCTCTTCTTTCATAACTGAATTAACTGATCCAACAGCCGTCGGGCTTAAAATCGAATTTGACAGCCGCCGGGCTTAAAAACGGCATTCCCCCCACTTGAGGCAGGTCTCCCGACCCCCCCCCCACTGTGTTCTACTCCCTACCTAATTAGGGTAACATAGGGAAATGGTACTCGACACACTTGTGTGTCGGTGCCTTTCCTTCTGTTGTCCCTTTTCTAGTCTACTCTACCCGGGCGGTGTAAGACAAAAGTCCCGCTCCCTAACTAGTGCACCTAATTCACTTCGTCTAAGTATTCAGTAATTCTAGAGTGCTAGGTATTCAGACACACACATGGACATACACTCCCTGCCCCCCTTTTTCCTTCTTGCGCTTTTCGTCGTTTGTTGGATTTTCTCTCAGTCTTTTTAGGTGGCTCTTGAGGCTCGTTTCCCTACCCCAGTCAAGGGCTAAGTATTCATTTTTCATTTTTCTACACCTATCTTTCTCTCTTGCCCTCTTAGCGCTGCTCTTTCTGTCTTTCTTTCTTTGTTTCTAAGGCTTTTTAGGTATCTATTCAGGTTTCTCACGCGAGCGCCGCCAAGCGGCACCGTGTGTGTGTCAACCCCTGTTCCAAAGGGTGCGACCTTCCTTCGAGACAAGCAGGGGCGTGTGACACTCTTATCCTATCACACGCAACGAAGCTGTGGATAAGAGTGGGAAGGGAAACTTGGCCAGTTTCCTGTACCTGCGACGCAAATGTTGATCACGCTGTCCACTTTTGCTTTTTGATTCCATGGTTCTTCACGCTACCTACCCCCAAACAGGTTTTCCACCGCAGTTTTCAACCGCTTGTGCAGTGTAGCCGCTAGCCAGCAGAGCGAGTGAAACAATGCTTAACAATTCAAGTCACCGGACCTTTTCACCTTGCCGTTCCCTCACCTTCCTTCTCATCTTGGGAATTGAGTAAGCAGCAAAACAATGTCAGAGTGTGTGTTCATGTGTTTTCCTTGAGTCGTTTTGTATACCCAAGTCCGCTAGCATGGTGAACTAGCATGGCTAGCAGTTCTGTAGGACCATGTGACAGATGGGCACTGCCTCCAGTCTTCACCCAAAGGCAAAAGCACCTTGTAAGATGAAGGGACTTGAGTCGCATTTCTTGAGAGAAACTTACATTTCCAGAGACACATGTTTTTCTTGATCAACGAAGTCAGCGAGATTTCGGGCGATGGCCATCCAACGAACCGCGGTTTTTGAAGATCTGTTGATTCGGACGAACCGCGGGCTTTTGGGAACAATGCCATATTTTTGGATGGACACTTTGTCAGCCCTAGGGCTCCAAGTAAGATCTTCGAAGGTGTTTGGGAAGGGTTTAGAGGGTCCAGTCATACCTTCACCTGAGGAGGTACGACTGAGCCCAAACGGGCAGTTGAGCTTGCTGTAGCAGCTCAGCCAAGATCCAACTGGCCAGACCTGGCCAGTCCAACTGGCCGTTTTGCCTTTTGGTGGAGACTCGGAGGAAAGCTGCCAGGCCTGGCCGCTTCACTGCATAGCATGCCGCCCCACCTACAAGACGTATATACCGTAGACGGCCTCCTCTGTATCAATTTCATCAAGCTTCTTAAACTTGACGATTGTAGCTGTAGCTGTGCTATATGATACCTGAAAGAGCATGCGAAACGGGGGTGTTGCCACTTCGGTGTGTGGCATGCTGCGCTGTTGACTTCGGTCTCAGCATTTCACAGGCTGAAACACGTGGATCCGTCCCGCATGGTTCCAGGAAGAACGAGGCATACCCCCAACTCCTTGGGTGAATGGGGTGATTTCCTGGAGGGTCTGAGACAGTATATTGAGGCAGTGGTTTGTTATGATCAACTGCAACATGTGGCCAGCACCTGACCCGGGATTCGGGATCCTTCTACGGCCGGCTCACAGGGCTTGGCAAACCTGCTACTTCACGAGGAGGCGAGGGAAGGGAGTTGGGGTGCTGGGCACAGGGGCGGTGGAAGCGGACAGTCGGACAGTCGTTTCATGTCTTTTCCTTGACCCAGAAAGGCTCTGAGTGTAAGGCTTGGATCCTATAGGCGGAACTTCAGGCCGAACTGGAAGATGCGGTACATGTTCATTTGATGTTCTTTGTCGTTGGTCATCCAGACGTGGACCAACAAGAGCTGGGGCTTGTGGGGGATAAGACGCTGCCGTGTGACGCGCTCCGGCGCCTTGCAGTGGACGGAGCCCTTGGCAGTCTCCACCGAAACACCGGGATGCGCCGACGCGAGACGCGACCGAAGTAGACCTGACCAAAACCGAAGGGACTGGCATATGTACATACAAAAAGGAGTGCGGAGTGCTTTGATTTTTGTTTGAAGGTGCATACGATGCCATTCCAAACATTAATTATTGCTTGAGATAATGATCATAGGTCATCGACAGGCTAACAAAAACATACAAAAACTCTCCTTCGTAGAAGCAACATGTTCACAGCATGTGCAATTCCAGCACCGGGCGGCCCAACAGGTTTCATGCACCAACAGGGGACACATACAAAAAAATATCAAACATCTCTCAAAGGTTCCCTCCCACCAACTCAACTCATGATAAGTACGTCCTACTTTTTTCCCCATCATTCCCCCCAAAACAATACATGATGGTGGATAGCTCCGGCTTCTCCCTTACCCTGTCCTACTATATGTCCTGTCAGTCCCAGGCAACGCACCGCTCACCCCTCCACCGGCTTCTCCCCGGCTTCTCACGTCCCTCGAACGAGGCCCAGTTCGCTCCCTTCGAGATGCAACGCGCGCCGGAGCCGGAACCGGCACGCACGGTCACAGGCCGGAGTGACCGATGACCGTGGGGGGTCGTCTGGCATAGAAAATCATAGCCATTGGAATTAGAAACCATGAATTACCTTTGGAGTGCAATGTAGTAGGTAAATCAATGTGTTCTTTAAAGGTGAATTGATGTAAAGATGTCATAGATTTTGTTGTGTTTGAGGTGCGTAGGGTCGTTTCTGTTGGTCCAGTCTGAAAAAGGGAACGAATTGCCTTGCATAGTCCAGTCATGACTCATCTTACCTCCCTGGCAGCGGTGGGTTACGACTTCCAGGTGGGGTGATAGGAGTCAATTGGAAATTCTTGCTTATATCCCAGACACAATTGTGGCATATTTACCTACATTACTGTACATTCACCACCAAACACCACCCCAAAGCATGCAAATACATGGAGTGTGTGGGCACGCACATATTTTCTATAGCTGCTGGGTGCGGGTCAAATGTTTCACTTCGACCGCAAGACTTCATGGTGGCACATTTGCCCAGAGGCATTGAACCTTTACAGGCTCTAATATGAGACTATGCCCCAACTGTGCTCCACAAGCTCCTACCTCTCTGGGGCCCAGTATATATAGACTCTAGACCCTTTGGTCGAGAGATCGTCACGTGTAAGCTCTCCTTTGCATGCTAAATCACTCCTTGTTGCTTTTCTCAGACCTTAAACATCTGGGCTTTTTCAGCCAATTGGCTTTCTGAAAAAGCCCAAACACGTTCCTTTCACTCAGAAGTGAACGCCACCTGCCGGGCGAGGGCTGCCCTTTCAGCCGGCTGCCCTGCAGGTTTAGCGGTGAAGCGAACGCTCGGTCGCTTCTTCGAAACCGGTCGGCGCCGACAGGTGTGTTGTCCATGCAGGCGACGTGTGGGACGGACGGACGGAGGCGTCGGGGTCTTCATCTTGGCCGGTGAATTCGAAGAATGGAACTGGGCGGACTTCTGGTCTGGGGACGTGAAAAAGAAAGGCCTTAAACCATGCGACTAGGAACAAGTGCCACGCTACTAGTAACAGGTGCCTTACTAGTAGTAACATAAGAAGCTATTAGTAATAAGTGCCTTACTACTAGTAACAAAAAACTACTAGTACTAGGGCCTTAAACAGGGGAGGTGAACATGTTTTCAAGCCATGCGACTGGAGCGTAGATGTGAGGTTTGGCCCGTCGAGTGACTCGAAGGGAGTGACCACCGAGTGACGGACTTCTGAAGCTTGGAGGGAGGATTTCGGTCGATGTCCAATGCGTTGGCAGCTCATGTCAACATCTGGAGTTGAGCCTTCTTAGAATGCAATCCAGGAGACTCCGGGCAGGGCTCGGGCCCTGCCCAAAAGGGTGTGTGAAACTTCTGGGTTGGGTTTGATTGAGATCATCCGTTTGCACCCAAACATATGATCCCACATCGATTGAAACTGTAGGAACTTGTTTTTAGATTCAGCATGTGAACTGTGTATGAACCTGTACCCAGACACTCCATGTATGCCATATATATGCCTACATTAGGGTGCTTTTGGGGGGTCAATGTATACGCATATATGACATACATTGAGTGTCTCGGGTATAAACTTGGATTATGAATTTGTTTTACATAGATCCCATTTCGTCGACTAAGTGGCAGGAGATCAACCTGGCGAACAACCGAAAACGCCTTTCTCCACACACGTTGAACAACTGAACGACGACTTAGCCCCGACTCCAGGCACGCTTTCAAAGCTCCGCCCGGCTTCTCAGGCGGTGTTGTTTGATCTCACCCATACCACTCCAATGGGACTGTAATGTATTTAGATTCTTTCTGGCAGTGGTTGAAAAGATGCTGCCGGAGTTTGGGCCAGATTTGTGGTCGGCATCCGCCGTTCTCTGATGCATTTTCGCCTTCCACCGATGGTGCGTCATCGTGCGTCGGTTGGCATCCGGTGGGGGGGGGGGGGCTTAGATGAGTTCGCAAGAATGCTCTGTAATCGGTGATTGTACCCGAGGCATGCAGCACCATTGGTTTGTGAAGTGTCTTCGGACCCATGCCATGTTGCTTCCATGTTAGTGAGACCAGAGTGTATATGGCTTCTGATTTGAAGATCAACCATGCCATTTGCTCAATTGGGAGTGTGCCGGGGTTGATTCGGGTAGAACCCCAGCAGTTATGTCCAGCTTTTACTGGATGGCAATATATTTCCGTTTGCCCCAACACTCGCGGAAATCCTGGGTTTGTGTTGAGCGTATAAACCTCCCATGCCGGGTTTCTGGATGGTGTTCCCTTGACTTACGACTTCTGGGACGATGCGATAGCACAACATGGAGAGGTGATAAATCAATGGCATTTGCGACTACGGATGTTTGTTGTAACGGGAAACTTCTGAGGTTCTGTCACCTACACAGGCAGGGGGATGCAGAGAAATGAAACAAACATCGTCCCGAAGCCAAGAAGTTCAGAGTGTTGACTCGGCGTTCGACGTGCAGAAGTGGTTCCTTTCCTCGTGGATGACTTTGCACCGGCGCTCCCGGGTGTAAGTCACTTAGTAGATCTTAGTAGCAAGTAGAAGCGCGAGTAGAAGCGTCGGGGTTCGATCGGTGAGTTTTCTCGGCCAATGCTCCGACCCTGAGCGTCAGATCGATGACGCTCGTACGTACTCAGACAGGTGATACGTGGTGGTCCCAGATTTGGGGTTCTCCACTATGCAGCCAAGTCACTTTTGTAGTAGAGCCAATGGATCCCCGTTAAGATTTCATCCACATGCAGAATCGGGGCCTTTGGGGCCTATATCAGCAGGCCATTTTGTAGACAAATCAATCATTGTTGTTGCTCTTTCCACATCAGAGTTGCTTTTTTTAGGGTCAACCCACACCCTGCATTTTGTAGACACACAAGTATCATTTTGTAGAGATTTGAGCCGCGTCTTCGACTTCATTCTGACTCAAACATGTGGAAGACCATGTCGTAGAGATATTTGAACAGCGAAGCTTTGAGAATGGGACTGTTCAGTCAAGTGTGGAAGTCGCATTTTGTAGAGAACATATCCTTAAAGAGTTTGATAGCATTTGTAGGGATACTGACAGGCTTCGCCAACCGGCGACGCCCGTGGGGAGACTGCGCAGCAAAATCAACGATTAGCATAGATTCTTACGCCTGCGCATACACACTCCCACACAGGTGTGCGCACGAGGGTCTGATGTGAAAAGCCTGGCAACCTCAGCTTCAGACACACGTACGCACATGCACACCTGCACCCGAACGCACACGCACTCGCGCACCCGCTCGCACAAGCGTGTGTGCGCGCGGGCGCGGGCGCGGGCTCGGGGGCGGGCACACCCAATGGGCGAAGTTGGAGCCACCTTTGCGACAGCGAACCCTGTAGACAGATAGCTCTACCCCGTGCACTTTGTATAGACGAGATCTGAGTAGTCGAGGGGTCTTTTTGCAGGGTAGCGATTTTAGGCTCATTCGACCCAAAAGGACTAGGTTGCATTTCGACTTCGTTTTGTAGAGAGTCGGGTCTCTTGTAGACAACATTTGGTAGAGTCATTTTGTCGACAACAGATGTCTTTCTGGAGGATGTTTCTCTACAAAATCCACTTGATTTGGGACAAGCATGGTAGATCCCTCATACCTCAGCTTGGCTAGCTTGCAAGATTTTTTGTTGGCTATATACAAAAATCATAACTGGAAGGACTTTCCCTCAAGGTTGCGCAGAACGATCGAAAGTGTGTTTTTTACAGGCGCGTTAGATTTGAACCAAGTTTTACATTGGTAACGTATTTTGTGCTTTGTTGCTTTACACATGAGCTCTCTCTTTGAGAGAGTAGACTTCTGCAAAAGCTGCTTGGCTACCTGCTTGGCTCGAGCCCGGAGCCGTGTCCGCTTGAAGAACCTCCAGTACCTCCTATTCAAACAACGTTTCCTTTTTAGGGCTGGCAGATGTCTTCGGTGATAGCAAAACACATCATTCGGTGAATCATGTTCGTGGCGGCCATTGCCCTGGGGGAAATCGGTCAGCCCAAAGGGCCCTGTCCTGGGGTGCCTATATGGTTTCATCGATTTTGACCACTATGCGGCCCGGTGCAAATCTCCTGCATGAGGCCTATGATTTGAGCGAGACTTTGAGATTCATGGTGATGGATGTGACTTGCCGGCAACGCAAGCTTTGAGATTGCGGTTCAATGGCAGTCACGTCTATTAGAACTGTCGAGGCATCAGTGGGCAATTCGACAAGTTCAAGGCTATGGAGAAAGTTGGCCTTTGGTATGATGCCTCTGGTGACGATACGGACCGCCGAGTTGGGAGAGTGGAAGAAGGCAACTGCGACCAGCCTGCAGCAGCAGGCAAAGTGCATGCACAGGTGCTTCTTTGGACCCTATGCACGGCCTTGTCAAGACTGTCGACGGCCACGTTGCTGCTTTCAAGCTGCGGTTCTGGGACACCGCGGCCAACGGTTCCCCCATGGGTGAACGTAGTGGCGCTTACTTGACCCGCCAACACCCAAAATGAAGAAAGGGTTGCCCGACCAGGGTTGATAGCTAGAAACCATTGCCCTAAATGAAAAAGTGGAGGCCTGAAACATCCCAAGGAGGACTCGAACCTATATAGGTTTATGGATTATGCTAGTGAGTTTTTCGTCCTACGCCCTGACGCTATAAGTAAATAATTGGGCTACTATATTCTAGTGGTGAAGTAGGGCGTCGCCCGCCACCATTCTGGCACAAAACGGGGGCCAACACGATGACTGAAGTGAGGGAGGCGGCAGGCGGCGTCCGGAAACATCATTCCTTGAGACTCGCCCTACAGAGCCCCACAGCCACCAAAATGGACAAAGTGAAGGCCAGAAAGAGCATAGTGGCGCCCAGTAACTCCGCTTGGCAAGGCTTGCCAGTGGGGGCCAGAAACTTCATTTTGGAAGGCTTCAACCAGGCTTGACAGCTAGAAGCCTGCCACCATCCCAAATCAATTTCATTCTGCACGGTTTGCTAGGATGATGGCCACACGGCCCTCCAAAGTGACATCACTTCCACTCTATCTATTTTGGGAGAGAAAAACTTAGCCCTTGGATGGCAAATGTAAAGGAAGAGGAAAACAGGCTAGTGGAAACCATAAACTTGAATATCTGGATATCTGGGGGCAGTTTGGTCCATAGGGTTTGGATCAGAGTTTTGATCCATAGGGTTTTGATCACAGTCGCGGCGGGGCATACCAGGGATTCCGGCCACACCCATAGAAGCAACCGCCAAAACCACCGCCGGCAGCTTGAATTTAAAGCAGTTATCGGATCCTAACATTTCGCCCGGAAAAACCATAGGGCCATAGGCCGAGCCTCTCAAAAGGCACCCAAGTCGTTCTAAAAAGGTTCAAAAGAGCACGTGCTTGGGCAAGGGTGAGTGGTACAGAATCCCTATAGTAATAGACTTCAGAAAACCTCGTTTTGTAGTGTAAAATCCTAAATAGAACTTAACATTTATTAAATCAAGGGTGTTTGGACACCTAGGCGAATGGAAAAATGGAATCCCATCTCTACAACCCGAGTATTCCGTGTATCCTTCTTCTTTTGCATCTCAAAAACAGGTGTGGCCTGATCGGTGATTAGGGCGGCCGAAAGCCCGGTGCTTCGACGAAAGTCGCGGCGCCCGGCCAGGCGCCCGCCATGCCACGCAGTGGAGGCGCTGTCGTCGTGGACTGGATCCGAACGGACCTGACCCCTTCGCAGGGGTCGAAGCCTCTATTAAACAGGGGTCGAAGGGGTCCCTCCCATTGTTTTTTTTAAGGGTCCGAATCCGGACAAGGAAGATCACGGACTGAAGGTCCTGGCCCATCAGAAATACTCACTGCCATGTGGGTGTGCAGCTCAAAATAGAGGGAGATCGACCCACTTTGGAGCCGTTGGGCCGGTTGGTTTTTTTCAGAGAAAAGGACCAGACTACCGTGTCATGTAGTGGTTGAAAAGCAAATCGAGAAAACCATTGTTTCACAGTAGATGGCCCAAAGCCCTGCCTGCGTTTCATAGGCCTCTTTTTGAGGCCCAGACAAAGGCCCCATGCATCTCATCAGGTCCGAGAGGCACTCATGGTTCAACCCACTCCCTCTATACAAACCATGTGGCTTTCAGGGTCCATGTTAGTTGAAATCGTCGTTCTTGCACACAAAAACACATGCATACTAACCGTGCAACGATGTGGTACTTCTTTCACGCCGGAGCCGTTTCCTTCGTTCCCTTTCCTAAACAACTTCCACACACCGACCGGGTGCTGACGTGCCGACTTGCGCCGCCCGGCCCGTGTGACCCGCCGTGGCGCCAGGGCGCACTCCACCGACCAACAGTCAAGGCCTAAAGAGTTTGAAGATGGGTGAGGTCGGGGACCCAGCCAAGGACTGGACTGGACTCGACTTGTTTCAAAACGGAACAACAAACTGTACAACCGAAACCTACTTCCTGAGTTGTACATGTTTTGTGTGTGGGGTGGAGGGGGATGTGGACTGATTTGCTGCTTCCTGTTCTTGAAGTTCTGGTGCTAATTTCCGTGTATGAACCCAGGCATACGCTAATTGCCGGGAAGGAGACTGGTGCCCTCCTCCGGAACATGCTTTTTAGTGAACTGGTATATAAATAGATGCAACACCTGCAACACTCTTTTTGTTAAAAGGGTCACTTTATGAACCCACTGACTCATCGTGTTTCGTCGTCGCGCACGCCTTCCGAGGCACAGTCGTCACTGGGCGGCACGGTCGTCGCGAGGGGTTCGCGCGGTCCGGTCCTGCGTGGCCCAAGGGGGTTCTCCATAAACACTGCCATCGTTTGGCTGAGAAAAGGCCCGGGGTGGTGGCTTTTTTGGGGGGTCAATGTATGCATGTGTTCCATATATATATATTATATACATGGTGTGTTTGGGTGTAGACAACCCAACACGACTGATGTGCTTTTAGGTCCTCTAAGACCTGGAGTCGTGTGGCATATGGATCAACTCTCGGACGATGTTCGTAGCCAGTTTGATGGAGTTTTCAACTGCATTGTGATGTGTTGAAACTGATATATAGACTCCACTTCAAGGGTGAAGAGGTTAACTTCGTTCCAATAATGATGTCCTCACTTTGCGAACAGATAATTTGTCAGGGGCCTGCGCACAAAAGCGCGGAAGCATGTTCCGAGGACGACCAGACAACCACCTGCACATGGAAAGAGCCAAATGCCAGCCGTATACGGCTTTTGAAATCGAAGCGAAGGAACTGAGGATACACTTTTTGATGTCCAAAGCAACACAATTATCAGAGGCTCTACATTGCAGGTCGTTCCGAAACATTCAAGTGTCCTACAACACCCGGCAACTGTGGTATCTATCCATCTATCTATCTCGGGCTGGAAATAGGAGAGAGTCCTTTCGAAGTCGAAGCGGAGGAACTGAGACACCATGATACACTTTTTGATGCCCAAAGAAACTTAATTATCAGAGGCATAATTAGACTGCTTGATTGTTTTGGAATTATCAGACAATCTACATTTAGAGGAACCTAGGATAAAACAAACAGAAAACACAAATTACAGCTAGAATAACACATAGGAAAACCATGTGGACACAAATAACACCATTTTCAAAACCAATTCAATTGGAGAAGAACCCAAAGGAAAACATTGATAAACACAAAGACACACAAATCCAAAATGAGAACCAGAAAACACCCGAAGACAAACGCGTCCATTGGTTTTGCTTTCAGGGTCGCCCCCACATCAGCGGCTGCCGCTTCCCACGGCCCAAGGTGGTGGAAGCGGCGCTACGGGTCTTTGAACTCCCTCACGGAAATGCTCGCGGACGACGACGCAGTCATGGACAGGCACAAAGTCAGACTGGTACTGGTAACTTGAACCCAGAATAGTAGGGTTTGGGTGTTGGACTCGGATGTCATGAAATGTAATTATGTGATCATCATGTAGGCCGGTTTCTCTCAGTTACATGCGCAACACGTGATTGCACTTGGCAGAAAGAAAGTTGATGTTGCAATCTCGCATTGCATTGTGTTTTCGCCCCTATCAGAAGGCGCCATGTACAGTACACTCTTGGCATTCTGCAACCAAAGCCAGGATGCAGCTGCCTGTGCAATATGCTTTGAACCCCTGAGGAGCGGAGGGCGGTGAACGTGATAACCAAACCGAACATGTTGCAAGTTGAAACGGGTTTCAACGCTTTTTCAGCGCTGTTGGCATGAATTCTGTTGTTGTTGTGGTGGCTTGACCATCTCTTCATTTGATTTCACACAGCTCGATGTGGGGTGACACCGTCAGTGACCTGCCACAGGTTGTGATGTCGGTTGGTACCATGGCCTGCCCAGGGACCTTGCTTTCCGAGTGTCTGTCAGTGCCTTGACGCCGCACTGTGAAGGACCTTCTTGGAGGAAACTGACAGCTGCGGGCCGTACCTGTACAGCGCTCGCTTGGTGTGGGGACACCGTTGGCCACCCACATGAGATTGTGAGAATATGGATTACAAGGGGGTCAGCAAGAGGACACTTCAGTTCAGAACACCCAGCAAATTATAATTTGCACAAAACCTGGAGGGGTCCTGTTGTAAGTACCATGGTTTCCATGAGAAACATAATATATGGTTTCCTGGAATCTGAGTCTTCGCTATTGGGTTTGAGGCCATCGCTATTAGGTTGGAGGCCATCGCTAGGTAGGAGGCCATTGCTAATAAGTTGGAGGCCATAGGAAGGCATCTAATAGGATTGATTTGCCTCTTTCCAGCTTTCAAAGCTTGGAACAGCCACGAACGCCCACGCTCCAAGCGCCCACGGCCAGAACGTTGCACCCGGAGACCACCTGGGCGTGTCCCAGGGTGTTCGGGTCCTGCTTTTTGGACGGGGAGATCGATTTTCAGCTCGAGTTCAACGAAGAGATGAGCAGGCTATCTCAGAGTTCTAAAAACGGTCTTAGTTGGTTCTTTAAGTTCACTGTTTGGGGGGTCCCGATTCGGATCTGATCTTGGGTTGTACGATTTGCTTGGGGCCCCTGCATGCTCTTTCTTCAAACGAATTCAAGATAGGTCGCTGATGCAGGTGTATATGCCGGAACTTGTGGCAAGCTAGTATAAACTCCGACGTTGTACCGCACCTTTGACATGACAACCCTAGTGTATACCTCGAAAAGAAGGCCAGCCGGTTGTTACATGTTTGTACCTACCCTTCCAGCGGGCCAAGACGCATCAAAGGTATCGTGGCTTGGATCCTTGGAAGAAGGTGATATTTTGGGTCTGTCCTATTACTTGTACTCTCAAATGTTGAAGTCGTGGCGACATTCATTTTTTGAAGCGTTTACTTAGGGATTTGAATCTATGGAAGTCGTGGCGATGTTGCGTTTAGTTGGGGAGAAGACAAGGCGGCAGCGGCAAACAGCACGACGATCAAGCAAAACGCCGATCGCACAGGCAAACGAGTGGGGAAACAAGTAAGGAGACAAGGCAGCAGCGGCAGACAAAACGCCGATCACAGCAGACAAGCGGGGAAACAAGAAGGAAGGAAGGAAGGAAGGAAGGAAGGAAAGAAATAAAGAAGGACAGGGGCGAGAGCATATACATGATGAGGCAACTAGAGGCTTTCATTCTGAGTGCTTTCCTTGGTGGCACGGGTTCTGACCTCATTCACCCTCTCGTTCAGCCTCGTTCCGACACCTCTCTACAACTTGTGCAATTCAAGTAAAGTGTCCAGAGCCTGGTCCAAAGAGATGTCAAGGGAC
The DNA here is from genome assembly GCA_963970005.1 of Durusdinium trenchii. Lineage (NCBI taxonomy): Eukaryota > Dinophyceae > Suessiales > Symbiodiniaceae > Durusdinium > Durusdinium trenchii. The sequence continues at coordinate 365,488 of CAXAMN010023807.1, forward strand.
CACAAGGAGATTAACATCATTGCTAAGTCATTGCGTTTCCATGCCAGAAGCTTGTTGTGAATGCATGAAAGTTGTGCTTCGGATGGAGCGGGAACCTCGTTTTGCACAACATGGCTAAGTGACATTTCACAAGATAATTGCGTTTACATGCGGGAACATTGTATTGAATACATGAGAACTGTGTTGGGGAGAACACACCAAAAACATTCACAAATCATCGCGTGTACACGCGGGAACAACGTTTTTGCAAGGACTATGCCGGGACCCCCGTCTTGGCGTCGCGTTTACTTTGGGGAACACAATTTTTTCCTAGTACGCCGTGACTTCCGCGGCTGAGTGTAACAGTCAGCAAACAAGAACATATTTTTGAACAAGGCCTTTACTAACCATCATCATCCACTGGGCCCTGGCAGACTCGGATAGACCCGACCCACGTGATCTCGATCTCCACCCCAATTCGGTGCGACCAGTGGCCGGAGACCGCCGCCCACCGGTCAACCGCCGGTCTCACGACGATTCAGCCGCTGTGAAAGGACAGCGAGACCCACGGACGGTGGGGGCAACGGTGCGAAGTCGCCTGTGAGCGGAGTGGAGAATCGAGACGCTCGTTGAAGCCCCATACATGCCAGGGCATGCTAGGGCATGCCAGGGCTTCAAGCGACCAGTTCTGGTGTGTTGTTTGGTTTTAGGTGTTGGAAGGACTCAAGGACCCCTGAAACCCATCGGTGACACCTTGGAAACGGAGCTCCTTGGGCCCCCCCCTCAAACACCTCGAGCAGCAGAAGGATCCCTTACGATTGCAAGTGAACCGTCCGATTCACCTGTGCTTGCGCCGATGTGCGCCGATTGCACCTCGCCGTCACTTCGTGGAGCAGCAAAACACTGGGGGTGCGGGTGGACAGGCTGGGCACTAAACGTGACCCCAACGGGGTGAACCCTCATGTTGGACACATGCGGATGTATACCCGTTCGCCAACGCCTGGGAGAACGTGAGCGGCAAGGGCGGAGATGTTTCGATCAGTTCCTTGGTGTCCACTGCACCCAAGCAGATTCTTGGATTTCTTGGTAACTTGTGATTGCCGTGTTTTTTTTGTCCATGTCCAGTTTGTACTTGTCTAGGTTCTTGAACAAACACAACCTCAGAAGCATCGAGCCTTGCTGTGAAAAGATTGGATGATTAGAAAAAACGGTTCGGTTTTGGGTCCAAACACCGTGCGATGGGATCCAACTGATGGCTGGAGCTGTGAATCACAGGAAACTCCATGGTATGCCTTTGATATCCTTTGATCAAGTTAGGTCTACATGTGAGATAGATTTCTTGAGTTTAGATCCTCTTGAAACTGTTCGCAGACTCACATGTCTTGAACCCATCCTTGAACACATCAGCATGTTCTTCTTTCGAACCTCTGACTCTTCAGACGCCGACGTCGCATCGCGCCAAACCGGCCGTTGGGCTCCGAACTGCTGGGTCTCCGTCGGGGTGAGACCTTCGGGCCGCACCGGGCAGCGCACGAAGGCGCGGAGCGAGCGAGGTCGGACGTGGAGAGGCTTGTGGCGCGAAGAAGCGGAGCTCAGTCCGTTCTTTTCCTTGGCCAATCAAGGAGCTGACGAGCTCTGGACCGCCAAGGTGTATCTCTATAGACCGACCCCCCGTTTCGACTGCGAGGGACAATAGACCAAGACCAAGCTGTTGGGGGCCGCAGAGTTTGGTGTTTTGGCGCTTGTGGAAGCCACCAGTTTTGGGGCCATCAAGGTACCGCTCCACCCTCATTTGCGTCATATGTGTTTTTTCCTTATAATTCTAAATCAAGGAGCCCACATCCAACAAAAATAAGATCATTATTGATTAAATAATATTGATGAATCAAACGATTCCAAAAGACCCAACACTGCTTTGCTGCGCCAGGAACGCCTGAGCCTGACCCATGGCGCCCAAACCCGCTGTCGCGCTCGGAACCGGGGGTTGGCTCAATTGGTCCCATCCAACCGATGACAGCGGAAAGGATCTTCCAAAAAGAGCTGCAAGGGACTATAGTGGTCCAAGCAGAAGGTACTCTTTGTAAAATCACCTCAATTTCTTGTACCATGTTATTGTCTATAGGGCTCCAAGCAGCTCCGAAGGTAAGACCAGACCCTCTGAACCAACCCCAGTCCCACCTTATCACAAGATACGACTCGAGCCCGCACGGGTGGATAATTCCATTTGGACCTGAGGTTCGGTGGTTGGGGTGGATAGGGTTCCAGGGGGGTCCGTCACGGCGATCAAAGGAGAAAATCTCCCGTGGTCGTTGGAGCTGGAGCTCCTGGGGTGACATGCGATGACATGGGCTGATGTTGCATCATGTTGCAACAAACAGCCCTCTTGAAGCGGGTTCGGATGATTTGCAGTTTGGTTCGTTTGATGTTTGGATCATCTGCAGTTCGCATGAAGCCGGTCAGTTCTCAAGTGGTCCTCGTTTTCCAGTCCTACACGGTCAGATGGTACTTATAGACCCTCCAAACCCATTCCAAACATCCTTGAAACGAGACAGCGCCTGACTGCCGGGGCTGACGGGATTGAAAGAAGCTTTTGGAATTCTTCAGCCACTGGCCTCGGAGTTTCAAGGTTCAATCTGGTGGGACCCAGACGTACACATGACATCAGAAATGATCTGAAAAGATCTGAAAAGAAGGACCACCTTCTTCAGAACTTACTCATGTGAGGTCACTGTATTCCTCACTGAGGGTTCAAGTCAAACCACCTTGCACTCAAGCAATTTAAGACATTTGGCAGTGGCTCAAAACTTCGGCTCTCCATCCCAATTCCAATGCATTGAGAAAGGACAAATCAATCCAAAACTCCTGCGTGTTTTTGTCCACCAAGTTCTGCGTATTCGTTGAGCTCAAGCGAACGAGTTTAGTTACTAGGTTCATGCGAAAGAACTCCCAGCCCAAGAGGTGAAACTTGGCGCCGGAAGCTCATCATGTTTGGAAGCTCGGCTGTCCCCGGCCGCCATTGGAACACCCATTTGGCTATGGGTCAAGACCCTGACCACCCTGGTTGACCCCGGAAAATGAACCGATTCTTCCAAGAAGGGATGTCAACCTACCAGGGTTTAGGATTTTGACCCACAGCCATTTCTCACTACTCTTGAGTCTTAGCCATCCTTGTATTTAGCCTTGATCCAAGGCTCAACCTCAACGATTTCCAGGTATTTCCTGTGACATCGAAAACGTTCAGGTCTGCTGGTGCTGTTTGTCCGATGGAATCATCACTCTTTTGTTTGCTGCTCGCGGGGCGAGTTCTTGGGCAACTGGTGACACCGACATGTTGGATTGATACGCACAGACTGGCCAACTGGGACCTGGTTGCCTTGTGAGACGCTGGCTCCTCGCTTGCCCCCTCGCTGGCCTCCTTTTCAGATCGAGTGGAACACAGAATTCGCAAACCACTTGTAAATCTAGAAGTTCTAATGTAATTCACCACTCATGCAGCCATTGAAAAGAACTCGCAGAGACACAGAGCAGACAAGGTCCGGGAAACATCTTGAATTTTATCGGTGGTCCAGCCACTACAACCTGACGTGTGCCTTATGCCCGACTGACTCAGTTTGGTTGCAGAGTATCCGGTTTCGCCGTTGCCCAGCGTTCGTTCATTATCCACTATGTTCCAGCCAAAACTGAGTAGTGAAACCAATGGACATCACATGCTTTAAACTGTACTTGCCGTGTTCTATAATTCCAATGTGTGAGCATGAGAAAAGACAGGTGAGACAGCTTTGGACTGTTTTGAATGCAACATTCCGTTGGAGGTCAGACAGCATGTCTGACATCAAGATCATAAAGACAGCTGAAGTTGGAACCGACTGAAGGTCATTGCAAATATCTTATAGCCCGTATTATCATATCTTAGAATATATCCCAGATCCTTGATCAACCAACTGTTCCGAATCTGCGAAGTTGGCCAATCCCTCGGATTCTGCGCCTCTTTGAAAGATGTCGCGGCTGATTTCGCAGGCAGTCGGAGCATCTGGGGAGCTCAAATCCACCTGGGTAGTTGGTGGAAGACTGACGACTGCGGAAGATGATGAATGTCGTGGTGGTCCGGATATGACTTGGAGGCATGGGAATGTAGACAAGGACGTGGTGATATGATGTGATATGTTTGGGGGGAGAGTCATGGAGAGTATGTGTCCCTGAATTGGATCATCCACTTCAACTCCCACTCTGTGGGTTTGGTATCTATCTCGGATCACCGTTCACCACGACGAATGTTTGGGATTGGGACAGAAAAAAAAGGGTGTACTTTGATGAATCAAGGTGTTTAAATGGATCATCCATCGGCTGGCACTATGGGATTTCATGATTCTCCTTCAACTTCGCACAGAACAATGCGATCCATTGGCTGGCACTATGGGAGTTCATGATTCTCCTTCAACTTCGCACAGAACAATGCGAATTCCAATAGATGTGTAAGCCTTGTGCAGTGGGAGGTGTATTTAGGCCTTAGGCATGGCTGGAGCTCTAAAGGAACCCTTTTAGCCTGAGATTTTGGAAGGATAAAGCTTGGAGGCATTTGGATGACCAGAGCTATAAAGACCAGTTGCTTGCTCCAAATCATATTCTGCCTCCCATTCACCTGGCCACGTCTCCTCTCCTGCCTGTCTCGTTCACCAGGTCTTGCTGGTCTCGGTGGCTGGGGCTCCCAAGGAGGCGCGAGAGAGACCGCCATTCGGCGGGAGATTCACGACCCGGCCCAAGAAGCTAGGATGACATATCATGACATGTTTATAACAATACTATATATATATGATACTGTACTATTTGTACTCATAGAATATTAACAATACACATTATATGTATGTACTTGTAACACTTATTCTGTGTCTAAGAGGTTCTTTGTCTAAGAGCCCAAGGAATTTCAAGAGCCACTGCTGGGCATTTCCTGGGAAAGCCTTCATGCACAAGTCTGGCGCAACATTTGAGACAGGGACAGCTGGACAAGTAATGGTGCCAAGGTAGAGTCGTTGTTCAGGGTTGATGTTATTGACGATCTTTAAGGATCACTGTACTCATCGGATCACTGTACTCAATGCCAACCTTGGATGGTTAGAGGCCATCGCTTCTAGGTTGGAGGCCATCGCAATTAGAAACCAAAAAAGGTCTAATGTTTGTCTAATGTTTGATGATATATGGTTCCTGGTATTTGGGGACACAGGCCGTTCTCATTTGCGCCAGCAAAACTACCCCGACGAAATCGAAACATGCCTGCAAATTCAACACCACCCGTTGTGCAACGCATTCTTCATGTAAATTAGATAATCGTAAACACATGCATACAATGTATAAAGGCTTTGTAGATTTATATGATTTGATGCCGGACAATCAGTTTGTTGAGCGGGCGGTTGAACATCCAGTGCAATCTGCGTTGAGAACATTATTAACATGGGAGGTTTCAACTCGTGTGAGGATGGTCACGATTCCCACGGGTTTCAGAAATTCGCTTTCGCTACAAAGGGATCAGCGCTTCTTTGATAGATCAACCAAATGTATACATTGTTTGGTTTTGCCCCATTGCCTGCAACAGTCGGTAAGCAGTTTCTACTACTTCAGAGAAAGGCCTTTACGAACCATCATCATCCACTCTTACTGGTTGTACCCTTTACTGGTTGTGATGTTCCAGTGATGCCAAGGACCAACAAGGTCCAGGTTTTGATGTTTCTTCCACCCTGGACGAACATCCCAAGGTCGAAGTCGCCGCGACCCCGCCGCCAGGTGGTTCCTCGGACGGAGTTGGCGCACCCGTGCCACCGTGGGATTTCGCGACAGGTGCGAAAGCAGTTCGGGCGACCCAGATGACGCGACGGAGGACGTGGGTGAGGCGATTTCGTGTTGAGGTCCAGTGGGTGTGACATGACGTTGTGTTGTTTTTTTCATGAACGTTGGACTTGCCACAAAAGGTGGTTGGTAAGCGATTCCGATGTTTGACGAAGCAGCAGCCAGCAGCAGCCAGCAGATAGATTCCGACCACCCCACTTTTAAAACAGTACGAACGGAACATCTAGGAACCAAGGGCATCGCTACGAACGGAACAAGAAGCTACTACTATAGTAACAAGAAGCTACTAGCGACAAAGGGCATCGCTACTATAGGAGCAAGAATCTATACGGCTCATGAAAGATCGCCCAGCCAGTCGCGTGGGTCGGGGTATGTCGGTCTTTCTGCTGGGTCGGGGTATGGGTCGCCGCCGTGGGAAGAAGGCCTATATAGGCTATAGGGGTTTGGGGGGGCTGGGGTCCTGAGCTACGGCCCCAAAGCCTTGGGTCTTAGTGGAATTTTGAATCGATCTGCAGGGATGATGTCCACAAATCCAGGAGGGAGAGAGGGAGGATTCGATGTGAAGGTTGGATGGGCGTGTTCTCTCTGTGGACACGTGTGGCTTGCCGGCGGCTTGCCCATCCAGGTGAGGTCAACTTCCAAGTCTCGTTGAGGGTAGAAAGGTACCCTCAATACCCCAAACGCTCCATGTATGCCATATATGCCTACATTGGGGTGGTTTGGGGGGTCAATGTAGGCATATATGGCATACATGGAGTGTATGGGTACTGCTGAAGGTAATTTTGTTGAACCAAAGAAAACGTTTCGACCAGAACCGTACTGCACTGCGTGTCGTCCCCTTCAGCCTGTTCGGTTTGGATCTTTCAGCCCTAAGGGCATGGCTCCGTGGGACTGAAATATATGCCTGACCGATTTCAACCTGGCCTGATTGGCAAATATGTGGGGTTTATATGGTTTTGCATGTTGTCAAGGAACGGCAATAGTTATATATGCTTCCTCCACTTCACCGTTGAATGACATGTGTTTGATGGTGGACAGATTGAATTGATTGATTCAGGTGAAGAAACCTATTGCAGGAGATATCACAAATATATGATCATACAATATTATACAAGCATCAAGCATCAGTGCATGTTCACATGATGTGTTGCCTGTTTTTGCTGGCAAATCTCAGGTCACGATCCTTGGGCTGGTACTCTCTCTCTCTCTCTCTCTTTTTACCCTGCAACCCTTGGTCAAACCTCATTTTTCTCCGCCCTGCCAGGTGAGGGTTGTGAGATTATACATATCAGATGTCCCGGTCCTCCTTCTCATCCTCCGCGTCCTCCTCAACCGCGCGTGCTAGATCGCAGTGGGCACCACCAGACCTCAACCGCGAGCGCCAGCGCAGTGGGCACCATCGGGCCTGAAGCAGATAGAAAGAACACCAGAAAGAATATCAGAAGCTATGCCAGATAGAACACCAGATAGAATGTCAGAAAGAATTACAGAGCAAATGTCACAAGAATGTGAAACTATGCGCTTCCAATGCCTGAATTTATGCCAGACATTGGCAGACAGAATGCCAGAACATGTGTCAGAACATCACGAAAGGTAGCCTGGTAAGGACTACCTTGAGCTTGCTTTGCGAAGCAAAGGGGCTGGCTTGAGAGCCTGCTCGGGACTAAAGATTGGTAGGTCAATGTCTAACACCCCCACCCCCCCCCTCCCATGTGATGATTCATTGATAAATCAATTGTTTTGCCCCCCCCCCCCCCGTCCCCTCCCCTCCCCTCCACTCCCCTCCCCTCGCCAGCACTACTAGCATTCTGGACACACCGTCACACCATAAGGTGAATAAGGTGAAGTCATGCGCGTAGCAGTCACAGCAGTACGACGCTGGCCATGAGGTTGCGCAATACAGCACGAACCCTGCACAATGAGGTTGCGCAATGCGGCTTCGATGCTGCGCGTGCGCGCCCGGCAGCCTGACATAGCGCGTACTGCGTTCACAGACCATATTGCTCGACACCAACGAGCATCGATGCAACACAGCCTCTCTGCAAAGCCCTGTGGAGAAACCTCTCGCTTCGCGGGGCACCATTCGACTCAGCCTTATACCCTCGCGTGGCGACATCTTACCGCATCGTGGAGCACCACTACACAGCTATTTACTATTACGCACCCTTCCCATCAGCCACCCACCATAGCGTGACGTCCATCCCTGGCAGTACCGGCGGCTTCGACGCAACGCGTGCAGGCCTGTAATCCTGACACAGTGCGTGTAGCTGTGGTTAACATGCGAGCGTTTACGCATTGCGACTTTTACGCGCGCCTGTTTTCACACACCTTTACACAAACAAGCGTCGACGCAACGTAGCCTCTCTGCAGAGCCGGGTGGCACAATCTGATCGCAACGGTGTTCCTCTTGAGCCTTCTTGTGCTCTTTGGCTTCGTTGTTTTCATCCATGACTGACCAAAGGGGAACGTTCCTGAAACACCGGAGACAGTCCCTCACCAGAAAAGGTCCCGACCGCTACCCGGTCCGTCTCTACCTTTCGTGTTTCCCCGCTCAAGTTTGCAAGATAGAATGCCAGAGTATGTGCCAGATAGAATGCACGGTTTTATGCCACATACATAAATTGCCAGAAAATGCCAGATAGAATGCAAAAAAATTCTCAAATAGAGTACCAGAATATATGCTAGATAGAATCCAACAACATATACTGCCTAAAATGCCAGAATATATACCAGATGGAGCGCCTCAACGTATGCAAGATAGCATGCCAGACTGTGTCGCGTGCTCCCCCGACGTCAGGATTGTGCTCGCGCAGGCGCAGGTATCTCTGTGAGTGTACGGGGGGGGGGTAAACCCTGACCCTTCCTTGCCACGCAAAACGTACTGGCTTTAATTTTGCTTGAGACCTAGCGGCTGACGAAGAGCATGCGGTTGGCAATATTGGTTCATGATGGCGATGATGTTTACACCTTGTCCCCATCAGGGCTCTTCAATGCTTCGCAAGCTTTGAATGATACAGATTTGCCGTTGGGATTGATTCAACTTTAAATTATGAAAAGCAATCGGGCTAGAGCTTACTAGTCCTGCGAATTCGTGCCAGCTTGGTTTGAGACGCGCGGATCTCCAGGCGCAGAAGCGCCTGCGTGGAACCTGGAACGCTGGTTTTTGAGACAAAAGACAGCCTTCCTTGGAGCACATCCCTGTGGACAAAAACCTGCTGTGCCCGTGCGGTCAATACTTCAACATGGTGGTGTTCAGTCTGTGGATGATGCCCAGAACGAACTACACTATACTGCACTCCCTCTTTTTGGTATTTTTTTTGGACACCCGATAGTTCTTCCAAAAATGTTGGTCTGGTCCAGCAGATACCCCCACTATTGCTAATCTCGGACATATGGAACTGTGCAATGATCTGGCAGATTTGCAGTGGGTTGCAGTTGACGAACCGGACGAACCTCATGACGTGCGAGCTGCTGGAACAGGAACCTGTAGAAACTGCTGGTGGCCGAGCCGTTTGGCGACGGCAGCTTGCTGCGCGCGGCTTAACGCTCAAGGGGTTCCGGAAAACATTCTGAGAGGACCACTGCGAACTCATGTCAGACCCCTGTCGTAGCGAAGGATGAGCAGCGGCCCTGGTTTCTGACACTCAGCATGAAACCGGTCAAACGTTGCTGATTTCATCCGTTTTGACGGGTACATATTTCCCGCGAGGCAGCTTGTCAACCTTTCAAAGGTTTATTCCCTGAAGCCCCTAACATTGTTTCAATCAAGTCAGGTCCTGTGCAGATGATTGGCTTGGAGGGACTAGATTGCACAAAATAACGCCGCTTGCTGCCTGCATGGTAACAATGCCGAAACTCCAGCAGCAGGAAAACCACACAGCTGAAGATCAACCAAGTCCCACCAAATCGGCCCAGGCTTGAGCGAGAGATCCTCAAACCGGCGGAGCGCGCAGGCGTTGCACGTCCCGAGGGAGGGGCCACCAAGGTACAGCTAGGGTGTGACTCGGTCAGTCCACGTCAGATCGTTGTAAACTGACCCGAAGTCGGTTTACCTACCACAATTCCCTTGGTTTTTTAAGCACGGGCCACCGCCTTGTTGTTCCCCAAACAGATATGTGCTATGTGTTCATGTGTGTGCTCCCACGCGTGTCTTTATGTGTGTTCTCCAAACCTCCGGCCCGTAGACTTAGAACTGTGGACTCAAACCTAAACCTGGTCACCCCTACCCCCACCATCACCATCACCATCTCCACCACCGCCGCCGCCACCACCATCATCACCACCATCACCATTCTCACCACCATCACCATCACCAACACCACAATCATCACCAGACCACCATCACCACCACCACCACCATCACCACCGCCACCATCATCACCACCTGTAGACCTTAGGCCCTAGACCTTTAGATACACTATGATACACTGCTGTTGTTTTTTCCGGGATATCACCTACACCCCACGTGCTTCCACGTGCGTTGGCACCAAGCCGTTGGCACCTGGAGGGCTGAAGGACTGGCCGGATCTTTGTCCCTTTGCTCCTCAACGTGACCTCTGGGCTGGGCAGGAGTGGACCGTCGCGCTGTTTCGGGGGTGAAGACAACACCAATAAGGGTCGGTAGGTGCGGTGTTAGGTCGAGCGACACAACGCACGAGAGACGAACGGTCATGACATTGAACGGGCTTTGTTGTGTCTTCATTTCGTGTATTGTCAATATCTATAATTGTATCTCATTGTTTGAGGTCGGTTTATATTATATATATTCAAAACAATTAGATATATACATGCGATGATTACCTTTCCAAAAACACAACCACCGCCCGCCAAATTCAGACAACCAACTGTTGGGTAATGCCCCAGGTTTGTTGATGCATCATGTTGACATATATCTATATAACTCTTGTTAGTTCAAAACAGTTCAATTAAGGAGTCCGGGCCCTCCGGGCACCAAGTTTCCCCGTTAGAGCGCGCACGTTCGTCGGTTTCTTCGTCGTCCAACGTCCGGTGTCCCACGTGGTGAAGCCGCACCGCAAGGAGAAACACAAGACGCGAAAACGCAGTGCAACGGGCATGTGGACCTGCGGCTATTGCCAGAAGGCCCCGGTGGCGAATCTGGTGCTGCGTTTTGTAGGACTACAAACACAACAAGACTTGTGGCCGGGACTGGTATACATTCACCGGCTTTTGAACCCCCGCCTTTTTGTATAATAGTACCAGACAGGTCGTGTGTGGGGTATGGGTGGCCGCTGCCTCCGCTGCCCTGTTTCACTGCTTTCGGATCTGAGCTGTTCCGATCTGTTTTCGGGTTCACCACAAGTTAGGGTTTCGGACCTGAATCGTTCCTGCCCATCACTGACCACGCGGTCAAATGTCATTTAATGCCCTGAAGAACTCTCTTTGCGCCGAGTCTCAATGAGTTGGCGCCTTCTCTCTCAGAGACTCCTTTTACAGACCCTTTTCGCGTGACCAAAGACCTTCCTGCCTTCCTCGTGGAAGGCGAGGCGGATAACCCATGCTTTGGTTACAGTAATTATTTCGAGGTGGGTGTGACCTTCCAACATAATTTCCACAATATAATACTTACGACTCCCAACTATTTCAGTCAGGTGAGTGGTGGGCGGGGGCAAACTAATTACAAACATAAATAAATATGACAATTCAATAAGGGAATTCCTGGAAATAGACACTCGTTCTTGCAAGCAGATAATGGTTTTAGAGGGGGGAGGGTCACAGACCACCTCCAAAATAGATTTGTGAGTTGATTGATGTGATGTGTGGATTTGAACTTTGTAGCTCAAGTATGCTGTGGCATTGAGGGTCACAGGTTCAGGACTCAGAATAGATCAGATGTATGGCCATGGATCCACATGTTATGTTGTTCAATGACCGCTTCTTTATTTTCACGCTTTATGGCTGTTGGAAACAAATTCCCCAGGACCCCCCCGTCAGAGTCTTCCAAATCTTCCAAGTTTGGAGGTCTTATACAAAACCAAAAAGACTCATCAAATGATTTCAGAGGGTATGACACTGACACCCCAGGAATGTGTACAACAGAGGTGGTGTGACCACCTCAAAATGACTTTTATGATTTTTTGAGGTGGGTGGTCCCCAGGTGGTCTTAAGGCAAGGGATATCGAGGCGGCGAGTTCGCCCCACCTGGCGAGTTGGCGAGTTGGTCATCGGTTTTTCTCCGCTACGATCCGGTGAGGTCTTCAAGAGCGAGCATTACTTGGACTTGCACCTGGAACGGCATCACATGGCAGAGGCTCAGAGATAGAAACACACGTTGTTTTTTGTCCGGTGTTTCTGGCTTGCTGCGAGGGTTTGGTGTGTCGTTTCAATGCTCGACTTGGCTTGGGGAGTGGGGAAAGGTGAATGAGGTTTCCAATGAATTGAAGAAGCTGCCCAACTGCTCATCACCCAACTTCTCATCTTTGGGACACTTAATGACACTAGTGAGGCACTTCCTCCCGCCTTTTCGCACGTCACGTCTGGCCACGGTCTGAACCGGTGTTCACACGTGTGACCGGGTTCTTTCGCCTGGCGACAGCGCCGGGATTTTGGAGGGGAAGAAGGGAAAGACACCATTCAAAGGTGTTTGATGTTTCAGCAACCAACAAGGTGGTTTCAGGGGGCCGAAGTTCGGCCGAAGAGCGAAGAATAAGCAGGGTTATGGAACATCTCTCCTTCTAAGATCCAGTTGCGCAAAAAGAACAAGTGACCACAACATCTAAGTTTTTCTGGCCACCATTGGTATTTGCAGAAACCACATAGTTATATTGATAGGCAGTATCATTGACACATGTGTAGAAATCTCAAGCAAATCGCCAAACACAACTTCCCTGCTTCTAAGTCTTAACCTCTTTCTTGGCGGCTTCCTCGCCGCTTCCTGTTCTGCAGCTGTTTGGCTGAGCTGAGCTGATTCTCCCGCCGTTTTGTGCTGAGACCTTGCCGCGAGAATGGCGCGGCAAGTCTTGGTGGATGAGGATGAAACCCTTTGCAACCAATTTGAAACCCACGTGAGTTTACGCAGTATTTGGGAGGTGCTTGAGATTAGTTGGAGCGCTTTGATTCTGAGGAAGTATGTAACACGCATCCATTTCAAACATGTACGGTAATATGCAACTTCAAACATCCCTCTCAATTAGTGTGCAGTTTCCGCTGTTTCGTAAGACGACCTTCATCTGGGTGGAACGCGAGGAGCTCTCACAGATGTCCACCGAGGAGGATCTGGAGAAAGTGGAGGTCAGCTGCTCTGGTGGCGATGTTGAAGGTTTCTGACTGTTACATCCCCAATTACTCCATGTATGGTCTATTTACCTACATTGGAGTGGTTTGGGATCTAATTCCTGAGTTTTTTTTCTGGCTGATTACGGCTGGTTGAAGCAGACGTCTCAAACTCGTAGCTTCTTGAAACATATTGAAATTGCTCTTCCAGCAGTTCCAAAGGAATGCTTTTGCGTCATTAAGTGAGTGGATCTTCTGGGCAGTTCTACCCTCCAAGTTCAGCAGCTTTCCTCATGGAACTCCATGAGGGGGAGAAGTCAGAAGATCTTGGTCCCTGCACCATCTACCCCTATGGATCCACCATACCTTCTGAGAAGGTGATTGGATACATTTGGATACTTATTTAGGTAAGCATTGGAAAGCCCCAATCATTTCTGAGAAGGTATATGATGTATATGTGAATCCGTACGTAGGTCACTGTTGCATCACCCCCTGAACCATCGATATCACTCACCCCCTTCATCACTGTAGACTGTTCCACCTCCTCGATCGCTCGCTTGTGCACCGATGCTGCTCAGGAGAAGGCTGCTTGGAGGGAAAGGTACATCGTGCCCTTGGTTCCTCGGACGCAGCGCGGAGCTCGAGGGGCAGACGATGGCAGTAGCGCGGGGAAGCTCCGAAGCGATGGTTCTTTTTTTGGGGTCATTGGGGGGGATCAGCTCGGCTTCACATGACGTGCTTAATCTTGACACAGCTTCACATAGCTTCACGTAATTTTGGCGGAGTTGCTGGACAACTATATATTGTCATATCAGCTTATGAGCCTTTTTTTGTGATTCAGCCCTCGAAGTCTATTTCAGAGAGTGAGGAAGGCATGGCATGCAGTGGTGAACGCACCGCGGCTGCTCCGTCCGGTCAACACCGGGTCAGCCTGTGCCATCCGGTCGCGGTCGCGGTCGCCGTCCCTTCAGGTCTTCGTGGGCTTCATCATCATTCGCGCCCTGGACCGGGGGACGCGCGTGAGACCGGAAGGGAGGCCGCATCCGATGGCGCCCAGCATGGCAAGGGTATTTTTGTTGAAGAGTCAGGATGAAGGGATGGTGTCTACCAAGACCCGCATAATTGGGTGTCTATTGAAGAGGCCTATAATAGCGGTTAAGACTGAAGCGGTGTCCAAAAACCACCTGTTGGAAGAATGTCATATTTAAGTTGATCATGATATATGGAGCTTTTCGTCAATGTTGTGCCGAGTTATGAGCTTGGAAACATTGAAATTACCATTTCACCTGCCAAACAAATGTAAGGACATTAAAGGAGGACCCTCAGAAAGGTTGACATCATTGGTTTGCATACAGGGGCTGTCTTCGCACATGGGGTATGCCTTACAACAACCACCCATTTTATCCCAATCTTGGCCTATGAAGTATTATACCAGATACCCAAATCATCCCAAATCTACCCCAGTTCCTCCTTAAAGAAGGAACCCGTTTGTATAGCCACGTGTCCCCCCGCAACAGGCCCGAAAAAAAAGGATTCGCCACCTGCAGACCGCCACGTGTCTTCGCTTCTCTGCGACCTGTTCTGCGCTGCCGAGAGGACCGGATCTTCCTGTATCGTGTCCAGAAGTCCATGGCCGACTACACGGTGCGCCCGCGGTCCGCCGCGGCGTTCTCCGCGGCGTTCGAAGGGACGTCGGTGGATCGAAGAAGAGGAGCTCCAATGAAGGAAAACGAGAGGGCACCGTGGCTACGAGTCATGTCATTTTGTTGGGGCACCCAATTAATAAGGCAGTACATTGGTTGGTCAATCATGACAAAAAGTATGTGCATAAATCCAAGATCTTTGGGTTTGAGAGATGAAGACCAGGATGAAAAAAATATCCCGAATTCGTGATGTGCATGCGGACCCCGGCGGCTTTCTTGACCAGGCGATCTTGATGAGTATCTATTGGCCCCCTATGGTGCAGGCGCTCGTGGAAGCCAGAGGTCGACCGGATTTTCTCAGAGAAATCCGATCATGTAATTTTTTTTTTTTTTATATGAAGGTTATTAATCAAGAGAGTCTACATGGTCCAATCAATCATGCTAGATATTAGGCAGCGTACAGCCCTGATGTGTGTGTGTGTGTGTGTTTGTGTGTGTTGTTTTCAGGATTGATGTTTGATGTGTGTACTGTCCCAGTGATAGACCGTTTGCAGAGGGGACAGCATGTGCCACCAATGAATGAATCCATATGTTTTTGTTTGTTTAATGATTAGATGGAATATGCACATACTAGATGGATTTGTTGATATTGTTTGTTTGTTTGTTTAATGATTAGAAGAAGCAAGAAGCACAGAACAGTATTATCGTGTGTTCTTTTCATGGTTCTTGGACGGCTGCAGCAACAGCCTAAAAATAGATGTAGCGACATGTCGCTATTCAGAAACATATAGTTTGTTTTGTTTTACCTTTCATGGATTGTTACATTGGGTTTCACTGACCAATTGGTGAACCAATTTATGAACTAAACCTTTTGCGCTCAGATGCCGGGAAGGTAAACATACAGATGGTGACCTGGCGGGCCACTGTGGAGACCTTTTTGCGGGGTGCTGCGTCTACCCACTAGAGCCAATTTGGCATCATTCTGGATCATATGTCATCGTTGATCCGACAAGCCAGAGGTCACTCAGGTTATATATGTTTGTCATCATGTGGTTTTGGGGGTCAATGTAGGCATATATGGCATACATGGAGTTCCTGGGTTATATAGTTCCACAGGTTGAACAACCTCATCCAAGCTTTTGGTGACCGTCAACACGGCCACGCGGCGCAGAGCGCAGTGGGTCCGAACCAGGTCGGGTCGAGGGACCGCCAGGTGATGTGTTTCTTCGTCTCCTTGGGCTATGTCTTCAACAAGCGCCGGAGCCGCGCGGTTTCGGAAAGCAGATCATGTCACTGTCATTGTCTTTAAGCCATTTTAGTTGCTGTTCTAAACCGAAGACTGCGCAAGCACCAGGAAATACCTTGAAGATAGAGATTTGCAGGGGGGTCCTTTGATTTTGGGATATTCACATCCAGATACTCTCGATGTATCAGTTCTCTGGACAATCTTAAGAACACCTAGACCCCCTATAATATATATATATATATATTATATATACATATATCAATGAACTCGTTGCCCAGTTTGGACAGAAGAACTATTCAACTTCCAATTGAAGTAATATCATGTATACTATCGTATTCCTCGGTCAGCACTGGAAGAAAGAACAACGTATACATCACGGCTGGACTGGTGTGGACCAGGTCTTTTGACACGCAACCGAAGACCCTCCCCTTGTTGTTTGGGACGCCGCACAACAACGACCGATCCGACTCTTCCAAAACCGCGCGGCCAACGCGCGTGGCGAGGTGACAAGTCCTTCGGCCTCTCCTGGTTCTCGCCCTTCAGCGAACGCGCCTCCACCCAGGGAGCGGCGCCTCGACCGCAGCGGGCGCGAAGCACGGACGCCTCTGACCTGCGTTGACGTCCGTTCTACCTCTGACCGGCTCAGACGAGCGACCGCGCGGACCGGCCGGTTGGCCGGTTGGCCGGTAAGGTCGATGGCACCGCGCGGAACGCGAACATCAGTCGCTCTCCGTCGGTCCGGCGTTCCGGCACCTAAGCGGCAGGTCCCGCAGAAGTGGATCGCGCAGTTCGCGCTCTACGACCAGATCAACGCCATCGTCAGTGCGCCGCCCTCGCCCTTCATCCCGCTGGTCTTGCAGACGCCGCGCGGCGACGGGATGGGGCGAGGGGACGAGGGGACGACGGAGCGCCTCTTGTGGGTTCGGAGGGGAAGGGAATGGTTCGGGGTGGTGGAGGCTTCGGGGTTGGGAGGGGCCAAAACCTCGGAGAGGTGCCAGGAGGTGCAGGATGTGGCAGGTGAAGGGTGGCGGGTGGAACTTCAGGACCTCACCTTGGGAGATGGAGAAGTCTTCGTTTGGTGATTGAGAAAGAGAGTCACCAGCGAGTCCAGCAGGTCGGGAGATGCCGTGAAATGCCATGCTTTCCAAGGTCTTTACAAGGTCTACCAGGTCTACCGACTCTACAGGTCACCAATGGTTCGACCAGGTCAACAGGGTCCCAACCCTCAACTAACAGCCTGGCCAGAAGTCGGGTGCTGGTAGTTGAATTTAACCATCAACTCTCAGAATCCTTTTTTGGCGATTGAAGGGGCTGCCCTTGGGCAAGGCAACCATGCAGATGGGCGTTGGTCACTAGCCAAGACTAAAGGTTTGTGACAACATCTCTGGAGTATCAGAGTAGCTGTGCTTTTGTCGCATCGTGTGTGAGTGCAACTTGAGGCCACTGAACAACTTAGTGGTGCTCTTCACTGCTTTGATCGCCTATTTCTACCTGAAGACCCGCTTCAAGATGGTGCACTATGCAGGCACAAACCTGCACGTTCCACGGGCAGGTTTCCCTGCACGTGGGGGCTCATGGGACAGGACATGGTTGCTTCGATGCATCATTCTGATGACCAGCGAGCCATCAACTGTTAATATCCAAGGGTGTGACAAAGCCACATACTCGTAGCTTTCAAATGTATTTTTTTAAACAACATACAACCATTCGATACCATAGGGGCTCACCAAATATTTGCTACATCAACATGCCAGTAAACCCAACAAACAATGTTTGTTCATGATTTGACGCCATCCCAGATCATGCCCACCCCGACCCTGAGTTCTGCATGGAATCTGTACTTACATGGACAACCACCCCAATGGAAGTCAAGGCCCCTGAACAATACTGGAAAGCATGTCACTCTTGCATGCTTTTAGACACTCATTGCCAGGAATCATGCGCCACACACACACACACACACGGAGTTTTGACCATCAACAATACCTCTAAACTTACAAGCGTGGCACTCAGAAGCCAACATATGGGACTGTATCTCACTCTACATTGCTGGCAGCGCATTGGATGTGTCAATGCAGGTGTTGAATTTGTCCATGCAAAAAAACACAAACCATCATGTAGACTCTTGATTAATATACCGTCATATACCCTCCCATTTGAAGGGACATCCTTTTCATATGGGGGGGTTATAAATCAAGAGTCTACATTAAGTGTTCACATCCCAAAGCATTTAAAATGATTTGAATCGATTTAGAGGGTACCATGGAACGCAACCCACCTGCTCCTGAAGGCCGCAACACAACAAAGACTCAGGATCACTCATTCCTCATGTCATGCCTCATGTCAGGTAGATGGCAAGTGCATTTGGAAAGGATTGGAAAGGTACCTTTCCCACGCGCCTGTCCAATCCTGCCCATGCCTCAGGCATTTGCATCATCCTTTGCTCTTGCTTAGTGGGAGTTCTGGTGGAGCCACCTGTCTGGAGGAATGAATCGAACACCCCCTCCACATCCCAAACAGACTTCCTTTGGAAGAACGACACGGGTTCCGTTCTGAACGACTGGGAAGGTTCCATCCTTCGACTGGAACCGTCGTCTTTGCCGGAACTTCAGAGACGTCGAGAGGTCCGACTCCATGTCGTCCCGAGCAGTTGGGGTGGTTGAAGAGGGGTGTGGTGATATATGCCATGCAGTCCCATGTGTTGTGTCTGGCATTTTTTGGGGTTGACGCAGAGAGACTAGTCCCTCGGACTCGGAGATCCCGCTGGGATCGGAGACCCTTCTGGCGGTGTGGACGCATGATGGATCGGGGCCAGGTGTGGACGGGGAAGAGGTGCTTTCCTTGTTGTTTCTTCGGCTTCCGAAGGCCAATCCAGGTGAGTGGGTAGACTAAGGTTGCAAGGCCCTGCGCCCATCATTTGCAAGGGTCTTCACGAGGCGCCCGACCAGCGGCTGCCTTTGGGGGGGAATTTGGGCAGTGAATTGTGAAGAGGTTTGATGTGAAGAGGAATGTGAAACAGGAAGTTATGGAAGACCAAGTCTCGCAACTTGAACTGAGTTGTGCAGTGGACTATATCTTGGCAAGAGTGTTTCGTGCAGTAAGTCAAGGCTGGCGGCTGGATATGACTTTGGAGTCTTTCTGATTCTTGATCTATAAGGACATTGCCATGAACACGTGAAAGGCTCAAAGTGGCTCAAAGTAGCCTCAAGTGCCTTGGAGCCTTCAACATTAAGAATTGCTGCATCAATTCGTAGGCATTGAGGAAGCTCTCAAGGAGGTCGATTTTCATGAGATGTGTCCGGGACATCATGACCCATCATGATCACAAAAGAGAAGACAAGGAACGAGCGGGCATCGCCATGCATCACCATCCATGCAGGCAGTTGTTTTTCAATCATGCGTCGACATATTGTTGAAAGACGCTTGCAGAAGCTGAATTCAAAGAAATATACAGATCAACAGCTGTGTCTCACGACTGCTTCACAGCACCACATGACCCATCGCCTTCAGTAGACATCCTTGGGCTCCAACACCTCAAATACCGTGAAGCAAACGGGCCATAACGGGCTGGCAGCCATGACGGCCGAATCCTTTGTGATTGGCTTCTTCACCACCTACCAGTCGGTGATCATCTCATACATCCCAGCTCTGCTTTTTGGGACGCTGCTGGTTTGTTTGGGATTGGTGTCCAAGTGTGGCTGGGAAAGCATGTGCTGGTGATGGCTTGACACACAAATGCTGGCGGTGGCACTTCTGACCGGTACTGCTTATGTGGTCCCCAAATAGATAGAAATGGTTTCCAATACATTTTTAGTGGGGATCTACTTTTCTATCTATATTTGGAGACCCCTATAACTATACTGTAAACTGTGCCATTTTGAGCTGGAAGAGTAGGATTTGGGATGATTGTTACATCGGCTTTGCTCTTTTTCCTGCTTGAACAAAATGCACCTGCAGGTCGAAATGCCGAGACAAGCCTCTTGAGTCTTCTCTCCTTTTGTCAGTCCATCCTCGACCCCTACTCTGACCTGCTCTTCATTGTCAGCCTCTACCGTATGGATGGATGGAGCCCGCTGACATGTATGAGCCTCGGGCATTTACTGAGTACACTACCCGCCAACTGCTGCATGCGTTGATGTTGAGAAAAGAACTTTTATTCTGCCTTTTTATTGTTGACAAGCAAATGATAGACCATGTTGATTCCATTCTCTATTCTTCCGAATGTTTTTCATGGCAACACGAACACCCTGGCCAAGTCGACCAGTCGACCACTTAGGTTTCTTTTTGTACACATTCTTTAGCAGCATCAGGGAGCGCGGTTGGTTTCAAGGACACAGCAACAGCATGCTCCTTCCTCCGGTGGTGGTCATGAGCATGTTTGGAGTGGAAGCATTGGTGATACTGCGAAGTCATCTTCTGAATATATCAGTTTTCAGTTTCAGACCGTACCTTGGCCAGTAGTCACCATGGGTCTCGATTTTAAGGCGGTTTCTTTGTTTGTCTCCACAGCTTCTATGTGTTTGCTTCAATCTTTCTGTCTTTGTGTTTGATTGACAACATACCAATAATGTTCGTACATTCTGTTGAATGTTCGCACAACCAGGTACGATATCGACAGCCTCATGCTTCGTGCGAAGCTTTTCGCCCTCTATGAATCAGTGCCACAGCTAATCTTCCAAGTCTTGGCATTGATGATGAACGAGGGTGATGTGCACTTCACCTGGATATCTTTGGCGCTCTCTGCCCTAAGCATGCTCCTGGTGGTCGCCAAGGGCATTCTATTGGCAGCTTCAGGAGATCTGGATGTTCCAGCCAACTACGTGGAGCTGGCATTAGATGCCGATGTTGAAACATTGGAAGTGCAGGACCCTACCACAAGGCCAAGCGTACCTGGTTTGCAGCAGCTTCCTGAGTCTGCCCTCAAAGGCACATTGAAGCCGTGGCGGGCATTGAGGAAAACCAACTTTGACATTCCCGGTCGCTATTCTTTCCAAGATTCAACTTTGGCAGGCATATTGGCAGACTCCCACACCAATGGAGAACGCTTGTTGCTGTCCTTCTTCTCAGAAAACAATCTCGGGGTGCTAGCTGGTCCAGATTTGCGGAAGTTCATGGAGGTAAGGCATTGCACCCCAGACGATTTTTGCCGAAAGTCCTTGGAGATTCTGAAGGACTTTAAGACCGATGCCATTCTGGGCTTGCGTGTCCTGCAGCCGTCGAGGTTTGCAGGGGGCAAACTGTTGGTGCGATTCCCTATGCCTAAGGAAAACAATAGCACCCTGAAGGTGGATGTGGGTCGTGCGGAAGTCGGTGGGCAAGAGTTCAGTTTCGATTCATCCTCACAGAGGCTGGCTCTTAGCAAGGACTCCACGGTTTCACGCCTGGTGGCGGAGGTCAAGTGCCGGGTGTGTTACCCCGCGCCTTTCCAGTTCACTCTCCTTCCGGCGAAGTCTGTGACACCCATTGCGCTCCTCTCTTGCTTGCCCGACCGATTGCAGCTCAAGGACGAAGACGATGATGTGGAGTGGTTTCCGCCACGAAGTATTGACCAAGTACGGTGGTTTGTCAAACCATCCGACCAAGTCGAACTGCAGGTCGACGATGTGATTCAAGTGGGCAATCAAATCATGTGCATGGTTGATTTTGTGAGTTCTCCAACTTTTGAGACACTGATGAAGTTGTATGGAGAGCCTGAGCTGCACACCAGATGTGACAAAGTCTGTCCTCACAGGGTGGCAACGGAAGAGTATTGGGACCAGCTCCTAGAGAGACATTGGCCAGGCTATCGGCATGTTGACCCAGCTTTGAACGCCATACTGCAAAGGGTGTGGCAGGAACGTGTTAAGCTCAAGCGGCTTTATCCCTGCATGTATGATGATGACGAAGAGTGTGGTGATGATCTTGATCAGATGTAAATAGCTATATATATAGTTTCAAATTAGTTTCACTGTGCTTGACTAATCCTGCGTAGCAGGACTTTTGACGCAAACATGCGGAGAAGAAGCTTGGAATTGATCAACAAGTTCGACAGATGATATGAGGTTTTCTCATGAATCTTTTTTCACAACTGTCACACACAAAGATGGTGTGGTGAAAATAGGGAAGACACAAACAATGAGAAGTACAATTCCGCGCCCCCCCCTGCACCACCACGTTTGATGAGCTCCCCAGAGACCGGGAGGCAGAGGCGGCCTTAGCCAACCCAGCCACTGCGGCCACTGTCTCTCAAGAGACCAGGTGGGGGACCGTGTTGGCGCAGGTTTTGGGACATACGTCGTTTTGGTCTAATGTCACTGATGTCCTTCCCACTGCTTCCAAAACTTGTTGAGTATGGAGCTGCAAGTGAAGCTGCAGGTGAAGACTTCCATGCAGCGGAACTTGTTGAAAGGGAACTGGTCCTGGATGGTGGGATACTTACTTAGAGTTCGCTGCGCAGTTCGGGCATCCGTTTGTCCTGTGAAGTCTTGTTTGCTTCAGTATTGTTCAGGGCATTGTTCCGTTTGATCCGCGTTGTTTGATGCCAGCTCACACACCTGATGGAGATACCGATCCCCAGATCTTCACTACCTCACCACCAAAGAATAGGTTGTTTTCAGGGCAAAACCTCTCCTCATCACCATGAAAACCATGCCCTCGGGACGGCTGTTAGGCATGGTTGCAAGTTTCTAGTGACCCATCGGTGCAGGAGTTTCCTACGTTTCCCCTTGTTGCCCATCAAATCGCCACAGGTGTTTTCTCATTTTTTGGGGTGGACACTCCATGTCTACCGAATGGGCTCACGCAAGAAAATGTGTACGATCTCTCAAGCTTCCCTGACCGGACCGGATGAATGAGCTCGCTCCTCGCTCGATGATGTGTTTTCCCACTCATCGAATGGAACATGTTGTTTGGAACAGATCGACTCTCAAACGCGCCCTGCGCAGTGCCGTGATGCTTATTAATTTGCATTCTGAAGATCCTATCATTTCAATAAAACTCATCCTGTCAACCAACCCACCCCAGTGCCTTGTCACGATCCCCATCCCCACTGTGTCCAATCGTATGGTTCCGCTTCGTCAGATGGTTGGTGGCCAACGCCACAGACGATTGCACGACTGGGCTCCCACCCTATAAGGACGCCGATGGAAAGTGCCTTGGTCGATCAGAACGGTTGGTGGCCATGACACGCCATGAAACTGGCACCAGTATGCCAAAATATATAATATACAGAAAGGAGCGCTCTGAGCGGCGCGTTTTTGCATTGTTTCATTTTGTTTGTATTTTGTTTCTATATTTGTATTGTGTTTCTATTGATTTTTGTGCCACTGAAAGAATCCTATTCTGCCTCAACCCCCCCCTCCCCCAAAGGCAATTTCCAAAATTCCAATTTTCCAAAATTCCAATTTTCAAAAAAACAATTGTGCCAGGACTTTGCCTCACCCCCTCTTCCCCCCATGGTCTGTGCAGAATTGTTTTTTTCCCGAAAGCATTGCGAAGGGTTCTTCCGGAAAATCCTTTGAACACTGACACTTCGACACGTACACTTAGACACACCTAGACATTGACACTTTCACCACACACCTAGACATTGACACTTTCACCACACTGGCAGGATAAATAACATGAACGCTATACGTAGCCCTGTGTAAGTGGAAGAGCGAAAGCTGTCAAAGTATGCAAGTGGAAGTATGTAAGTGTAAGTATGCAAGTGATGAGTATGCATGCAATGATGAGTATGCATGCAATGATGAGTATGCATGCAATGAGTATTGCAAGCATGCAATGAGTAGGCAAGTGAACTAGCACGGGAGATGTCCTAATGAAAAAACATTTCCCCACTTTATAAATTCTCTCTTAAAGGCGGAGGGTGGGACGAACAGCGTCAACCGAAAGTGCAACCCTCTGCGGAGATCGTGCGTGTCGAGTGCGCGAAATGCAGGCGAGAGTGCGATTTGCCGGCTGCGCGCGCAACCCTCTGCGGAGATCGTGCGTGTCGAGTGCGCGAAATGCAGGTGAGAGTGCGATGTGCCGGGTGCCCGCGCAACCCTCTGCGGAGATCGT
>CAXAMN010023807.1:389845-494316 GCA_963970005.1 Durusdinium trenchii
GCTGGAAGCTGAGAACTGGTGAGTTTCTAGTACAACTTTAGTACGCGGAGCAATCTGGGGAGCTGGAAGCTGAGAACTGGCGACTTTCTAGTACAACTTTAGTACGCGGAGTAGCTGGGGAGCTGGAAGATGAGAACTGGCGACTTGGTAGTACAACTTTAGTACGCGGAGCAATCTGGGGAGTGGGAAGATGAGAACTGGCGACTTGGTAGTACAACTTGAGTACGCGGAGTATCTCGGGAGCTGGAAGATGAGCACTGGCGACTTTGTAGTACAACTGTAGTACGCGGAGTATAGCTGGGGAGCTGGAAGCTGAGAACTGGCGACTTAAGGTAGTACAACTTTAGTACGCGGAGTATCTGGGGAGTGGGAAGATGAGAACTGGTGACTTGGTAGTACAATGACTTGGTAGTACAACATTAGTACGCGGAGTATCCGGGGAGCTGGAAGATGAGAACTGGCGACTTGGTAGTACAACTTGAGTACGCGGAGTATCTGGGGAGCTGGAAGATGAGAACTGGCGACTTGGTAGTAGAACTTTAGTACACGGAGCAATCTGTGGAGCTGGAAGATGAGAACTGGCGACTTTGTAGTACAACTTTACTACGCGGAGGTGACTTTCGAGAGGTGAAGAACTTGCAGAAAACAGGTGTTCCTGCGCTTCAGAAAGACATACAGAGAGAGACACATACACACACAGACATAGATACACACACAGAGACCCACACACTGCCTCAACACACTCGACTTAACACTTCACACTGAACACTTATAACACACTTAACAGATAACTCGCACTCTGACTTCCTACGTGATTAAAAATGCTTTCGGGCCACTCGTCGTCTAGTTGTTTTTTTAAATTGGAATTTTGGAAAATTCGAATTTTGGATGTTTGTGATGTCCTGGGATATTTTAAACATTTTTCAATTTCCTTGGAAGTGAAATTACTACAGCAGACGAATGCTACAAATGGCGTTTCCTGAATCCTTGATGGATGACAAATGCTAACAGACAGATCCTTCCAGGCAATGTCAGACACATCAATCATTCTCCAGAAAACTCATTAAACAAATTGAAAAATGCTCATGTTCATCGAAAAACGCGCCGCTCACAGCGCTCCCCTCTTATAATATATTGCATATATTGGTATATAATATACTATACCTTAATATAATATATGCCTACATTGGCACCTTTTCAACCACCGCAATGTATGCACATATATGCAACTATGCCAGTCCCAGACAGGTCGTGTTTAGAGAGGGAGGAGAAACACTGGACTTTTCCATGGGCGCTCACCGATCACCAAAGTGCAGGCAGTGGGGCTCACTTGGGAAGTGTTGCTTGGGCAGCGGGTGAAACACCTGAAAGAAGCGTGGTTTTGGAATATTGCCCAGGAGGATGTTGCTGATTGCACTCCCATGTTGGTGGAGAATTTCAGATCTTTTTTTTCCACATGTTTTGCTGCCCAGGATTATCTACATCAGTTTTGGAACTTTGGCCACGATGTACTGCCTCTACATTTTTGCCGCTGGATAAAATGGCATGGCGGGTTGACACACTTCTTTGGTCTGTTCCGCTGTATTATGTCTACAAAAGGGAGGGTACCGCTCAGGATTCCTCCAGTAGTAAAGAGGACCCATGAAGAAGATCTATGACACTATAGTATAGTGTCACTACACCACGGGTGTTCCCGAGTGGTCGTTCACGCACCACATTGGCGTGCCTGAGATTTTCTTTCAGCCACACCCAGGGCTGTCCCAACAGCACATTTTGTTGTTTTTGTTGAGGATGTTGCAAAGGAATGTGTTCAACACCAGCAGATCCAGCAAATGACCCCTTTCCAGACACATTGGGCGAAGTGTGTTCCTAGAACCCAGGTCTTCGCATGGAACACTCACTGGAGGTTTAGAACTCGGACAGCATGGTAACCGATCCCTTCCTTGGATGTCGCGATCATCTTTGGGGTATAACAACTATCACTGTCCGATTGGGATCCTTAGATTTACCCATCTTTGTGGCTGGGGTTGACTGGGGGATGACTTTCTGGAAACAGTTTTGCCATGGTGATTTGGCATTGAAACAGTGACCAGGGATGATTGGATGACTTTGCCAGGTTCCTGTAACTATCAAGGCTATTTCTTGATTCCATTCTGGAATCTCTAGTAGATCAATGACACCATGGTAGTTAGGTGTTTTGGGAATCTGGGCGCTGCCCGTGTTCTTTTGCGAAGAGAAAAACCAGCCGCAGCCGTCGTTACGTGATGTTCACGAGATGTCACGAGAAGACTTCTCCGAGATGTCTCCCCACTGGTCTCCCTTCTTGGTTTGTTTTTGGTTGCAAGGGGTACAGTCGCTGTATGTCTCCCTTCTTGTCTCCCTTCTTGGGACAGGTTTTGGAGCAACATACACGGAACCGTTCAGCAGCATAGGCCACTTTTGGGTCATGACCTTGTCAAACACCTTGTGAAGGGTAAGAGAGAAGCGTCACCGGCTCCATGTTCCTCACCCAACAGGGCTTCACAGGTTTCACAGAGGTTGGAGCCGCCTGTTCAACCCAAGCCGCAGGTGTTTTGCAGATGTGGTTAGTTCGTGGCTGAACGGATTCTTCTCCTGACCGCTCAAAGGTTCCAAGTCTCGCAGAATCGGTGACCAGGGAAGGTGTACAACAAAATGCACATTCACATACCCTACGCGCCCAAACCCTGAAAATTTGTAGGTTCTTGGAGCCCCAGGTAGTCTTGGGAATGAACACCATAGGTTTCCGGTAGATTTTCCCTTGGACCAATTCATTGAAACTCGGGCGGTTTGAGGCCATCGTCCCATCAGCCTTCAGCAACTGTCACTCGGGCTGGCGTTGCGCGCCCCTTTGTCGACGGGGGAAGGTTTATGAATAGACCATTGCAGACACTCCATATCACTCCCCCCCTAAGGATCCAAGTACCCTTTGAGAAGGTGTTTGGGGTGGGTGCCAGGAGGGTCCAGTCTGACCTTCTGAGAAGGTATGTGGATCCATATCACTCCATAACACTGGAATCTATGCCAATCTGATGACCCCTGCAACAGCCGCCCCTGGCCGACTTCGATGCCCATATGCCACTTAAACAGCTCGTCGACTGGGAGTCCACTCGGACCAGGTGGTCCAGGCTGGAGACATCGGCGGACGCTGTGAACAACCGTGGTCACACGGGTTCGTGTCACCGTGTCACCAGCAGCTCATGTATGATGAGTGACGTGCAACAGGGGGGGTTCTAGTGGTGCCGTGGTGCCCAATGTTTGTTCTAGAGGTGCAACAGTGTTTTTTTTGTTCCAGAGGTTTGCACACGTATTAATTTGTTTGATTTGTTTGTGCACGATTCTTCAGATGGCAAAGATCTCACTTACTTCAGCGTGGTTGCCAGTTCTCCACCCACAGACTGCGGTTCGTATCAAAATACCAGGCATATCAATTAAATAAGTAGCGCTTTTTGTTCTGAATCCGGACGCTCTACCAGACAGAAGTGCCATCAGGTTTGTTTGGGATTCCTCATTGGCCCTCGCTCCATGCTTGGGTTCCGGCACGACTGGAGTCTTTTTTGCCAGGCTACAAGCAGAAGAAGCTGAAACAGGTGCGAACGTGAGATGAAATAAGGAAAAAACACGGAGCGGGTAGAGCCGGCCCAGCTTGTATGGATTGGTTGTCTCATGTTTTCCCTTCTACCCAAGATTTGCATGGGTGGGTGAAAGAATGGACTTCTCCAAGACAGAGATGCAGTCTACTCAACTGCTTGTGAAGATGTGGATGTTAGCATGTGGACTCCCATCCAAAAGTTGTGGAAATCATCGAACTTGTGCCGCCTATAGTCTAGACATCACTGGAATCTCCATAACCACAGCCTTTGACAACTCCCTAGGTTCGATCTATTCATGAACAGTCGTTTGAGAGGAAGCTTGCCACCCTGCGAGCATCCGGCCTGATGTGCTTGCCCTGCTGTGAGCCATGATGATTTGTTTAAACATTGGATGCACATTCCCTTCATGTTTTGCGTGTTGTTTAAATGTTTACTTTTTGCTTATCCCTAAACCCCACCAGACCCGGACAAGATATACATCTTAAGCTTCATAAAGGCTTGTGAGGGGTATCATCCTGAAGCGGATCTATATAGAGTATGGACATTTACACCATGCCTGTTCAGGTTGCCTCATGTTCGACCTACTCCACAATGACTGGATGACCCTCCGTGTCACATTGGCGTTGGATGATGCAGGTGTTGATGATGTTTCCTTAGGTGTTGCCATGATCCTTTAGATAGACCCGTGACGGAAAAAAAAATCAAAGGTTTACAATTATTATAATGGATTTTGGAGGTATCAAACAATATGAACCATGGACTATAATAAGTTAGAAGATAGATATTATTGCCCCAGATACTGAGTGACACCGTCCAGGCGTGAGCAGAATACATCCAAACACGTTCCAACACTTTTTCAGAGTCACCTGCCAGGTGAACTTGGACGTGATGTGGTCCTTTTTCTGGTCAGGTATGTGGCAGGTGCGCAGACATGACTGGTGGCCGTTGCGCTGAGCGCCAAGCACTGTTGGTGCCAACGAGTGAACCGAGTGAAGCAAGGTCCGAACACTCCACAGGTCCGAACACAACGGTGCGTTCGTGGTCGTCGGACAGAGACGCCCGAAGGGGTTTTCAACACAGAGACGTTCGCTTTTTTTGGCCAAGACCGTGGTTCAATTGGAGGACTACCGTGTGCAATGGATTTAGTATGATTTAGTAAATGGTTTTGGATGTTCCCAGAGGTCAAACTGGGGGGTCTCCTTATTCTGCACACCCAATGGCTGTGGGTCATGGCACCAATGCACCAAGATACCTTGGAGCATACCATTGGTTGACCTACCAACGATGGTCAAGCCATGATGAACCAGGCTCCAAGTTGAACGACCCCTTCCAAACTCCGAGCCTGGCTGGCATGCTCCAACCGTACCGTGGATGCTCCTAGCGTCCCCGACTATGAAGGTCCAGGTGCACACACACACACACACACCACTCCTCGTGGTGCGTTGTGTAAGTGAGCATTGGCTTTTCGGCTTTGTTGTGAAGGATCCTCGTTAAGGAAGGACAAATGGTGCATGGCCCGATCAACTCGTGCCGACCTTTGTAAGATCATGCTTAGTCCTATTTCGGGAGATGAGCAAAGTTTGTTCATGAACTTATATGCTCCTTTGATCCTTTCTCTCCCCAAATACCCCTTCCCAAAGATCAAACTCTAAACCCAAACGCATTCCGCACAAATCCCCATGACCCCCACCTACCGCCCTACTGCATCCCACCAGCGCGGTCCGGATGGCACCGGAGGTGATTTGGGGCTTCTTGTTGTATCCCTTGTCCTGGGTGCCCGGGCGCCAACGGAGGTTGGGGAGAAGAACCGGTGCGGGACCTGGGTCGAGGGGGTCGACCTAGTCGGTGCGGTGCTGTTCCCTGGTGCGTTGTTGTTTGTCTTTAATGCCAGGGTAGGTACAGTTACTGAGTTGCTCTGAAATAGCCTCTTTGTCGGGTGTTAGTTAGACTGTGCTTAGTAAGTCTAGACATGACTTGATAGGGGTTTTGCATCTCAAGTGTTAGGGTTAACTACACCAGCAAGTCTGTTTCAGCAGATGGCTGGAGTCCAGCAGATTCTCACAGCCTCGGCAGATTTACGTATGGTCCTGGTCCATCCTGGCTTGGACCAGATATGGGAGGAGAGGGGAGCCTTCATAAAGAGAGATGCGGAATGATGCTTGCCAATTGGTCGACCCTATGTTGTAGGATTCTTAGACTCAGATGTTATGGATCTACGCAGCTGCCTCACTCTAGGCACCTGCATGTAGGCAATGATCATCAATAATAGATTTGTTTTAGGGGTGGTGAATTGTGAAACGTTTTTTCCAGAGGAAAGATAGATCTGCTCATGGAATCTTCCTTTACTCAGCTCCTGAGGCCAATGATTATGATTCATTAGCTGGGATAGGTTTCTCTAGATTTTCTTCAAAACTGACAGCTTTCCAAACCCACCACTTCCTAATGCAATCCTTTATGTGAACATTGCTCCTAAACAAATTTTCAAGGTAGTAGACCAGGAAGGCACCTGATCATCAATAATAGATATGTTTTAGGGGTTCTCAATTGTGAAAAGTTTTTCCAGAGGAATAATAGATCTGCTCATGGAATCTTCCTTTACTTAGCTCCTGAGGCCAATGATTATGATTCATTAGCTGATATAGGTTTCTCTAGGTTTTCTTCAAAACTGACACCTTTCCAAATACACCAATTCCTAATGCAATCCTGTATGTGAACATTGCTCCTAAACAAATTGTCAAGGTAGTAGACCAGGAAGGCACCTGATCATCAATAATAGATTTGTTAAAGGGGTTGTCAATTGTGAAAAGTTTTTCCACTGGAAAAACAGATCTGCCCAAGGAATCCTAATACTACCAAAGCCATGGCTGGCTTTCTGAGATCCCTTTGCAAAAGAAATCTACCAGGAATCCGGATTTGTTTTGGTACTAGTGAATATATAGACGACCACCCATTCGTTTAGCTAGGGGGGACCCCCCTTTACAAACTGCAGTATAACAGTCGGATCGCCACAGCAGGGCATGTTTCGAGCAATATGCTCTCTATTGTTGCAGTATAGCAGAGCTTCGAGCATTCATTGCTACTCACTGTCGCCGTCGCTGGATGTGAATGTTGCAATATACTCCCGAGTTGGTTGGATGTCGTTGGAAATCGGAACGGATGTGGGATATCAATTGTAGATGCACATACACCGATCAAGGTCACATCCAGGCAGTTCGTCGCCAAATGCCAAGCAATGATTTGCGTATCCAGGCTATCCAAAGAGCGGTGGACTTCAATGACTCGCTATCCACCAGAAGCAACCCCATGCTACCCCAAATCCTGAACAATTTGTGGTTCTGTGACTATCCTGCTCACATGCGACAGGTGGTTTGAGGTCTATTAAGGCAAGATGCAGCAGCAACATTCAGAGCTTGCCTGTGGACGGGCATCTGTCAGTGCAGCAGATAGAACACAAGGACCATCAAATTGCCATGGGAAGAAAGACATCACATGGCTGGTGATGGTCCACGAGGTCATGGAGAGCTGCCCTCGCCGTGGACACTTGCTGCACCCTCAACACCAGCGAGCTGTCAAAGGGTGAACATGAGCTACAACTGTTTTGCAGAATCATGCCCACCATCCGCGGTCAATCCAGAGTCGAAGTCCAGCCTGCCTTGACTACAACAAACTGAAGGCGTGTTTGCTAAAGTCGAATCCTGCCTGTGGTCCAGCTTCCATACATGTAGTTGTTTGTCCTGAAGCATGGGAATGATGAGCCGCTACAGAGGATGAAGTTGGTAACGCCAGGAGCTTGGGGGCTGATGATCAGGTTTTGAATCAAGATCCGACCTCTTCTGGCAGGTCCTATGCATCATCATTTGTGCCACGCTGGAAACTGCGTGTCCTCTTTTTACCAGCGTGCAGGAGAGGCAGCTGAGCATCAGTGA
Source organism: Durusdinium trenchii (assembly GCA_963970005.1). Classification (NCBI taxonomy): domain Eukaryota; class Dinophyceae; order Suessiales; family Symbiodiniaceae; genus Durusdinium; species Durusdinium trenchii. Next base: position 397,383 of record CAXAMN010023807.1, read on the forward strand.
CTGCAAGGACAGGTGTTTGGTGTTTGGCTGCCAATGCTCCTCTTCTTGAAGTCGACCAATTGCCGAAAAGAGTACATGGGCAGGGTACTCGCATGGTGCAATGGGAACAAGAGGTGCGATGGTGACTTTGAACGTATCCAAAAATGATCAAACATGCCATTCATGTGAGTCATGCCATTGAAGAGGCATGCCTGCACCTGGCCAAGCACAAAATTCACTACGTTCTTCTACTGAACGAAAGCCACATATAGAGACAAGAGAGAGCCACAGAGACAAAGAGAATTTGTCACCCAAAGAAAAGTTATTTTAAAACAACAACTTTCTTTTTGCATCATATATGTTTGCTGTGTCTTGCTCCTTGGATTCTTTGACACTTTTTTGTGTCATGTGTTTGGCAAAAGTGAGCAACCGCAAGAAGAAAATGTGCAATCCTTGCCGGCCTGGCATGACTTCCAAAACCCACACCCACAGCACAACTGCCTGACTTGCATGATCTTTGGTCAAGATTCGAGCAGAGCTGTGCCTTGTAATCTGATTCTGGATGTGTCATTTGCTGATCTTCCATGTCTAGACCGCTCTCCCCTCCCCATCCGCCATGTTAACCGGTATCTTGATAGACACCCCCCCAAAGATGAAACCTTCTCTCCACATGCCAACATTGAAGGATGCCATCCACCCCCCCGAATGCCACGAACATGTTTTCACGCGATTACCTCAATCACTTAAGTTTTGAAGTTCCTATTGGCTCTGAGCAAAAACCGCCCACCCCACTGCCGAACGCGCGGCCCACTCCGGGACGTACCCCCCCCAGGTGCCTTGGCCCACTCCGACGGGATATAACAGCGCAGGGCCTTCCACCTTGGGTCAGGCCACCGGTCGAAGCTGCTGGGGGAGCGGCGGCGGCGATCCCCGCTACGAGCGTTCTCGGTGCCTTTGGGAGCTTGGAACGCTACGAGCGTGTTCGGTGGATGCAATGGGATCGATGTTTGCCGTGTTTTCACTCGAAGATGTTCGGATGAAGCGGGATGAACTTCGACACCCAAAGAGTTAGCCTACAGTTGGTCTCAAAGAGTATCTTCATCCAAGTATCTAAGAGGCCAGCTTGCAGTCGTTTTTGCCCAGGCGGCGCCATCCGGGCAATCGAAAAAGGTGTGTGTTTGTGTGTGTTTGGATTCAAGTCGACTCGATCTTGGACAAAGATATGCCCAAAAGAACAGGGATATCCGAAGGGTTCGGAAACGATTCTTGAACACAATGCAGCGCAGTCCTAGGGGACCATCAAGCAACCAGGTCCACTGGTCCACCCTTGGGACTTCTTCTTTTGCAGCGGATGTCCCTAGCCTCAAGACTGACAATCCAAGATTTCCGGTCGAAGCAGAAAAACACAGACGGCGTGGAATTGGGCGAGTGTCCAGGAACTTGTTGTATTTTTGGTACCCCACAGGAACATTTGAATGCGTGGGTGCTTGATGGTCCTTGTTTTATCATGTTTTATGTGGTTGCTTGCTAGTGATTACTGGCGCAAGAGCTACAGCTTTTGTTGAAGCAGGTGCGCTATACATCCGTGTGTTGTTAAACCCCCCCAACCGGCCTTAGGTCTTAGTCCAGTCCTGTGGTCAGTCCTATGGCCGACGTTTCTTCGTTGCGGTTCGACCGGAAGCCGTGGCAGGACTTGAGGGATTCCTGGACCTGTGCGGATGCCCAGTCGGGACAGGAATGGCCCGAGGAATGGTTCCGCATCTCCCAAAAGGTGCTGCCTAAGGTTCTGTCGATTGTTGATAGACAATAGATGCTTGCTGGAAGGTTGTGCTAGATAGTTCATCCTCATTGTGGTGATGTTAAATATATTATACACAATAGATGCTAGATTCCTGCACCTTCAACAGTCTTCGACGATGCATGTTTCCTCAAACTTGCCCGGGGGTGCTGAGAACTTCTCCCAGCACGGCATTGATGCATTGATGTTCGTCCCCAACCCTGACATTCCGAGCCACCCCACCCACGGTTTATGCATTTCAGCACAAGCCATTTAAGGAGCAAGTTGAAGGATTCGATTTGCTCAAGAGCTGCGAAGTCTCTTCCAGACTCTTCCAGACCTGCTTTCGCCCACCGGGCAGTGAGCCCTACGTACCGACTTCCCCCTCCCCCGAAACGCCGCCGCCCACCGCGTGAGGCTTCATGGGACGGAATCCCAAGCCCTCGGTGACCACCTGCGACGCCGAGCCCGCGTGGATGTGGTTGATGATGCCACCAAGCCGGAAGGACGTCAGAGTTTGTTTTTTCCAAGTGTCCACTGAAGTTTGAAACCCCCAAATCTGTTTTTGTTGGGAGAAACAAGACGAGTTGTGGTTTTTGTTCCTGTTTATGTTTGTTCATCCATTCTCTGGAACTGGAGCTGGTTGAACCAACATGTTGACCTCGGCATGCTGAAGCCAGCATTTGTGTTTGTGTATGTGTTAGATTGTTTTAGTATATAAGTGTAAAAACAGAGACAGCTGACTCCTATCAGCAAACATGCGGGCGTCTTTTCTCCATCCACTCGGCTTGTGCCGAAAGAGTCCCTGAGATTCGCACGACTGCCACCCTTCCGATGATGGTGGTCAAGGTGCTCGTGTGTGGGTTTTTCACACTGGTACTAATCTCTTCTATGCTTTATACTGGCGAACTTGGCTCGTCCCTGGAATGAGAGGGCCCTGCTTCAGGCCAGTTTGCTGCTCATACAAAACAATGAAATCGCAAAAATCTTTCAAATGTCCACCGGCGGTCTTGGACCGAGCTTTGCACCAACGGACGTAGTTGGTCTTCTTCTGATCTGAGCTGCTCACCACATCGAGGTATGAAAGGCCCTGATTGTTGAATTGTCCGAAACTCAGCAACGCTTGGCCCCACTGAGCCAAACTGGAAATGCCCTCTGGGAAGGAAACAGCATCTTCCTCCTGGCTGGGAAGATAGGTTGGCTTCACATCAGGAGCCGTCCATGGTCCACCCTCATATCCAGGAATGTCGCTCTCATACTGAATTGAATAGCCATCGGGGGCTGCTGATGAAGGCATGGGCACTGATACCGCACTACGTTTGGTGTTCTTGAACTGTTCTGACACTGGGTCCCGGCGCTTGCATGCGTCGGTCATGGCACCTGAGCTTGTGACCAACGAGAACTCGCCGTCTGAACGGCAAGGACTCTGAGGAGGCATACCGTGAGCTGCCGCTTGGAGCACAGCTTCACTGATCTTCTCATCTGGTTGAGCCTTCTGGAGCAAGGACACAAGCTGGCGTTGTTCCTCCGGTGTGAGAGACATGACAAGAAAAGGCTCTGCTCTCCCAAAAAAAGATTCGAGGTCAACAAGACTCACGAGGCAAAAATGCTTGAGCAAAATGTACATTGATCAAATGAAAAACATTCTCTCACCAAAGCGGAGTCTACACAAAAGTTATGTCTTGGATAAAGGCATTCATTTCAAATTCCTCAAAAACATGCACTGGCTGCAATGAAGACTGACATCAAACCTAAGCACGAATGTTCGACTCACCCTCACGAGTCCTCATTCCTGACTCCCCGTTTGATCCTACTCAATCCTCATTGACTCGTTCCCTGAAGGGAACTCTCGGAAGGAGGTGTCTTCTCAAGCTGGCGGTTTTTCTGACGCCTGTTTCGTTCAGCTGCTTGCTGGGCCAAAACAAAATTCTCTGGCGAGATCTGGTAGGACGCTGTCCTAATGCATGACCTAAGTAAGTCGATCGGGTCCTGCTTGTCCTTAGTGAGACCATCTGCTAGCATGCGATCGGTTGGAAGCCATCGAACGATTCCCTGAGTAATAGCCAATGACTCTCTGATGATCACTATGTCAATACTCGTCCTACGATCCTCCACTGCTGTGGGGGCCGAGGGAGATGTGAGATGATCAAACAGAGATTTACAGTCGGTGGCCAGAACAGGAGGTCTTCTAGAAAGCCTAGACCTACTCTCTCTTGGATTGAAAGGGCCGTCCAAAGCCTCGCACAAGAGAAGATTGACCCACTCCACAGATCCGGAGGCGCATGCCATGGATTGGCTCTCAGCCCCGAGTGTCGAGCTCACTGCTCGAGGCAGTTTGTAACTGCGCCACAAACAAGGTGTCCAAGGAGCCACTAACCCTTTATCTAAGTCCATGCTAGTGAAAGCCAAAATGAACCCTGCTTGAGTGTGTGTACCTAGGTTGGCGAAGGCTGCGTCACTGTGACAACAGATCCTTGGCTTCTCGGGAGCAATACTCATGAAGGTGATCTCCAAGTCCTTGTTCATCTTTGCTCTGCGAATTGCGTTATTTGCATCCCTGAGTGTTCGCACGGTGGGATGAGGAAAGGATTGTTGACACATACTGGTTTGCACAGCCAGATCAGGCCTACTTTGAGAGGCAATCCAGTTGAGACTTCCATTGATAGCTCGAAGTACTTTGATTTGGCCCTCATGGAGTTTGGTTTCGTTTGCACTACCCTTTGGGATGTTGGCGGGCCGCATGGATTCTGCGAAAAGTCTTTGAGACATGTGGATCTCTTTGGTGCTTTTGTCCTGTTTATAGTAACTGCCACAAAACTCTCCCTCACCTACCCGCCACTTCCGATACGGGAAGCGAGCTTTAAGGGATGCAATGGCTTTCTCAAAAACTGGTCCGGATCCTCCTACTGCGGTATCGTCCACGTGAACTCCCATAATACCGATGAGCTGGTTGGTGTTTGGGTCTCTGAGAAAGTACAGGCACGAATCAAAAACCGAACGACACCACCCGGCCGTCACGGCCTCTTGATGAAAAGTCTTGAACCAGCTAGCCGGCGCGTCATTCTGTCCGTAGACATTTCCGATCACCTCAATCACAGCGTCGCTCGGCACTCCTGGGATGCCTCCAGGAGGGTGAGAGGCGAAAAGCGGACGGAACTTGTCATCCAGTGGCCCTGCCTCCATGAACGCTCCTTTTATGTCTCCTAACTGAAGGTCCCATCCAAAGGAACAAATCAGTTGCATGAGAATCATACGGGAGATTTGATTGAGAGTAGGTGACTTAAGCAAACCTTCTTGGGCCTTTTGTTCGAGATCCGGGTCCAAATGCCCCTGAAGACACCACCGGCTCTTGATGCGAAATGTGTTTGAATCCTCCGGCACAATCTTTTGATTTTCTTCGGCTGGTTTACGGATGATGACGAACCGACTGCCGATGAACCTATGAGGATACAGGGCTTTTAATTTTGCAGCCTTCTTTCCATAATGGATTCGAACAGCAGATTTCTCGGTAATGGTGTTCCATTCCTGAACTTTGGATTCATCAACTAACCGTTGCAGCTTGGGATCCTCGTTGGTGTGTGGAATTTCCTTGCTAAGCTTCTTTTGCAGATATGCGGCCATCAGGACCTCGATCGGGCGGTCTGGATGCCAAGAGTCCCAAACTTCAGAGCATTCCTCCACGAGCAATTGTTCCTCATCGTGGACACTTTCTGCCATCCGAACGCGAGTTGTGGGTGGTTCCTCAGCTGTGTTTTCCAGTTCTTCAGAAGATCTCTTCAGTCCTGAAGTTTCCGATATCAGTTGAGAATCACTTGGGTTCAATGACTCCACCAAAATGCGAGGAACCATTTCTCGCATCAGATCAGTAAAATCTTGCTCGCGCATTGCTGCTGGTCGAAAAAGAGCTGCTTCGCCGGCTTTCTGGGGGATTCGTCGGCGAACAGGTCCATATGAGGACTCGTCTCTTGCTGGATTGCTGGAACTGGATCCACCGATCGACAGAGAAGGAAATTCTTCCTCGGTCTCATGCTGATTGCTGTTGCTTTCTTGCTGAAGTTCTGGTTCTTGATCCGGTGGCACCACTTCCATAGGCACATCAGCTGTTTCTGGCGTGCCCGAGTTGAGATCAGATGCAGTGACGTGTTCTTGGACTTTCCCTGGAGGTATAGGTGGTTCTGACTGCGAAGTGGGGTAGTGTCCAGGAACCAGATCTACATACTGGTGACTGCGGAAAGTTCCACCTTCCAACAAATCCTTGATCCCCAACAATTCGGCTTGAGGAGACTCCAACAAGGTTCTTTCTTCTGACGTTGCTGCACGAAGTTGTTCTGGAGCCACCCTAAAAATTTGCTTGCGATGAGCTACAACATAGTTGCGTCCAATTTTGCCCATAACCACCGCTGTACCAAACCAATGTCCCCCTTGAAGAACGTGCCCTTTTTGGGACTTGGAACCTCCTTGGTATTTTTGTTCTCGCCAGTATGCCACAAGGTCTCCAGCTTGGAAGTCCGGCGTCACCCGGGGTCTTGCCGCTAGAGCTCGACGCAGGGATTGATCACATTGTAGATCAATGATCGCCTTGCGAGCCGTTGCACGAATTTCCTGGGCCTTTTGGATGGCGGCATCTGTCAAGCCCAGTGTTGCTGGCACAACTCGTAGAGGTTCATCCAGAAGTTCTGTTGGAACCGAGGGATTTCGTCCGAAAACAAACTGGTGAGGAGTGAAGCCATGATTCTGAATCATTGTGTTCTTGACATGAGCTTGCGTTACCAACAAATCCCAGTCGTCCTTGTTCTCGGGAGTGTATTCTTGTACCAGCTTGGTTAACGCGTTGCCAAACCATCCTCCGTGCCGCTCTGTGCGCCCCAACTGCCAGTGTGCTTCTGCGGCGATCGGCTTGCACTGAATACCCAACTGGTCCAAGTATTGTTGCATGGGTTCTCCCAAGTTTGTACGAGCTGGGTCTAGCATCACCACCTTAGGAGGTCCAAACACTTTCACCCATTGGGAAAACAGCTTTTGCAAGACTATCGAAGTTTCTTGCTCATGAAAGGGAAGCATCAACTGATAATTGCTAGCGTGATCAACCATGTTCAGTGCTTTGATGGTTTGATTAGGACGCCATCCGGTGAGATTCTTCACATCTATTCCTACGACCTGATTGAATTCTTGAGGACGGTCGATCTGCGCAGGCAGGGGGGTGTGTGGTTTACCCTGAGCTTGGCAAAACTCGCAACTCAGTGTCCTGGCCAGCGCAACGGCCTGGTCTGAGGCCTGCGCATGTTTTAACAAACGCACTAGGTCGCTGGACGACGGATGCCCGAGATTCTTATGTAGACGGACCAAGGCCTTCTTGACCGTTTCCTCATTTCCTTGGTCCAAATCATCTTTCACCAACATGACCTGATGCTCATGGTGAAAAGACCAAGGCACACACTCCGGCATCTCACACTTGGACAACTGTGCATATTTGGGGACTGAATTCATGACTGCTTGAACAAAAGCTGGTGTGTATTTTCCCGTAAAGCTACTGATTGAACCCACAGATGGATGAGACCCGGCTACTTGCTGGTGACAAGCATGTTTAGGGTGGTGAGCACCCGGGCATCGTCTCTCCAAGCTAGCCATGTTCTCATGACTGGTCAAAAGACGTGTGGGTTTCTGGATCAAGGTTTCAGATCCTGGAAGTCGGAGACCGAATCGACAAAAATCACATTCCAACGGAAAAAATTGTTCCAGCAGTTTCTTCATCTCAGGATAGTGCCAAATGCGCGATCCCCGAGGATGTTCAAACAGCGCTTGTCCTCCGGCCTCCACTTGTTGTCTAAACAGGTCGCAGCAGAACCGAACGAAAATGCGGCTCTGTCTGACACGACGGGCCACTTCTTCTGTCGTCATGTTGAGAGCATTGAGGTTGAACCATCCACCCTCGTCTGTGCAGGGGGGTGAAAGAACCAACAAATCTGGTGGACTGTTGCGGAGTTCCCTGGAAACCAACGCCCGAACTTCAGCTTTGGACAGATCGTAGCCTGTCAACAGGTCATATGATTTGCAGATTCCACCCACACCCTGAACTAATGGTGCAAAGCGAGGAGGGCAAAAAACCTCAGCAACAGACAACGGTGACTTCTCACTCAGCTTCTGGGGTGTACTATGGTCAACCTGTCTCAACTTGTTCACCTGTGACCGCAATTGTCTCACATAGTGCACAGGGAGGTGTTCAAGCTTGGAAGTGATCTCCTGCGGTCGGAAGTAAAACTCCGTACGAGTGTGCATGATACCCGGTGGAATGGTATGACAATACCATGCTTTTCCTTTTTGAGGCACAATGGACTCATCAAAAACAACCTCTTCATTGTCCCTATTGATGACACGACGTCGAACGACCGAACTCCACAGAGGTCCTTGCTTGCCTAGGCCTGGGATTTTATCCAAAAAGGAATCACTACGAGACCAAAATTGAAGTCGATCGGACGTACCAAAGTCTTCAGGAACGGTCGGAGGCGTCAGTCCTGAGTGATCTTGCAAGTGATCAGACACGGGTGATGCCTTGGCGGCATCTTGGCTGCACATGACCTCTTCTTCGAAGTCAGCCTTGTCAGATTTGCCAATCACATTGACGGCGAACTGTCCGGCCTCGTTTGTGACCAGGGGCACCACTGTGCGATCTTCAAAAAGGGTCAGAGTTTGTGTGCCGAAATCAATGACTGCCTTGAGGGTTTGCATGGCATTGCGGGAGATCAAAAATGGAGCCTGGCCCTTCACAATGGCAGTGCGGATGGTTCCCTTCTTCCCACCCAGCAGCACTGGAAGACGGATCACTGCCGTGGTCGTCTCCCGTTCTCCATTGCCAAACCTGAAGTGATTGATCTCTGCAGCCTGGATGCCTGCTGACTTCCAGAGTTTGCGGAATTCACTCAAAGTTTCACGGCCAATGATGGATCGACCACAACCGGAGTCCAGCACACCAAAGCCAGGAGAGCTCACCAACAACACTTCGGGTGATGGACCCGAGTTCACATGAGAGAGCTCCATCATGTCCCGACGGTGTCGGAGGATGGACAATACAGAGTACTGCTCTGGACAAATAGCAGCCATAGCCACGAACTCGTCACCTTCCAGGGGGCCGTCCGGATCGGACTTCCCGTACACATGTTCTGTCACCAGAGCAGCACCAGATTCTTTCTTGTAGCCGCTGGACGACGCTGGCTTGACAGACGAAGATGTCGAAGTCCTAGGCATAGTGCACTCCCTCGACCAATGTCCGACTGCACCACAGCGATGACACTTTGTCTTTCGTTTGAGCTCGGCAATCTCGACTCTGTAGCTTCTCTTGAGGTCTGAGGCCGCTGAAAACTTCCTCGATCGTTGGAGCTTCCCCAACTCTTTCCTCCTTTCCTTCCAAGAGACAGCGAGGGCCTCAGCAACTTCTTGTTCGGTGAACAGTTCACTGTCTTCCAAAGAATCTCCTGCCGACAAGTCGTGTTCTGCTAAGAAGGATTCGACCTCCTTGGCCAAGTCGGTATCGTCTTCATCAGGCTCTTCGGGTGCAGTGTGACCGAAGTCCCCTTCAACAATGCCAGCGGCAACATGCCTTTTCCTCTGTATGACAAACTCCGGGTAGCATGAACGCATTGCTCGACCAACTTCGTCACGCTTCAGCACGCCCAGAGATCTCGCTAAGACCACTGCTTTCTGCTCATTCGACAACCCAGAACGATGTAGGATCAACCATCCTCTGGCCTCTTCCGGGAAGGCCACGTTGACCTTGCGTTCCACCTTATCGAACAGTTCAGTGGCACGAGAAATCCAAGTCTTCAGACTCTCACCTTCGGCAGCGCGAAGATTGAAAATGTCGGTGAGGGATTCACTCATTTCATCGCTAGCATCTTTTTGAGGAAAACGCTTGTCCAGTCTGTCCAGCAAGATCTTCTCTCCTCCTTCTTTTTGGTATGTACTGGGATCCAAGTGTTCCACCGACTCCAGCGCTTTGCCCGACAACAAAGTATAGATAAAGGCCCCACGAGCCTTTGGTTGCACTTTGTCTTCCAAAGTCAGGAGCTTGTTTTGCACCCAGACTTTCCATCGTCTGTACTCCTTCGCATCTTCGGCTTCACCGGAGAAGTATCGTAGGCCTCCTTGGCCTTCATGAGGCTGCAGCCATGGCGCTCGTGTGTCACGCAGGAGTCCTATCCTGCGGGAGCCACGGAAAACCGGGGCTCCGCTGCCAATGTAAAAACAGAGACAGCTGACTCCTATCAGCAAACATGCGGGCGTCTTTTCTCCATCCACTCGGCTTGTGCCGAAAGAGTCCCTGAGATTCGCACGACTGCCACCCTTCCGATGATGGTGGTCAAGGTGCTCGTGTGTGGGTTTTTCACATAAGTATCAAGTCACATGTCAGCAGAAGAACAACTTAATTGTCTTGGCTAAGACTCCCATCATGTTGTTGGTCATTTCTCCCTCGGAGTTTGTGCGAACTGCTTTGCATTCATGTTTACTCATTCGATCAATGAACCGAACCTCCCATCAGCAGTTCGACGTTCGACGCTGCTGCGTTCGTCTTTCTGCGCGGGACTCGACCGGTCAGCGCATGGGAAAAGAGTGAAGGACCTGTAGTCCAGAGTGGCCGGGAAGCGTTTCCCATGGCTTCCTGCGTTACCAGACGAAAGCCAAGAGAACTATCGGACAATCCAAGGGTTTTTTGCTCTGGAAACCATGCAATGTGTAATCACTTATTATATAATATAGTAGGGAACCTTGCGTTGTTTGTTTCTGATAATTTTCAGTCTCGCCATGTTTCAGAGGGAAACCTTTTCAAAACGAGGCACTTGATTCTTGACCTTTGCTCCAAATTCCCTTCAAACGTCCTCCCTTCAACGAGGTATCTGCTCTTCAACGTCTTTTTCAACCTCTTCTTCCTTTGGTTGATCAAACGCCTCAGTGGAACCTGGGCCTCCATCGGCTCCTGGGAGCTCGTGCTTTAGGCGGCGCGCGAGCTCGCGCGGAGCGGCAAGCGGCACTGATGGTGAATCCATGAGGGTCTTCATTTGGATGTGTTTGTTTTTGAGAAGGGACTGTTGTGGGTTAGGGTTCTGAAGATTCATCTAGATTTAATCCTCGAAAACATCGTTGCAGGGCAAGCTCTTAGTTTTTAAGATCCGGAAACCAACAAACCAACACGAAACACCTTTCCAAAGCCCTGGTTGGGTCCCCAGCGGTTAAGCCCTGGTCGACGTCGTCCAGGTCACGGTCGAGGTCGGAACGCAGCGGTCGGACGTGCTGAGTTCGGTCGACGAGGTCGGTTCTTTTGACCGACCGAACTGTGTTCCCCACGTTCTTTGGTAACTCACTCAAACGGGGCAGGGCAAGGGTGTTCCTCACGTGTTGGGAAAGGTTAAGCCAGCAAGGGCCATTGAGTCACACGGTGGTGCAACTCACCGTTGCGACTCTTGAAACATAAACTAAAATTAGTAAAGATCAGCCCCCACCTATATATATATATACACACACTTCATGTATGCAAGACATATGAGGTGGTTTTGGGGATTAACAGTAATATAGGTAATGTACAGGGTGTCGGGAATATTTACCGGTAGAGGAAGAGCATTCTTCCAAAGACCTCCAACCCCAGGGGCGCCCTGCCAGTTTGTTGGGTCGCACATGAGCAGTTGCAGCTCGACAGAGCTCCAAATGCCCTCGGAAAGTCCCTCGGAACTATCAGTTGAATCCATTGAGCCCAGAATGAGTAAACCAAAGAATGGTTTCTCACGTGCGAAAAGCACATAATTTTGAATCTGTAGAGCTGCTTGGACAGGATCGAGTCTTTTGGTTCCCCACTTCACTCGGAGTGAAACGGCCTCCAGTGTTTTCTATCCATCCTAGGCTCCATTCTTTGCGGAAACCTCTGCGGGATCTTCAGCCAGTTCGAACTCTTTGCGGGCAAATCCGCCGCGGCGGGGATCTGCCCGACCCGGGAGACGGACCCGTCCGGACGGACCCGTGGGGACGGGGTGGTTTCCGTGGGAGCAGGCGATGGGACACTGCAAGGGACGAGATGTGGAGAGCTGTATACCAGTCTGTCCCGATCTCCAAGACTGAAGGTCCCACAGGAGCTACTGTAGTTGTGTCATTTGAATTCATGTTATTTTAAAGGAAAAGAAAACACACACAATAATTTGTTCTAGATGCAGCCCCTCCCGTTCAGCTTTTTGATGGAACAAGATCTCATCAATGTGTCCGCAACTTCTAAGTTTAAGCGTTTAGTTCCCAAGGTGGCTGAATGTTCAATACACTTTAGCGTTTTCAAGATCTGCGACCATCCACCCTCCACCTGGCATTCCAACGGCTTGGTTATCCACACCAGTTCGCTCTTCCCATGGGTGCTAGAGTATTCTTATACTATTGTGTTTGCAGGCAGTGTTTTGTTTGTCAAACGGTCGGTCTTTCTATGTTTGCTTCTCTGTTTTCGATGTAGTCGTTTTTTTTTCTGCTGGGAATGGTGTTTTGAAGAATATATATCCGATCTGTCCTAGAAAACCTGTAACAGCCAGTAAACATGAACATAGTGCACTATGATTTTTGGGATGGAAAGGCCGGCACTCAGGCCCCATCATCTTCCACTGGGCCCTGGATGACATGGATAGATCCAAGTCCTAGATCCACCTGCTGCCCGGACATCCACTGCGCGGGGGTCTCTGCAACCCCGAGACGGCAGACCGTCCGACCTGCCAGAAGCTCACCTTCGAGCAATGGATGGCCTTGGTTTTGTCCTCGCCCCTCGGACGACCCCGATTTCTACGACGGTTGCATGGACTATACCTGGACTATACATGACTATACCTGAATCTTCAAGTACGTAACTTGGAAAATGGGAGCGACCCTATAAACAATAGGGACTTGACTTGCATACTGCATACTCGTTTTTAGAAATACTTTGAGGCTCCAGGTATATCATCCAAGAAGAGACATGACAGCTTTTGTGGGATACAACTCCTGTTGTTATCCTATAGTCCTATAGTATGTCCAAACTACGTTTATCCATGTTTATCAATGTTATCCAATTGAAGCTATGGGATACAATGGGTTACCCATGGGACCGGGGCAATGTGGAATGACAGCTTGGTGCTGATGTGTGTGACTAGATGGGTCGACCACGGGTGGAAACTGACCACCTAATGACCCAATTCTTTTCAAGAAAGCTAGGGATGTTAGGGTGTCTACTCCCAACTGCGAGAAAGCTAGGGATGTTAGGGTGTCTACTCCCAACTGCGGCCTTTTCATCCCTTTTCTCAGTCGATCTTGATGCAACTGCCGACCACCACACGCCACATCCTCACCCTCCCACGCCGCGGATCGGAGACGCGCTGGGGGAGGCCTTTCCAACGGCTCCCGGGAAGCCTTCGAACGAGCTTCCCGCCCAGCCCCGAGGATCGCCATGTGGGTGTACAACATCAAAGAAGAGGTGGACGTGAACGGCAACAGCGTCTACGGAGAGAAAGAGCTGCCTGACACGACACGACACGTTCGTTCGTCGACGTTCGTTCGGCACGTTCCGCGAGTTCGGCTCCTTTTTTTTGCTCAACAAGAGGGGAGAGGTGGGACGAAGAGAAGCACGTCCACAGATGGATGTGGTGCGAAGAAGCAACCGGAAAAGTGCTATCGCCGCATTCTGGGAGATTGCAAGGTCAGGTTGTTTTGTGCTGTTTGTGTTCCTTTTGACCGACTTTCTGCGCTTTGCCTTTGTATGCCCGGCACGTCCGGCACGTCGTGCTTCCAAGAGCTTTTTGAGATAAATTCAAAGCAATTGCTAGATTGATATTGCAAGACCATTTGCACAGAGCTTTGAAGACCAATGAAGTTATACCATGCCACCATTATATCAATATCTCATTACTTTCTGTAGAGTTGCCATCCAAAAAACTTTCAATGTATGGGACATAGGAGGTCAAGACCTCCTCCATGGGTTAAACTTGTATGGTAAGCCCGGCTTTTTTCGGGTTTCCCCCTTGGTCCAGACGTTCATCTTCGCTTATTCCGGGAAGACGTGAACGTCGCGACTGAAGTGTGACCATGGCCACTTAAAATGCCAGAGCAACGCCGTGAGTACGTGACCTGCGGAACGTACGTGCCACGGACGGACGTCGGACGCAACGGAAAACAGAGCGTGACTCAATACAGGTGTTTTGTTGGGGGTCTTTGCGCTTCCACACTGCTGAACCACATCAAACGCCTGGAAGACCCATCGAGAGGTTCACTACCAGGACACTTACCAACCCTGAGCAATGCCCAGCCCGGATTCTTGTGTTCCAATCCTCAGCAGCTCAGCAGAAGAACAACCAGCACTGAGGAAGGGAGATCATAGATACGATGCTCGGAACATGAAAGCTAAGGGCTGAGGGCGCCCGCGTCCTTCGCCTTTGGGCCTGAAACAGGGTGGTCGTGCGAAGATGTTCCTTTTGGAACACCATGAGGAACATCGAACACCGCCAGGGTAGACGTTCGTAAAAGGAACCTGTACGAAATCGTAGGTCCAGGAAAACAACGGGTCAGGCTTGGTGCAGAGTCATCATGGGTTTTGGTACAATTTGGGTTTGTCCTAGAACACCTGCAACAGTCAGTCAACAAGAACATCACTATTTCAGAGAAAGGCCTGCAACCAGGCCCCATCCACTGGACCCTGGATGACATGGATAGACCGGAACGTGTACTGGACGAGTCGAGACTGTCAGACGACGCAACGCCGAGTCGAGACTGTCAGACGCTTGTATGCGCTTGTCAATATTCAGTGGTTGCTGTTCAATGTTCCAAGACACTCCAGGACACTCCAAGGTTTGCTGTTCAATGATCCATGTGTTTTTTTTCCAAGACACTCCAGGACCTCTACACACCAGGACCTTCATTTTGTGACCAGAATGGAGTTCCCAGATCCTTATGTCACGACAACAGGCCTGCAAAAGGTCACTTGGAGACTCCAAAGAGATCACTTTGAAGACTTTGAAGACACTCCATGGACTCCATGGCATATATCATGGCATATCATTGTATTATGTGCTACTTGTGCATACATTGTGTACCGCCCCTCCTCCATCCTCCATCCTCCTCACAATGTCAATGACTTACCCCACACCCGGACCTCCCAAGACAGACCGCTTACACCTCCCCCGTGATCCGTCACTGCCCTGGCGCAGCGCTTGGCTTGGCGCATCGAGGACACCTTCGGCGTCATGGGCGTCGATCCGGACGAGGACGAGTACGCCTCGGACGACGAGCCCACGGCACAGGCAGAGTCGCTCCGCGGTTTTGGGGCGGCGTTCGGTCTGCGAGAGAGGTCAGTGTTTGGGCGAGGTTTGGGGTTGTGGTTCCGGGTGGCGTGTTTTTTTCGCTTGCTTTGGCGGTGTGTTGGCCATTGGACCGAGGTTTTTAGAAGATATGTGCAAAGATGTCATGTTTACATATGTTAATTTACATGTTTTTCTAATTTACACCTTTTTGGGGGGGGAGTCCGATTTGCCATGGCTTTCCCGATGTTGTGCATGTGTTCAAGTGTTACGCGGCATGGCTGCGCCATCGCGGATCGGATCCAGGGGTTAGATCATCCTATAAGCGAGTCTAAACACATCTTACAAGGCCTTGTGTAGGTCGAAGGCAAACCCCAAGCTGTCGTGACGATCTCCAAAGAGCCAAACTAATTTGGATACTTCCAAGTTCAGCACACAACCAGCGGCAGGACATGACATGACAAACATATCGACACGACCTGTCTGGGACTGCAGCTTGCCGCCTCATTGACCCCTGAAATCAACCACCCCAATAGTAAGTAAATATGTCAGGCCCATGGATAGAAAGAGTGTTGGAGTCATAAGACAAAACATGACAAAACTGTTTCACTACCAAAAGAACCGTTTTGTTACCCTTGCTTTTGACCCTCCATTCCTGCTGCTTTTTCAGGACCACACCAACTTCTGAGCGGCGATGGGGACGGGGTGGAACAGGGTGGAGACGGGTGTCCTTGTGAAGGTGTGTTTTTCACGACCACAGACCACCGATGTCTTTGTTGCGGTGCTCCAGAGGTGGATTGTGGACAGACAAGTTTGTTTAAAGTTATTTTGTTGTATTTGTTTTTTCAAGTCCAGTTGGTGAAATGGTGTGAATCTAGGTGGACATGTTAGTGAGTGGTGTGTGTGTGTCTTCTTCGGTTGTTCAAACTGGCAAGTTGGATCGCTCCGATCTCGATCTTGCCGCTGCGCTGCTCCACCGGAGAACTTCCACCGAAAGCGTTGTAAGGGGCCCGGCCGTATGCCTGAGCCAGAAGTGTACGCCTAGGGCACGCATAGCTTCCATGTAGGTCGAAGAACCGAAGATCAAAGAAGAATGACCGGTTTCACGGAAGAAACATGCATGCTGTATCTTGATCAGTAAATACTGTACAATACCGTAAACAATTGGTACCGGTCTATTCCTACTTTATGAGCCTCTACATGATCATGTTGCGGCATGAGTTCGTTGCTTGACTTTCGTCTCTTCAACCTTGACAGGGAGATGGCAGCGTTTTTCACGTCTGGGACGACATAGGAGGAATGACTGGGCGTGGCTTTTTCGCTCTACCCGGTCAATAAGAGCTGGGAATCCCAGCTCTTCAGTGTCGGCTTTAGAATGTGTTCGATGGTTTATAGATGTTAACTATCCCAGACACTCCATGGGACTGGCATATATGCCGATCAGGCCAGGGGTGGTGCCAGGGGGGTCAATTGATCGGCAGTCCTATGGCAGTCCTATGGGTCGCCTTTCCGAACCATCATCCACTGGGCTGACATTTGTCCCAAACACTGAGGGGATGGCATGTTTTCTTACTGGGGTGGTTGTGAACAGTGGTTGATTGAAAAGGGGTCAATGTAAGCACATCATTCCAGTCCCAGACAGGTTGTGTTTGGGGTAGAGTACTTATAGAATCATGTCCACAATCCTTGACGGACGATCTTGGAGATAGGAACGCCGCCGGACGCCGTTCCTCCTAGCCTCTCGCCCGGCGTGATGGTTAAGCTGTGCCATATTGTTTAAGCAGAGATGTCTCGCCGAGACGTCAAAGATCTTCGCAGGAGGGGTCCCACATGAACAGTCGGCATGTGTAGTGTATTTTGCCACTCCCTAGAACTGGTTGGGCGTGGATAGCATGGCCACCATTTTCCAAAGACCAAGCAGGGCATGCCATCCACTTCCAAGTTAGTTCCAGGGAGAGTTCATGACTCACATGGATTGAAATCACTCCGTGTTGGTAGACTGATCGGATTGTCTCGTGTTTTCGTCTTGTTTTCTTCATGTAATTTCTCATTTCGCTCGTTTCATCACACAACGTCACGTCCATGAAGTCAGGTGCTCCTCACCCCTGCTGTCGGCAGAGAGTCCGTGGAGGGGTCCGCGATTCTGCTAATGTGTCACGTATCGAAGTTTGAAAAGGCGGCAGAGAGTCCGCGTCGCGGATCGGCAGATCCCCCGGAGTACGTGGAAGGAAACATAAATCGAAGAAACCTTCCAGGAGTACGTGGAAGGGAACATCTACAGGAAATTCATACCCTAAAGGTCAGGAACGGACCTCATGTTACACGATGTTACACGGATCATGCAAGCAACTTCACTACTCAAGGAGGCACAAGACATCACAATAGACCAGGTTTTACTCAGTCAGACTGGACTTGTGACAGTTTTGAGAAATCCATGGGTTTCGGATGTGTTCCTTCCACCAATCCTCTGAGGACATTGTCCCCACAATCCACTGGAGGAAGCAGTCCCTATAGAGTCAGCTAGGGGTAGGAGAGGTTGCCATTGGAGTTGCAAAGAACAAAATTACCCCAGTCCCAGTCCTGCAATAAACTTACATGTCCGTTCGCTTACCAATAGCTGGCTTACATATCATACACATTCTCAATCCATCGTATATTGCATACCTACTGTATATCGTATTGCATACTACGGACTCGGACCGGTTTTTTGGTCGGGAACATCCTGATTTCACCGGATCCGCGCGGGAAATCCGCGTGGTTTCGCGCGGCGGGTACGATCCGGCCAGACCCCTGCGAACGGCGTGTGCCTGGCGGAATACTGCGAGATCTTTGACGCCTGCTCCGGAGAGGCGAACCTGGAGCGAAGAAACCCACGTGGCTTTGGGGGGTCCCTTTGTTGGTGGAGGGATGGAGAGAGGAGTGGGTGATTTGGTTGAAAGTTCGGAACATTAGATGGGCTACAACTCAGAAAAGGTGGCTTTTGAGCGCGTTCATTTAGATCATCTGGGAATTTGGGCCAAATCTAGCAGATTTAGGCATCGCATTTGCCTGATTCGGATTTTCTGCCCGGAGACTAGACATGTCTATTTCGCCCGAGTGCATGTTCAGCGGTTCAAAACTCGTGCATTTGGTTTTGCCTTTGACCATCAAACCGAAGCCAGAAAACAATGCTCGATCATTGAACAGTGCAGATTCACTTGGTTTCTCCAATCCAAGCGGAACATTGCAGCTGAAATGGCATAGACAGTTATGCTGCAGACTTGAAGTTAAGTCCTTTGAAAAAAAATGAGACACCAATGAGTAAGTTTTGCCTTGAACATATAGAAACTGTCCATCCGCAAACCTGCAGATACCTGCGTACACCCAACAACCTCAAATCACCACCTTTGCCCAGCCTTGCTGGGAAGGTCTGGTCCCTTTCACCCGCCACAGCCAGGTCATACGCCGCACCAAGAGCGACCCGGTGCCGTTTTGTAATAACGCTCCTTGGCCCCAGACCGATCGAACGAACGGGTTGAACGGGGTGATGGTGCTGATCACCACCCAGACACGGAGGAAGAACGAGAAACGGCCAAAGGGGTGGACCAAGAGGGGGTCAATGTATGGAGGTAATGGAGTGCTTGGGTGATTCACCTCACTTAGGGACTCAAAACCATTCCAGAACTGCTGGTACATGGACCCCCTGATATCAACCAACGGCCTACACACTCGGTGGAGTGTGGTCAATCGGTCGCCCCGGCCCTGGTGTTTCTACACCTTTGATTCAACGGGGGGTGGGGCGGCCCTGGGGAATGTTTTTGGACCCGACCCTACAGGTGAAATACATCATTCTTCCGGAGTTGGTCATGCAAAAACACTAATTACTCAGAGGATCTCAGGAGGACTAGATGTTGTTGGGTCTAGAGCGACATGTAGGGCAAGGGACAACGGCCGCCGAATGGATTTGCTTCGTGTCTGTGTTGCACATTCTTGCCACATCATTTGCCACATGGGGTTTTGGGAGGAATCGGCTCGCCGGGGGTGTCGCCACCTGGTGTTTCGCTCCATCGCCAAGGAGACCATGCTGCGGGAGCCGCTCGGCCGACGGTGGTGTTCCAGAAGCGGTTGGAAAGAGACCTGGCGTGCCAGAGTGGATTCCTGCCACACCTATGACATATATTATGACTATGACAGAAAAAACATATGACATAAATACTATGAGATGATCGATGTCTTTAAGGTTGAATGTTGCATAAGGTGATGACGTTTTATAGTTTTATACAGTAATTATACCTTGAGTCTCCAATGACCCTTTTAAATTTGCCTTTCCAAGAAAAAACGGTTTTTGAAAGAAAGCACTCTTTTTTGCATATGTCACGAAATGTTCCTTTTGTTTGTGCCCTGTCAGATCCTCCTTAGACAGTGTCCTGAGACCTTTTTTCGGCGTCCAAAACGCATCTTGTTGCATCCAAACGACGTAAAAAACGCAAAAATATTAGACCCAAAACAAAAACGCTGAAAAAAAAAAGGTCTTTGGAGACTCAAGGTATTAATGCAGTCTTATGAATAGACATTCATACGTGGATGGCTAGGGAGGCTCTCGGATGACATGGACCCATGGACCCATGGACCCCTTGGTGCTCATGACATGGACCACGCGCCGGTCTTTGGTCCCGCTTAGCGCCGCCAGCGCGGCCAGTACGAAGAGGCGCATCTCCGCCCTATCCACACTCCACGGGACGTGGTTCTTTTTTACCAATTCCCAGACATGACCTGTACGGGAATCTGTACTGGTCTACATTGACCACCTGAAATGGCAGTCCTATGGCAGTCCCAGACAGGTGGTGTTTGGGGCCCTTTGGGGTGTGAACGATTTCAAGGGGTCCTTCCGGCTGGATCAAGCAGAATCCGATCACCTCCGAAGGGACATGTACCTTGGATTTTGTGCGATTTCGTACAAGGTTTTTGTCATGTTGTTCAGGGTTTCCTTTGAAACCCTAGCAGGGTGTAGCAGCTGGTAGCATCTATAATCCCCAAATAGATTAAATACGGTTTCCAATACATGTTTATGGGGGAGCTACTGTTCTACTTATTGTTTGGGGGTCTATATATAGCATTTGCGCTTCAAATTGTTCTGTGCCGATGTCATGACGCGCCTCGCGCTGAGGCGTCGCCGTTGTGAGGACTCCTTGAGCAAGTGCCTTTCCCTCGACGAGGAGGGACTCTGGAGGGAGCAGGTTCTGCGTGAGGGATCCAGATGTGGGCGAAATCTCCACCTGAAGCGAAGGGTTTTTTTTCTCCACTGTGGAGTTGATGACCCTCCCTGGAAGAGAATGGAAGTGACCAACGTTTCTGCAAGACATGGAAAGACAATGGAACCTGATTCCAAACTGGGGAGCACAATGTTTCTCAAAACCGCAGTGTCTCACACGATGTATGTGGCTCATGGAAGACTGTCGATGGATTGTCGATGGTTTTTCCAGAGGCCATGCCATCCACTTCCATGAGGATGTTGAAGGGTCCCGGGTCATCGCAGAGTCAACTCTGTTGCTCGTGTTTTCCTCAGCCAAGCTGTGCCAGGGCTTAACCATGTTTGAGTGGGATGGGATGAGTTGGGTTGGAAATAGCCTAGGGGGAAAGGACACATACCACTTGCAATTCGGGCATATACTTAAATTGATAGGCTGGTTTACTAAGGATTTCACACTACAGAACCAGGTCAACCGTTTCTTTAATAGTCTTGGAAATCTAGGGTACAGTATCTTCTATACCCTAGCCCCCCAAAAAGGACACCCGTGTTTGTTTCTTCAACCGGGGAAGGTTTGTTTGTTTGGACCTCTAGAAATCAGCTGTTGTTTGGGTTGCTCTCGTTACGGCGGACTGGACGGACCGGACGGCATCGCCGGACCGCACAGGAGGAGTCTCGAAAACTGTCGGGGCGCCCGGTCGGCACAAAGATGCCCAGCTTGGATCTGGGAGATCCACGGATCAAACAATATACATCAGGTTCAACTGGACCCTGCAGTATCTAAGCGTGGAGATCAAAAAAACCTGATCAAGGCTATGGTGATCATGGTGGATCCGGGTTTGGAGTCAAGGGAGACGTGTCGGTTGTGTCAAAGGTGAGAGAAGAAACAAGGCCTGGACGATCGGTAGCAATCGTTTGGTCACCGTGTCGATGGGAAAACCGAGTCGACGCTCGGACGAAGTCAGTATTTTTCAGCCGCCAGGGGAGGACCTTTATTGAGTGGTGCTGGTAGATTTGGGTCCACTCACTAATGCTCTTGATTAATAAACCCCTCTGTTTGAATGCACGGACTTGCGGTATCTTGCGGTCATGTTTGCGACGCGCACATCCTTACGCATCCTTCCTGGATTGTCCAGGGGAACTCGGTGTGGCGACTACGAACGAAGGAGAATGGCATGAAAGCACTGGATCAAGTCACGAAGTGGTGGTTCTTAATTAACGTGATGGTAGAGAAAAATATCTTTTGGCCTCGGGAGACTACACAGAGATGGGCCGGGTAAAAGACCGACGAATCATGGCCAAGCAGGAGCAACTACAGTACCATTCCAAGAAGCGAATTCTCGAAGCAGGGTGGTTCAATGATGAAACACCTCTGAGGCGTCTGAGGTGGTTTCCATCATAGTCCACCTTCGGGGTGCTGGTAGATGCCCATTTCCATATAGACACTTAGCCTATTAGCGTGGGGAGGTTGAGACGAAACGGACCTGATGCCTGGACGACTCGATGGGAAGGATGCGAAGATTCCAAAAACGGAAGACTCCAATGGGACTGTGAAATATCTATAGAAACATGGCCTATCAGAATTCACCAGCACCACCAGCAACACATGTAGGCCATATATATGAGCAAGTGCCCAAACTTGCGAGGACTAATTTAGTAAAGAGCGGTCCTGATTTTCCGGACATTGGCAAGAACCTTGCTGAACCAAGCGGATAGTATCCCCCCCTCAAGCGATCACCCAATCATGTCCTCTCCTTCGTCCGCGTTTGGGAGACCAATGGGCGTCTGAGACACAAACTGCCCGTCTCGTGCCAAATGCGCCCTGTCTCTCCGCAATGCGAGTTCAGGCCATTCCTGTTGGGTGAACAATCGGAACTTCCTGCTTGGCCACCAACATCTTCATGCTTGAGGATTCTTTTTCCACACAGCCTCCGAGCACCATGTCTTACACCAACCCACAGAAACTGTTGTTGCTTCTTGATTTTCTTGGGCGACAAGCCCACATTACGCCCTTCACTAGCTGCTGGCTTGAAACATGTGGCCCGTTCACATGCAGATGGTATCACATCTGCATGAAGCCAAGGAACTGTACAGGACAGGCAGTTGCCGTCACTTCGGGGGCCGTTTGTCACGAGAGAGTAATTATTTGACCCAATTCCATGTGGTTGACCGTAAAGTGGAGGACACTGAAATTTGTTGCACCGCAAGGGCCATCAAAGCTCAGCACATACAACGTTCCTGGAACGGTTCGTGCTCACAGCGTACCGGCTTCGTCGAAGTCTGAGAGCACGGAACACCTGGACGAAGCATGACGTCATCAGCACGGACGAAGTCTCGGACGAATTCGGCGGCTGGAGGAGGGAAGACAGCCATCGGCTGAACCGGAGGGAGTTTGGCGCAGGTGTCTTTGGATGTCTTTGGCGGCGAAGAAGGAAGGACGTTCTGCGTGGCAAGTGTTACTGGCGACGTACAGACCTGGCAAGTCTTTTTCGGACCGCGGACCGCGCATTTCAGGTGCGACGTTCGGTTCGCATTGATTGCCTTGAAACACATGCTCAAAGAGCTCCTGGGAATGCTCCACTGGACTGGAAGAGTTACCTACATTGAGGTCATGTTCATGGGGTAATACCTGGACCTTCAAAGGGGGGTGTCCTATAGGTAGTGTAGGGGCTTCCAGCCAGGTGACCCCGCAATGAAGGTGCTGGTATGTACATGTAACTCTTCTTGTCCCATTCGTTTCGTCTGGGTCTACACCTCTTCCCGGTCTACTAGTCCGGTCCCGGTGTCGATTCGCTCGCGAATCGAGGCGCGCCAAGTTGTCGCGGCACTTCTGCCACGCCATGGATTGCAGGACGTTCGGCGCTTTTTTTGTTCCTTCCCCCCACGGGACCACACGGGATTTGGTGTACAATTTGCCTTCTGATCAGTCGGTGATGGATTTCAGGCTTGGATTTGCAGTAAATGGGGCGGCATAGATTGTGTGCCTCTTCTTGGGATGTTGCTGCGGATGTTGATACTTTTCGTGCAGGTCATTTAGGTGAAGAGGTGAATCGGAGTGAATCTCATCTGCTTCTTCATGGGGTTGAGGGTTGACACTGCGAGGACAACGTCCGGGAGTTGTGGGGGGGTTCATGCGGGTTTTACTGGCTTTTTGGCCATTTCGTGGACGACTTGCAAGGAGCTACTTTGGTCTTAGCAACATTCAATTTGTTCGAGTCATTTCAGTGCCTTTTGGTGGTTTCGTGATTTGAGACAAGACACCCCCTAGATGCAATGCCCTGGTCCAAGTCGGCTCAAGTTGTTGGAGTTCTTTGCACAAGAGCTGGTGTTTGGGGAGAACAGTAGGGAAGCACCACGGAACTTGTGGGGGAACAAAAACACGCCAGACCAGCTCTGATAAAGGTTCATCAAGCCAAACAACCAGACCAGGTCTTCTTCCACCAGCCGGCAAACGGCGATCATGCCTGGGCCATGGTCGACCGGTCTATGAGTGTCCGGGCCAGGGGGTCTCTTGGATTCTAAATGCACACCTATATGGTTGTGCACTTGATATAGCACTGCCTCTTGTTGCGCGAGCAACCAAAATGGGTTACATTCTTCCCCCCCATTTGACTTCATCCTCAGAAGCTATATGGTGCTGGTATGTATGGTTGGCACCGTATTGATGTCCAAGTTCAATTCCCAGACACTCCATGTATGGCATATATGCCTACATTAGGGTGGTTTCAGGGGTCAATGTAGGCATATATTCCATGCATGGAGTGTCTGGCATTGGTTAGTGCCATAGAGTTTCAGCAGTTCAAGTTGATGGTCTTCGTGAATCCATCTGACCCATTCAAACGCCATGCATCTTCACCTGTTCCAACCTGACCAACTCCAGGCCATAGAGTCGTGGTGTTTTGGGTGTTTTTCTATGACCGTTCCTGACCGTTCCTCCATTGAAGTCCCTTCCTGACCTTCATTGGGCGGTGCCGGGCCGAGCTCCCTGGCGACAGCGCGACGGCGACAGCGCCAGGATCCGCGCCGAGCGCCATAAGGAGGCGAACGCTGAGATGATGCCGGTCATTGCTAGGGACGCTCAGAAGGGGTGGGAGTTTGACGACCTCGTGTGGGAAAAGCCCGCGGCAGTTCTGGCGGAAGTTGGCAGTGATTGGGTGGAATTGCCCGAACTGGGTGATTGACCCACACCTGGGGAAGATCTGTTTACTGTAATCTTAAAATTGTTGTTCCACGTTCCGAAAGAAGCCAATCCAAGGAAGTGTTTCTTTGTTTTCAGACGGTGCTGGTGAGATGTCGTGATTAACTTGGTGAGTCATGGCAGAAACACATACGACTGCCACTGGAAGTTGAGTAAATGGTTTTTGCGACCAAAGCACCCTCTTCTGATCATGGGCCAATGGGTATAGAGCAGAAGCAGTAGCCGTAGCAGTAGCCGTAGCCACCAAGCCACATCTGCCGTGCCCATCGTCAGATCCGAAGGGACCCGGTCAGCCAGCTCCGGCCGACGCTCCGGTCCATGAGACGGGACATCCGGTTTGCACCATGGGAGAAGTGGCTTGCCTGCCAAGGCCAAGGGCCAAGACCTTTCATCGTTTAACTACTCAATTTGCAGGTGGTGTGGTTGTTTGGAGCTGGACTCACACAAGTATAGATCCTCACGTGGGCCTTCACTCCTCATGTTTCTAGCATGTGCATATATAAAGTCCCTTTGCCGATGTTGGAATCAAACATGTGTTGAACAAACATGTTTGCCACGGATTTCACTCCACTATGGCTGGTTGGCTTAGGACCCACCGGAGATCTCTAACCATTTCCCAGACCCCAAAACCAATCGTCGCCCAAAAACCACTCGTCGCGACATGCTTGGGCTTAGCTATCACAACTTCATACAACTTCCAGCTTCCATGTTCTTCTCTTTTTTCAGGTCTTACTGATCTTGGTGGTGCTCTTGGGCTTTATTGCCTTCAGCATCACTGTTTGCTGTCCGGAGCCCTGCTGTCGCTCCAGCTGCGCGCGCTGCGCTGGGCGCTACTCATGTGGAAGTTCCGTGGATGGAGGTCACCTGTTTGGAGCTCTGGCAATCTCTGGCCTAAAAACTTTGAAGGGTGGTTGATTTCAATGCCTTGTTTCCTCAAAACCAGAAGTTTGGTGCAGTGCGAACTGGCCTTCTACATCTCTTCCAAAGAAAAACTGAGGGGATAGACCACATGCCAGATGGATGTCAGCATCGGCTTCGCTCTCGCTCTCGCGACACAGCACGACACAGCGGACCGCACCGGCCTCGAGGCGTCGACTACAGCGACGAAATGCTGAACTATTTGGAAGAGCCACGGCCCAAGTCTTCACCGATGACCTCCAGTGCGATCCATCTCCAGTCGTCCCAAAAAAAAGCGAGCGAGCTATTTTTGCGACGGCTTTGATCTTGATTTTAAGGGGGGACGCTGATTGAACAGCGTGCATTAGATGTTCGATGGCTAGAACTTACCAAGTATGAGATACATCATCAATGAGCTAGGCTAGGATGATCATTTCGCCGTCCCGGTCGTTTCAGTGAAGAAAGGAGACTCACTTTGACTGAAGATGGTCTTGGACGCAGGGCCTAGGTGGAACAAACACCCGTCAGGTTGGAGAAGAATTGTTTAAAGAATATGGCGTAAATGTCCTGAAGTCGAATCCTATACCTGGACCTTCCAAATACAGTACTGTAGAAAATGAGACTGTACTTGCAGTACTCATTTTACTGCAGGTACTTTGAGACTGCAGATGTATCCATGGATGCAGTGTGGGAGTTCGAGGCAAACCCCGCAAGCTTTGCAAAGTGATTGTTTTCCCGCAACCAGCGTTCATGTAGGGCGGCAGTTGACGCTCACTCCAAAGATGATTGTTCCCGGAAGCATTTCTGGTTTGTACCCCCTTCCGTTTGGACGAAAAGGACAAAAAAACACCCAAAATTGTTCAAACCCATCTTCAATCCCTCCGAACCCCGCAGAAAAACACACGTCCAGGGCCAACACACTCCAAATCCATCAACCAGCCACGGGGGTTGTTCCCCCAAACACCAAACACCGCGCTGGAGGTCCCATCCCCTCCGAAAAACGGATCGACCCCCGACCCCCGATCCGGTGTTTCTCGGGCAAACGCAGGTCGCGCTGGATCTCCTCCAACTTCCGGAGGCGACGAGACCGGAGAAGCGGAGAGCATCGGATGTGAGTTGAATCAGAAAACCATGGGGGGGTGAAACGGCCCAAACTTGGGGGTGTCGAATGATCGTTTTTTTGTCTTTTTGAGGTGATTCGGGGTATCCATGAACCACCCGAAGCTGGGGGGGGCTTTGGTGTATTTTGGGGGGTTCAATGTGTTCTTCTTGAACACGTTATGTTTGTTTCGATCGCGAGCTCGGGGTGGAACTGAGAACGCCATCGAGGTTTGAACGAAGAGAGGGACCGGTGACCGGAGTGTTGGACCGGTTCTCCCCGGAGTTTTGGGGTGGTGACCTGGTTGGGAACGAGGACTGGTGATACTCAAAAGGTTATATACTTTAAGAAGGTCCTGGAAGATGCCATTTTTGATCAGGGAAGGACGAACTGTTCTCTGATGGATCAATATTTGATGCTCCATAAGTCCGGTGGATAGAATTCCCAATCTTCATCACTATCCCTACAATGCAGTGGAAACCGACATAAACCGACCAAAAAGACCCTCGTAGAAATCCATACAGTTCCAAAGACTGTCGGCTAAGACCCCACGCTTTTTGTGTGGAGGATTGCTGAGACCTTTCGGGGGTTCCACCCCACCCCCCCGATGAGCCGCAGAAAGCCGAAGGCAGGCGACGCAGATACGAAATGAGGGAAGGAAGGCTTTGAACTTGGACCGTACCAAGTCCATTTGAGCACCGGGAGCGAGACGGTGGGCGAAGGTTGATCAGCTGAGGGGGGTTCCACCTGGATGTGCTGGCCGATTGAAAGGTGATACAACATCATGCAACATCCTCAAAGCTAGCCTGCATCATTCTAGAGCAGCTAAATTGTCATGGGTGGAATAACTGACAATCAAGGCTTCAAACGATGATTGTTTCTTCCGGTCTCCTGGCTTTCCCTGCTGTTCTCATTTCCTGCTTCCTCTCTGGAGGTCTAGGACACCCGAGCATACTGCAGGTGCGAAGAAAGGTGAACCCAACTGCAAAGCATGAGGAAGTCATGGTTGAACATGGAACATTATAACAAAGACCCTGGTGTTCCTTCCCTGCTCATTTGTTTGAATTAATATTTGGTTATATATAGTTCGTTTGAGATGATTGCTTTCCCTTCTATACACTTATACAAACAGATCAAGGATCGGAACGACTACCATGGCCACACTGTTTGGATGCACCTCAACGCGCCTATAGACCATTTCAACAAGCCTTTGTTTTTACTGATCGAGGATTTTTACACTACACCACCAGGTCGTTCCCATTCTAATGGTCGAGACGTGAAGGCCGGCCGAACAAAAAACGGCTCTTGAGGATGTTTCGTTCCCCCACAAACACTTCTGGGATCTGAAATCCATCCTTTCAGCGCCAGTGATGTACCTGAACCCGAGCATGCCGTACCGGAACCCGGTTCCCGGTCACACCACCGTGTGTACACCATGTGACGCTCACCACAGTACGATGGTTCATGGTCACCGACTCGTCTTCAGCGACTCCTCTCCGTGGTCACCGTTCGGTGGTGCGTTGGTTCAGTTCGTTCCCGTTTCAGTCGAGTACTGCGGTGGTGGGCGAAAAAGAGACGTGACTCATGCGTTTCGTGGGGGTGGGTGAGTGGTGGGCCGTGGTGGGCGAGTGGTGTCCTGTTGAGTGTCCCAAAAACGCCACTGGTTCGTCTCGGTTCCTTTTTAAGGAGGCAAGACATATTGATCGACCAGTGTCCTGAGGTTAAGCCCTTAGCTTGGGGGAGAGGATGTGACATGATGGGGGCGTTCCTACGCACAGCTCTTGAAGTCTTCTTGGATTCCTTTTTGGCTTACATTGGGTCATGCTTCTTTGGGAGTGTTTTTGCTTCAAGGTCACCGGCGGAACTAGGGGGGTTAGACGGCGGTCCCAGAAAATGCAAGGAGTTTGGAAGTGCATGAAGTACTAAATTGGTACAATACACATGTAAGGCGATTTGAAGAGGAAAGTGGTCATCCACGTGTCCATTTGAAGCAAGTTCTTGGAGCCACTCATCCGTTGAACTAGAAGTCGCTCTCCCTTTTTGATCGTTCTACGAGCGGCCTTCACTCAAGAATCCCACTCCGAGCGCAGCGGGCTGGGAGGTGAACAGAGTGGTGAACAGCTGCGAAGCTTCTGAAATGTGACCAGAAATATGGCTCCAAAGTACTTCATTTTCATTAAGTTTCCCAATGATGTTCCCTCTTTGTTTCATGTGTGTGTGTGTGTTTTGTACTACTAAGACACCCAATACGTATATGGATCCTCTAACAATTCCGGTGTGTGCCGATTCCAGATGACTCACCACCCCTCTCCGGCGCGTCCGACGCAGGCGCTCCGATCAGCGGGAAAGACCGCCTCCAGTGTGGGCATGATGGAAGGCCGGCGGGTTTCGACGCGACGCTTCGGCGCCGCTTGGGACGTAGGACCTGTTTGGGACTATTGGCCGGATGATGGGGTCGATTTCAGTGGTCAATGTAAGCATACACATTCCATATATGGATGGTTTGGGTCAGACCCTGTTGCGGAGACGACATGTTTTTCCCAGGCTTCCAGGCCCCCAATTTTGAAGGTCCACTTGGCCCTCCGTAACGTGGAAAGAGAAGAGTTCCTGGAAAGATTGCATGGTCCTTTACACAGAAAGAGCCTTCTACTGCCATGTTAGTGAGTCAGACCGCCAAATCTGGGATTCATCGGATCAATGGTCAGATCGCTTGGGGAACAGCAGCATATCGCAGATCGGATAGCGGGGTTATGATATCAGTCGTGGGTGGCCTCTAATATATGGCGTTTTAATGGTCTTTATTTTGATAGGGAGATCCCCAACCAATGGGTTTGGGTCTAATTCCCTTTTTTTGAGGGGTCGAACTAGGTATGTGGAACCCCAGGGCACTATGTAACCCAGACACTCCATGTATGAGATATTTGCCTACATTGGGTGCCTTCAGGGGTCAATGTACTATGTGTGTTGCCTTCTCACTCACACCCTCCTCGGTTTGCCTGACACTCGATCACCCAGATTTTCTTTTTCTCCAGTTAGTTACAGCATCTCAAGATGAAGATCCCCCTAAAACAATGTCGAAGCTTCTTCAACCGGTGGTTGAATGGCTGAAGCACAGCCGATAGGATCCGGAAGCGTAACCGAAAGCGACCGGATCAGCGGTAGAAACACGTTTTAGCCCCTGTGGAACAAAGGGAGGCATCAGCTACCCTAACTTCTCCTTTCTACAGGGGAAGGATTCCCAGTTCCCTGAAGAGTGAGATTTGTATGATTTTATTTGTACATTTCTGCATGTTGCACAAGTCGTTCTTGAGCTGGAGCTTCAAGCTTCTGTTGGCTCCCGCAGAAGGGTTGGTAGAGTCATCTCCAAATATGGGACAGGTCGGTGTTTAATTCCAATTGCAGCCTTTCCAACAGGCATAATCCCCACATGCATGGTCCAAGTGTAGATCTCGGTGGTCGCCGTATCATTAAAAAAGTGCAGGCGCCTTCTTCGTGTCCCGCACCGAGCTCTTGGAATGGGTGCGCCACCCTCTTCGTGCTTGCTGAGCTAGCTGGGGGGTGAACGGGAGCAGCTGGATGGGACACCTTGGCTCGCCTGAAAGACAAACAAGAAAAGACACCACAACCCACAACCGGGACACTCCATGGGACTGGAATATATGCATACATTGACCCAATGGAATGTTTGGGCCCTGATGCACTGACTCGATCCCAGGTTTGTAGGCCTCATAACAGCACAGCACAAACCCTTGATTCTTGATCAAATCAGGGCATCATCGGGGGTTTCATACGATGGCGGGGGGGCGGGTTTTAGGTCGGACCTTGGCTCGAACTGACTTGGCCGGTCCGTTCGCATGGTCTGGTCCTTCCGGCGCCGATGACGCCGATTGTTGGTTGGTTAGTTGCATTGAGGAGTGGGATGATGCAAAGACCGGATTCATAACCCTCCCCCTCCAGGTTTGCTATTTGGGGAGTGCAGTTCCACTTTAATTGGGGGAGGTCAAGGAGGAGAGGTCACCAAGACCGAATCTTTTTCATGAGGAGAGGATCCCAAGGCCACCCGGCGGACCGAATTGTCGGGGTTCGGACTAGATCGATTGTGGGGGACCCCCTTTCACAGCTTCAAAAGTCATTTTTTGAGGGTAGGGTAGGACTTTACTTTATCTAAATAGTTTTGTAATGAATTTTCTTGGAGTGGTTTTGTGAAGGATGGGACGAGGCAAGTGGCTGGGACCAATGAGGCATTTGCTAAGGCATGGGCCAACCATGAGCCAGCAGCAACCAAAGGATTGACCATAGTGATTGGAGTTTGGGGTTATTGGAGTTTGGTTACATAGGATGGGAATGATGGTGGGAGGAAGGGAGTGGAAGGCAGTGAGTATTATTGACAAATAATGAAAAAGAAAACACATTGCACCAAAACCGGTCGGCAAAACTCTATAATTGGCCGGGGCTTAGTATATGTCATTCTGTGTGTTCTTTTGGCCCGGTTGTTTGTTCAAGGCGTTTCTCATTTGTTCGAGGCCCGCCGTGGGCCAAACTCATCGGGTGGGTTTGTCCGATTGGTTTCATGCCACGACGGGGGATGTGGACAAATAGATGCTTCGTTCACTCCAAGGCACCTGCCGGAATGGTTTTTTTTGCAGGTTCAAACAGCTGGTTGGATCAGGTTCAAACACGGCCTTATACAACCTGGAGAGTGGAGAGTACATGCATGCAGTCCAACTGGTGGGTGGTACCGGTGAAGGTGGGCCTTTTGGTCAGTTCGGCCGTCGGAAATTGGCTGATCTCACGGCTGTGAGTCACTTGAAAGACACAAAAGAGTCCCAGTGGGTTCGGCATGAAGCCTTTGGAACCGAAGAGGTTTGGCCAATCTCACCCAGTTCTTCAGTGGTTTTCAGTAATTACTGAGAACCGGATGTTCCTGCAATGTTCCTGTATAAACACCTTACTCCACAAACAAAACTCAACTGTTTGGGTGAGGATCAACAAATCCAGGTCGTCACTTGTTCATGTCCGCAGTTGGATCACTTTGCTGCTTTTGCACTAGACGCACAAGCAGAGTGGCTAGCTCGACTGTAAAGGCTTTGCGATGGTGATAAACCACTAGTGAGAACAAGTGAGTTTGTATTGATAGACAAGGTGAACCTTAGTTGAACAGGTTGGGGACTTTGTGTTGTATTGGGCGAATACTTGTGACGGTCTCTTCTGGCAACTTCAGTCTTTGATCATTGAATATTCGTTTTCGACCAATTATGTCCCCAGGCAAAGTCAACCTGTCAGAGGGCTGCCACCCGTAAAGCAACCTTAGTCCTAAGGACTCAGGACGTTAAGGTTTGCTTTGGTGATCTTCAGATCTCTTGGTGATCTTCAGAATTTGGAGGAGCTGAAGGACACCAAAGAGATGTGAAGAGATCTGAAGATCACCAATTTCAGATAGCTAGTAGTAACAAGTGCCTTGCTAGTAGTAACAAGAAGCTAGTAGAAACAAGATCTTGTCCTTCAGCTCCTCCGAATTCTTCTGCTCTCGACCGGGCGAGACGGCAGCTCTGCTCGTTCGCCATGGCAGCTCTGCCGGCTTGGCCGTCGGCGGTCGCTCCGCACGCCGTCGGCGCCACGGGGCTCCATGGGGCACTCGAGAGATGGCGGGGGAGGCGCGAGGGACTGGAGGGGTTGGAGGGTTGGATCATCCAGTTGAGGACTGACTAAGATCAAAACGCGAGATGGAACGATGGAAACGTCAAGAGGCTTCAACAGGTTCTGGATCCACACAACAATAGGGTGTACTTTGGTCTATCTCAAAAGGACGTCACAAATACAACAGATTGCGGTGCAAACGCAAATGGCTGAACAGCAAATTTTGCCTCCAATTTGCTGACAGAACTAATATGGCACCGCGCGTTTTGGTGGCCCTTTTTAGGGCCTCCATTGAAAGGGCCCAGAAAGCAGAGACACGCGTGGTGGAGCATGTCGACCCCGAGACAAAATTTGTGTGTGGGCGGTGTCTTTCGGATGGTTTTCAGGGTTTTTTTGCACTGATTCAGAATGAGTTCCAGAGACAGAAATGGGTCGCAAATGGTTCACTGCAGTGTGAAAACCGTGCAGCACTATCTCTACATGGGCATATTGTGCCCCTTAATGTAAATACGGTTTGGTCAAAACCTGGAGCCCTATTGACATCCCCAGCAGTCTATTCAGTTCATTCTCGGTCAAACAAGGTTACCCCGTTTTGTGTCGAAGGACAGGATGCACGACTGCTGTGGGGTTTGGCTTTAGTCGCCTGGTATTTGAGTAGTTTCCTTAGAGGAACCACACCAGAGCCCCCGGTTTGGGGTGGTGGATGGACACCCCATCACCTCCAAGGAGCTATTGGACACCCTCAAGGTGCCCCACCGGCCCGTGACTCGTGACCTTCCTGGGTCCGGGACCGGAAGCTGATGCTGGACCTGGAGATCCTGGATAGTAGTGGAGGGATGGCATATTGCAGCCTGGTGACCCAGTTCAGGGATGGTTCTGGTATCTTGGACTGACTAAGTTTCTGGCAACAGAAAGGAAAGACCCTGTCCTCAAATGGGGCAACATCCAGGAACACACGGCTCAAGTGGGCATGATCTTAATGTAAGTCACAGCTAGCACCCGGTTTGGGTGGATAGACCACAGGCATCCCATGTGCTTTACCATCCAATAACCATACTGTCTGGTGCGGTGCTGGAGTATGTCATATTCCACCCACGACAAGCGGATCACCATCAATTTAACCAGCCTTGAGTCGGGGATTGGTTTCCCAACTCAAATCCCACAGGTGGAAAAAAAGGCGAAATCGGTATGAAGGCTCCGGGGAGAGTCAGCGATTTGTTCCACCACCACTGTTCAGCGCGGCCAGCGCCTCTCCAGGAGCTCTCACCTTCCGTGTGCTTACCGTCCCCATGCCCTGCTTGTGGCTTCACCGGCGAGGGGGGGGTTGGAGGATGGGAGAACGATGGGGCCCTCCTTTCATTGATTTTTGGTGAAGCACCGATCATCACATTGCTGGTATGGGTCAGATATATTGTTAAACATGGACGAGACCATGGGTTACCAGGTTCACAGTTTCACATCATGTCCTTCATGTCCTCAGTTCCTTTGAAATTGTGATCCACAATGACATCATGTGTTTCACATCATGTCCTAAACATTCCTAAACCAGTTCCTGACTCTCCCGAACCATTTGCTGCCTTTTTCGTCGGCAGTCGGGCTGCAGTGGCGCCTGCAGTCGGAACCACTGGGTCCACCAGGCCGGAGCGGCCTGTCTCGCTCTGGTCTGCGCGAGTCTCGCCAGTTTGAGACGGTCCAAGGCAAGGTCGGGACGAGGAGAGGGTCGAGTGAGCATCGACTCGTTGAGTGAGAGAAGTCTTAGTTCTGCCACCGAACGTGAGGTACGGTGAGCAGGGAGACGATATATAGGCGCCATGGGTTTGATTCCCAAGTTCCTTCTGAGATGGCACGACTGGATCCATAGGGGACTCTTATAGGCATCATGTTTCTATACCACCCGGTTTCGTATGCAAATATGCTATAGTCCATCTAGTCCCATGGAAGGTTTGGGGTAGGAATCAGTGAGAAATTGGGTCCCTTTAGGAATGGGAAAGCGATCTATGATCAAAAAAGGATTGCGCATCAGAGTACCAGTTTAGCCCAAAGGTCCAAGGATGGTTTGGGTCATACTCATTGAGTTGTTGGTGCACTGCTTGTGCGAATCACAGTGTTTTGAATTGAGCAACTTGTGCCAGACCTGGTATTTGGCCCTTGGCAGCGCATTGTGTTTTGTCATGTTTTGTCTTTTGGTACCAGCAACTAGTGCTGATTTCCGATGAATCATGATTGTCCTCCCATGTCAACCAAGATGTGGCACGAGAAGAGACGGACAACTACGCAACCACGTTTCGTGGGCAAGTTCCATAGCGCTGGACCGAAACGGTTCAAACTAGTCATCCTGACACCTGACACCACGAAGGAAAACTGCGATGTCATGAAATGATGTGAGGCACAATGATGGACAATGGACATGGTAGGATAATCTTTATAACCAAAAAAATCTTTGAAAAAACACAGTGACAACTATGAATTATACTATATGCTCCAATACGATCAATAATTCCCTCCAGAGCTCAGCCAGTCGGCTAGTGGCGCAATGACAGACTCGTCTTGAGAGACATACCTGGAACCTTTCCAGGCTTCTCTCAAAATCCGGCTAGTCTCAGGAAAGCCCGCATTCACATTCACTCGCTTCCTTGTAACTTCTATCTGAGTTTTATGTCTCTTCATATCGCTTCTCCATTCTTCTCCCCAATCTCAGTCAGCAAAATCTTGCTTGGGTCACATTGGCCCATTACCTGCAACAGCCGGTAAAACAAGTATCTGTCACTGCATGTATCGTTTTTTTTAGAGAAAGGGGGGGAAGGCCATGATCCGCCACAGGGCCCCCATGGTGTTTTGGGACATACCCCAAGAGATGCTAACTACCTAGCACTTCCTGGCCGGGTGCCCAAGCACTTCCGACCTGTTTACGTAGGATATAGATGGATATAGTGTAGTCTAGCCAGGACACCCAGACAGGATGATCCTGGTACATGATCTCCAAACAATGCCATAAATAAACCAGGTGAAAACCATGTCATCTGGTTATTGGATGATCTCCAAACAGCTAAATCAAGAGATGCCACGTTTTCGCCGGCGAAGGGCTCCTTGGACCGAAGACGACGGCGCTGCGCATGCGCCGCACTGCCCAAGCTTCCGCCCGTGGAAGGCGCGACAGCGCCGGGAGTGATAACCAGGTGACCTAAGATACCTATGGTGGTGGATTTGGGATATTTGATGTGTTTGTTGTTTAAACCAGATGATTCATCCCACTGAACTCTGTATGTATCAGCTGGTGATTTCTTTTTTTGGAGATGATTCATCCCACTGATTTCTGTATGTTTCGTTTGTGCGTTGAAGTGTCTTCTAGGTTCCGTCGGCACCATCGAAAAAATCCCCCCCCGCCAACGCCTCGAAAAAGGAGCCCTAGGGTTGTTTCAATCACCGCCTGTTGGGCTGTCAGGCTCGGATACTGTCCCTACAAATCTATACATATATATATATATATTACATACCTTGTGAGAAAATGATTGGAGTCTATTTATGTAGGCTTGGAGGGCCCAAATACCTTCTGAGAAGGCTCTTGGATCCATAGGGTGTATGTGTTGTTTTTGATTCTGTACCCAGTGGATCCAATTACCACCATAGCTGGTATAACCAGTGTTTCCAATGTCTAAACCATAGACCTAGAAACCCTCGTTCCGTGTACAGTGATGCTTGAGGGTTGGGGCTTTGTCAAAGCAAATGGATTCAGAATTCAGAAAAGTATTGCATTCAGAGTGCTCATATTTCGGGGATGGAACTGGGAACCCTCACATGGAAGTGGTCGGGCAAAGACGTGTCGCGAAGGACTCCAATGATTAGAAATCTGGGCTGCTGGGCTGTTGTAACCTTTTTTTGGTTGTGTGTATACTCATCTTCTTTCTGTCCACGCCCTCAGTCCTTCAAGTTGGGAGCTTAGGCGAGAGTCGCCCTCCGTCCGACTCCGCGCCTGTCGCGGTCACTCCGTCCGGTCCGATCCTTTCGCCCACGCGCCGGTGCGGAGGCCGCGCGGAGCAGTCGCCCTTGGCCTTCTCCGACATGGCGAAGCCGCTGGGGTGCGAGCAGAATCAGGGTCTTACCGGAGGGGAGACCGGAGGGAGAAGCATGTGGTTGCTTTTTCCGGTCGGAGGTGTGACTAGCATCGGGGAGGTGCATGGGACTCTAGGAGTGGCATCGATGATTTGGAGACAGCCAAGAAGTTGACACGAGACAAGAAGGGTTCGAACAGCTTGGAGGGTGGTTCTATCCTTATGATATGCCGTGGCCTAGAAGTAAGAAGGAGACCCCTACCGAGGTGGGTTTGGCGGTATATTTAGGCTGACCAGCTTTGTTGGACATATACAAAACCCATACAAAACCCTTAGGTATACCCAAACACTCCATGCATGGCATATAAAATATATACGCCATTATATGCGTATACCTTCGAGTGGTTTCAGGGGTCAATGTAATAAGGCTCACATGTGTATGTAACGTTATACAATATATGGGAGTTGATGTTGATCTAAAACCCCGTGTGGGGTCGCATCCATGCCGCCCCCTACATGACTTGCTTCAAAACGGATACATTCTACATTCAAAAAATGTGTTCAACGGTTTTAACTTTAAAACAACGTATAACATCAACAGAAAAAAGGAAGAAAAAAACGGACTTAGGACTTGGAACTGAATGGAACCAAAAGAGCAAACAATGACAGTGACAACAGGAAAACATGTGCACCGCGAGCAAACTACAGAACCCTCACAAACCAACTTTCATGCTCCTCCTGGCCCAGTTGGCTATCACCTGGCACTCTGATGGTGGGCCGCTATCCCATGCTTGAGAAGAACAAGGCCGTGCACAAAACCGTGCTCAAAGTTTTTTTTAATGTCCTTTTGGACTTCGGGCCGGGGATTCCTCAAGAAGATCGTCAGACTTCAGACCCCCGCAAGACAGAAGGCAGACTTCAAAGCTGCCTTTGCCCAAAGTCTCAGGAGCACCCCATTTGAAGTCCGCCAAGTCGTCCCCGCAGGACGCTTGCCGGAGGCATCTCCGACGGCTGGTCACGGAGGCGTCCCGCCGGTGACGTCACGGTCACGGGCCAGGTTGCTCATCGGAAGCATTCTTTACATTATACATATATTATAACCGTTTACCAGGACCCTCCAAGGGGTGCCCTGTCTGGAAGCCTAGTGTCGGTAGTGTGGGGTAGTCCAGCCAGGACACCCTTTGGAGGGTCCAGGTACATGTATAGTAACAATAGGAAGACATGATCAGTTTGCCATTCGATCGTTTCAGAACATATAGCTTAGTTTCATGTCTTTAGGTGTTTTTTTTTGCGATGTTTTGTTTGGGGAGATGTTCCCCACATTCTATCTACTCAAGGATGATGGCAATCCACCGGACGCTCGGCTGGACCGGACTGTTCGAAAACTAACGACCAGTTGCATTGGGTTATGCTGGCCGGGGCGCCGCGGGGCGCGCAAGAATTTGTTGCTGTTTAAACAGGTAGAACATTCTAGAACCCAAGGTGTTTTGAACATCTGGGATCACCTTGAGCCGTGGCAGACCTTTCCTGCGTGTTCCAAAGCCCTGGTCGGCCAGGCAAAGATCTCCACGTTCGTGTGCGTGCAGAGCGAGGTGGGTCAGTGGCGTGATGCTAATGCAGTTTCAAATATGAATAAATATGATATAGATCGATGTCTCATAAATGTTCGCCGGCGTCGCAACCATCATATTTCATGA
This sequence comes from Durusdinium trenchii, assembly GCA_963970005.1. Classification (NCBI taxonomy): domain Eukaryota; class Dinophyceae; order Suessiales; family Symbiodiniaceae; genus Durusdinium; species Durusdinium trenchii. Next base: position 435,223 of record CAXAMN010023807.1, read on the forward strand.
CACTGCTCAACATTTCTTATTATTGTAATTGCATGTTTGGATGAACACATTGAAATCTCAAAGAGGAGTCCAGCTCATTGAGTTGAAATGTTGTGTTTCGCCGCGCGATTCTGTTGTTCAAGCAGTTAGCCAGCCACATCAGTGGGAGGGTCACCAGCCACCTTACCTAAGTAGCATTGAATCAAAACAGAGGAGATTCTTACGGTGCAATTTTCCCACACTCCCTTTAATCCTGCACTGTTGGACCAATCCACTTTTAACGATTTTTGAGTGGATATGCAAACAGCTCGCGCTGCTGTGCTGTTCACGGGATCCGGGAACGTTTGCCATTGGTTGGCGATCATCCTGCACTCTTAGGAATGCTTCCTCCACAAAACCAAGGCCTTGCAAGAGGTGTCTATAATATCCTCTTAGTGGTTAAGGGGTGTCCAAAAACCACCTGTTGGAAGGTCTTGGTATAGTCTTGTTTGACGTTTGGGTGTTCACAGGTCACCCGTCGAGTGACGAACGCAGGCTGCCCCCGTCGCTCGATTGAGCGTGACCTGACCGCCATCTGGACATGGCATTTATTGACCGCCCCAGAGAGAGCCCAGAATTCAAACTAACTCTTAATATATTCTAATATGTTTATACAGTAAATAGAAGCAATATGTTTGTTTGGAGTGTATAGGTAATTGAACATATATGGCTTAAAAACATGTCAAAAAATTGAAATCATGTCACAACCCCACAAAGGAACGGGGTGGACTGCAGGTCACTGCAGGCTCCGGCACTCGACGCTCCGTTCTCAACCAGGTGCCCTCGCAGCTGGACATGAAACGATGGCCTCCGGGCGGGGTGGACGTCCGAAGACGCAGGCGCGAGGGTGACGCCGCCGGTGGCGCAAAAGTTGTTGGTGTTATTTGGCACAGGCGGGGGTGGGAAGAGGATGAAGACGGTGAAAGACTTTTTGGAGAAGTGTGGTAAATAAATGATTTTGATTGAAATGAAGTTGATCCGGAAGAGGATTGACAGGGCGAACCATGTTCGGAATGGTGGAGGTCCGGCGTGCAACGAATAAAACCGCTTCTGGTGGTCACACTGTGACCGGACGCTGAATGTTGGCTTGGAATGATATAGAACATATAGATCGAATGATCATCCCTGTGAAAAGACTGCTTTCGTTGAACATTCAATCATTCCGTTAGGACATGCAAAAGCAGGACTTTCCACTTGCATCCCCCTCACGGATTTGTTCGAACGAAAAAGCCATGGATGCGCTAGGTGTCTCCCCTATGCCCCGCTGGCGCGGCAGTTCGCAAAGCACAAGCTGGCGCAGGGGGGGTCGTTGAGAAGTGGGTGGTGAGGATGGGGTACTGTACCTGGAACAGCTCAACCTTCCCACAAATCATGGAAGCTGACCAGGACCCCCTTGCAGAGGAAGGATCTTCCAGCAACCTACGTTCCACTGCCATGATTATTTCAGTGTAGCTATTTTCTCACCATCAATCAAAGTTCTGCAGTACAGCTACCTGAAGGAAGCCAAAATCGTTAAATTCTAACTGTCTTTCTCTGAGAGCGGGCTTGGACCTAATCCTGCTCAGGCAGGCCTCGAACTGCAAACACCTTCTACAAAGGTAGCAAAGAATGCCTCACGGACCCCAACATGGACCTGAAGACTTGGAGGTGTTTGCGTTTCCAGTGAACACGCAGCGAGCTTGTGCCTGCAGATCGTGTAAAAGCCCATGAGATCATTCTTCAGAGAGAGACCTTATATGTTCACAGATCGTTGCAACCTATGGGTTGTAACCTGTGAGATCATTCTTCAGACAGCCTTCCCTCTCACCAAGCTCCAGTAGGGGTCCTGTAGGTGGGTGATAAGCCAATTGAAAGCCTTCAGTTTGAGTTCTTGTTGATGGAGAGATCATGGCAATCCATGACAAAGAACAATGTTGAAGAGACCCTGTCACCACATCAAGGTTAGATATCACTACATCAAGGATAGATACAACTCCTCAAGTGAGTTGGATTCAAACATGTTACGAAGCTCATCACACCTCTTTGGGGGAGACCACCACATCAACCACAGCGGTCTGCACCCGACGGTGACGTGCGGAACACCTCCGCGTGGCTCGCGGTCGCGACCAGCACTTCCTGCACGAGCCGATGGAAGACCTCGCCACGCCTGGCCGGGAACTCGAGTTCCACGCAGAGGTCCAAGGGAGGCTCAAAATTTAGATTGGACGTTCTCGGCCTGTGAAGGTCTTTTCTTGGACACGGTTCAAAACGGAGTTTTCTAGGATTTGCAGAAAAGTATCAAAACTGAAAAAAAAAGGTTTTTGAGGATAGATGATTCAAGAAAAATTGTTTTTTTTATGTTTCAAGAAGAGTAGAAAAGCGATCGCCGCGCCGACCATGGAGAATTCAGGCCCAAGAATGCTCAGAAAACACATAATTTTGATTATTGCAAATGTTGCAGATAACAAAAAAGCAGTTTTCTTAAGATTTGTGCGTGGAAAAATCTTGAATTTGTGATTTTTTGCAATGTTAACTAATTTTTAAAAACACCTTTTTTCGAGATTTACAGGGAACCCCAAACACAAAAAACATGTTTTTTTTGCTCACTGGTGTTTCATTGAAAAAAGCAAAAACAACAAAAAACATGGACTCCAAACAACGAAAAACACATTTTTCATAGATCTCAAACTTTGGAAAAAACATTTTTTTGCTGGTTCCAAACCTCCAAAACCAGCCCAGTCCAACCTTTTGATGCATGACTTCGGATGTGTATCCGCTGGATGCCATACCGACAGCGACCAGCAGTGGTCAAGCGGCGCTGATGAGGGCTTGCAAGAAAGCCCGCAGGAACACGCGTGTGGAGCAACACGTGAACAAGGACATCCAATGTGTGAGTGTTGTTCAACTTATGCTTCACTTCGGAAAAGTCTGTTGTTCTTTTGAGCACAGTTCGTCTGAGAGTACTAACCACACGCCTTGCGCCTGAATCAGAAACTACCCAACTTATTTCTGTGCCCCCTCTTTCTGGGCAAGGAGAGGCTTGCTAGTGCACCACTGGGCACACGGGACTTAGATGCCAGAACCTCAGTGCAAATACTTGGAGCTAGCTCACAGAGAGATAGGAGAGCGATCAGTAGTCCAGGTGTCGTGTAGGTTGGTTGGAGTTGGAGTTGTGTTCGAGTGCGACTTGGACCTTTCTGGATTTGATGTGAGGCTGAGCTCCAAATCCTTTCAGCATGGCTCCCGGGCTACATAGCCTGCAGCCATGTGGAGGCCGTGGCCAAACACATCACGCAGGGGATCGCTGAACTCGCGGAGAAGACTGGTACCATAGACTCACACTCAAAACTTCTGACAGACTTACTCGGGGTCAGAGCCTTAGGCAGTCTACCACTATATGGCAGTTCCCGCATTTAGCCACTCAACCCACCAAGTGCACCGACAAAAAAAACATGAAACAGGTGACAAGTGGCCGTGTTCTTTTCGTGGAGATTTGTTGCTTGACGCGGCCCAAGGAGTCCTTTGACAAACGTTTCCTTCGGCTGTCCAAGCTGAATGTGGCTGATGTCGTTTTACGATGCCAACGAGATGGTTTTAAACAACTAGCCATGACCTTAAGACCTGGGCCGGGCCCTCCCTCATTAGACCAAAGACCCACCTAACTCCTGGCTCGCTGAGTTTGACGACGGCGAGATTGAGATTGGATCTTGCCACCGGCTTGGTGACAGTCAAAGCCATCAGGGCGCCACTGACCAGAAAACAGTCATGGTCCTCAATACTTGGTGCTGGGATGAGACAGATCCAGGGCCATATTTACCGGAACATTTAGGGGAGAGGTTGATCGGGGAGCGTTGGAAACACTGGCTTTCGAGGGAGCCCACTGATTCCTACAGTTTTTTTTTTCCCCGGCGTTGCCGTTGCCTTCAAGGAACAAGTCGCGTCAATCATTTTGCCCGCGAATCTGGAAGCAAGTTCCAAGCTTTTGCAACTGTTTGATTCGCATTTGCGTTTGCAAATCCAAGATGGGTGTCTCATAGTGCAGCTTAGCTCCATATCTATCTATCTATCTAATCTGTCTATCTATCTATCTATCTATCGATCTGAATCTATCTATCTATTCAAGACTATCACTATCACTGTCACTGTGTTTACGTCACAGTCACAGTCCTTTTCATTTCTAGCATGACGAGCCAGTTGTCGCCAAGCAAATGAGGCCGAGGGAGAACAGCCGACGAATTGCAAAATCCGTGTCTGGTCTGGTGCTGTCTGGGACCTAGACGACTTTGCGACAGCGTTATCAAATGAAACAAAGCCCAAACCAAACCTGAACATTGTTTCTAGCCCATGATTGCGGCGGCCAGGGAAACTATGGTTCAAAGCGGTGACATCCGGGCAGCGGCCTCGCAATTCCTTCCAGTAACCAGTATCGACTACAGTTACAGTTGCAGGTTCCAGGTCGAGGTTGCTGTTACTGTACTGGCTTACCGGGTTACCCGCAGCCTACTCCTGTTACCGACCGTTACCAGTGAGTCTTCTTGCTTTGCTGAGGTCGTGCTGCTGAACCCAGCTTCCAGTCTGGATCCTGTGCTGCTCCGCAAGGTCAGCTCAGACTGACACTGAGAATGAAACTTTACAAAGACTGTCTGTCAGACGATGCAGGAGCAGGTGGCTATTCCACCCATTCGATTGGCCCGGTTGGATGCCTCTACCATCCTGAAAGGTTTGGACAGATGGAAACCTTCCTGGAGGCCTTTAGTTGAAATCTTGAATGTGGGGGCCCGGTGAATGCGCAAGACTCACTAGTTCTAGTACTGCGCTCAACATCTGCTGCCAGCTCGCCGCTATGCACCGCAGCGAGGTACACTGTGGAAATATTGGTATGTGATGGAGCTCCCGCCAACGATTTGTTGAAGAAATTCCAGGTGCGCTCCAGCCGCGCCAATATTATTTTCTTCTGAAGCTAGGGTTCCAGTTTGACTCAGGTGGCGCGACAGAAGCCACCGAATTGCCTTGAGCTGGTCTCAGAACTTTCACTCACACACCCCTTTCACTCACGTCAGTCACATCAGTTAGTTGCAACACTGTGCAGATAGTGGAGCTGGGATGCCAGTGCCATGCTGTGCATCTTTGTTCATCGAGCCAAACCGCCGCCCTTGAAACTTAGCTTGTGAGTGTGTGGTGTGTGTGTGGGTGTCTGGCTGCTCATAGCATCCAATCTTGATTTTGTAAGGATGGGCCCTATTGCTGGAGGGAGCCTGTGCCCCCACCAAATCCAGGAGTGGAAGAACCTGTGCGCAGAGGGCGTGGGCGCGGACGGGGTCAGAGGCAGCCAAACGCAGTGCCAGACCTGGTTGGGAGAGCAGAACCTGAACCTGCTGTGGACAAGTCATCTATGATCACAACGCTTTGTAGTTTGGTCAGGCAGGGTCAGTGTGAGTGTGAGTGCTGTATACAGTATACAATTTCCCGTTGCGGCCGTTGCCGTTGCCGTTGGTTGCCGTTGCTGGTGACAGGCTAAGCCACCAGCTGAAATCCCACACTGCGTGGCAAAGTATTTGTGACAATGTGACCAAAATGATCAACGAGCTGTTGGAATTTTCCTATGAACGACTGACGCCAGCAAATGAGAGAAACTTCAAACGAAACCAGACTACTTTGGAAATTCTGGGCCAGCTTGAGAGCGCAGAGTCTGTGGAACACGCAGCTGATCCAGCTTTTGTGCCACCAGATGGACAGAAACAAACATCTTCGTCTAGCCGTGGAAAAAGCTGCGCACCACGAAGCCTCATCAGAACTCTTACAGAGTCTTGGTCGAACGGTTGTTGGTTGTGAAAGCGGTTGGATTGGGTCCAGCTGTGGAGATAATCAACGAGTCAGTCAACTGAGTCAACGGTTTTGTTTTGGACTTGTGAGGCTTGTTGGCTACCACGACTGGTCCGACACAACAAGAATTGTGGTGTACCTGGGTGAAGCAGCGCAACAGCAGCAGTTGGACGAAGCAGCCGGTTTCCGAAGGTCTTTGGTCGAGCACGTCTCCAAGCTTGTGAAATTGATTTTGTTGAACCAACGACCAGCGCAACCAGCTCAAAGTCGATGGACAGGTGTCCCATGTGTGGCACGATTTGCCTTTGGGTTGTTTGCCTTTCATGGGCTTCTTGCAAAGCTGATACAGAGTTTGCCTGGCGGAACTAAGCCAGGAAAGGGGAAAGGCGGTAGAGGTAGGGGCAGAGGGAGAGGAAACGGCAAGGGTGGCAAAGGTAGAGGCAGCGGCAAAGGCAAAGGCGGCAAAGGCAAAGGCAAAGGCAAACAAAAAGGCTTAGGCTTAGGGGGAGACAATGACAATGATGATGATGACGATGGTCCTGGTCTTGGTGATGATGGGGGGCCATCCCAAGCGGGAGCTGACCTGGACGTGCCGGGCTTGTCTCGTCCTGGATCTTCATTGCGCATTTTCAATTGTCAGTGTTTCTGAAGCTCGTCCTGTTTTGCGCCACCCGCCAGCCAAACAGGCGCAGCAATCTGACGCTGGCCTGTATCGTGAGCAATTAAACCGTCGCCGTCGGCTGCTGGTTGAGTGGCCGCTGCCCCAATGAAGTAGGTAAGGTAAGGCACTTGCCCAATGCAGCCTGGATGTGCTGCCTTTAAGGTCAGCTTCCCCCACCACGGGGTTGAGCCTATACCTGATTGTGGTTGCCAACCTTCCTGTTCGTAGTCTACTATGGTATATTTTACGAAATGAGCTGGATTCTCAGTGTCCAGTCCATTCAAATTCCACGTCATTATTGGGGTGACTTAGTCGACTTTCTGTTTTTCCTTTCAGTTGACTCAGGAAGGCAAGCATGAGCCAGGAAGATCTCAAAAAGATTTGCGAGCGATACCTATTCAATCTGAAGCCTAGTTGGGTGCCAAGTGCAATCATCACCACTGATTTTGAATAGTTAACCCTCCCATTCACTTGTGCACTCTGACTCTGACCTTGCTTGTTACACATTGTCACATTGGGTGTGACTTAGGTTTAGCCGACCCACTGACTGCTGATGAAATGCAGACTGTGTCTGCAGGTTTTGCCGAATGGCCAGTTGCCCAGATTCTGATTCCGCTGCCATGACCCATGGCCCATACTCATTGCAAGGCTCCTACCATATATATATACTCCAGATTCACTACTTATTACTGGTGATATTGTTACGATTATAATATGGTTGCTGCTCCAAGCCCCTCTACTCATTGATTTGTCAGTGTGTTCGAGCTGGAGGTGCAGTGGCATTGTGACTGGCAAGGCGTTGAAGGAATCTGCAGGTTTGCTGGTGGAAATCTTTTTTCAGCAAGAATTGTGGGCAAGGCAAGGCCTGACTTGAGTCTGAGACAAACAGAACGGCTCCTGGCCATACTACTAGTAACAAGAAGCTACTAGGGGCTCCTGGCATCGCTACTAGGAGCAAGGACGCTACTAGGGGCTCCTGGCCTTACTATATACTAGTAACAAGAACCTGCTAGGGGCTCCTGGCATCGGTACTAGGAGCAAGGACGCTACTAGGGGCTCCTGGCCTTGCTGTATACTAGTAACAAGAAGCTAAAGTTAAAGGCACAGGCGCAGGCACAGGTCAGTTTGCGGACTAGTTTGTGGTTTTGCCAGGTTCTGTCGACCATCATTCACCTCTGCTCTTGACTCAGACCTGGTTTACGCTTACGCTCGCAGGTTTGTTGTTTCAGGCCGGTTTTGGCATGCGGCATGGCGGCATGACCAACTACAGCTGATACAGCTGGCTAGCCTACAGCCTACCCACGTCCAGTCGGACCAGTCGTGTTTCAATCACTTTGGCAGGAGCAGCAAACGTGTGGTTCAGACTGCACTTGCCCACACAACACTATCCCTTGGTGTTGTTCAGCATGGCTGACCCAAGCCTTACTGAAGAGCGTCGTCCGCGCCCAAGTTCTGATTCCTGCACTGCTGCGCTACCTTTTTCTTTACTCTTGGTTTGAGCGGTTTGAACAGCTGGGGAGGTGCAAACCTCACCACAAACTTCATGGCTGCCCTCCCATGCTGTTTAGATCCTGGCTTCAGCAGACAGCTGCAGAAGGCCAGGTACACAGTAACGTAGTAACGATGAACTTTGTTTGGTAAAGAAGGACTGGCCAAGGGCCAAGGTCACCCCCCCAATGCATAGCATGTGAATGTGACCCGTCCGCTGAGTTGATCAAAGATGACCTTGATCTCCATTCAGAACATGCGCGCTGCAAGGAGTTTCAGTCAGTGTGTGAGGCTGTTGCTCCAGCGTGCCGACTCGGCATATTTCATTGTGAATGTGCTCATAGACTCACACAAACCAACATCAATAGTTCCAAATCTTTGGGGCGCCCAAAAAGTTTTGAAACAATTAGTGCAGAAACTATGCTCAACCAGCTGAAACAGCTGCACCAATTGCGCTTGGGGATTCTTGATGGCATTACTCATTACTCACTGTAACAGTTCGTTCAACATGTTTCGGCGGTATTGGTGTGCAGGTGGGTTTGTTTCATAGCTTGTATTTTTATGTTATCTTGTGTAGATCTTGGGGCCAGTAGGGCACAGCTGTGCATCAGGAAAAACAAAACCCAGAAGCAGAAGCGTGACCGCCGTCATGTTCTACAGCTCTTGAAAAAGAAACACACATCAGTCTTGAAAGGCAGGGTCATGGTGAGTGAGAAAGACATAGTCTAGATTACATGCAGAGAGTCATAGCCATCGGCCATGGCCATGGGCCATGGCCCATAACTACCATGGACCATGGACTATTTTTATAGTATACGCGAGGCGATGCAACTTCAACCACTGAAACTTGCAAACTTGCAGGGCAACGACAAGGACCAGGGCAAGGAGCTTCTGGTCGGACAAACGGCTATCATTTGAGAATGGCACAGCTCTGGGCACAATGGAAAGCTGTAACCCCACCAGGCCCAATGGAAAATCACGAAACTGACTATCAGACTCTCACTTTCCCACTAACTAACTGCTGCTCCCAGGGAAAGAACGATCAATGGGCATGTCCTCTCCGGCTTTCCATGCTTGGGCTTCCATGCGGAGACAGGAGGAGAGGGACCGGCCAGAGTCCAGAACCAGTACAGTAACACTATAAATTTTACAATTTACAATGACAGGCGACTGGCAACAACAAGAACAAGACAAGACAAGACCTTTGACTTTGACTCACTTTTGACTTCGTTAGGCCAATGGGACCGTGGGCAGACTCATGACTCATGACCGTTCCATTCCAGGACCGCGTTGCCGGAGTTTCCCTCTCTGGCATGGCAAAGCGATTGAATGAGGTGACAAAGGCAGAGGCAGCAGAGGCTGGGAGCAAAAGCCACAACCCAACCAAAGCCCGACACTTGCAATCCTTGACAGGAGAGCCAAACCGACGTGATGGACTCATCTGCCGACCCAGCAGATTTCAGGCAAGACATCAAGAGTCGACAAGCACTAAACCGTAAACGGAGTAAACAGACTGTTAACTCTGCAGTCAGTTTGTAGCTTTATATACAGTACATGAATAGCTGGGCCATAGCCATAGTAGCCGTTTAGGAGGCCAGGTTAGGGCAGTGTGTTTGGCCAGGTTTTGGGGGATGCCAACGACTTTGCAATCTCCACTTCATCCAGAAGCTCTGGTCTCCAAGAGGCTTGAGAGCCAGTGTTTGCCGGTTTGAGTCAGACTTTTTATTCGGGCATGGGTAGTGGCGGCATCATTATGAATCATATGACTCATATATGACTGACTAGACGACTAGACTTGCTAATATTACAATACCAATACAACATGTTTCGGATTGACACCTTTCACTAGGCACTCGTGATGGTCACGACGTGTCAGAGTCGAATCATTTTGATTCAAGGGGTCTGAGAGCAGGATCCTAGTCTTGGCTTTTGCGGCCCTGCACTAGAGTCGGAGTCATGGCAAACAATGGTTCATCGCCTTGGGCCAGAGCCCGTGATGTCTTGCTCAACGGTATGTCCAGATCTGCGGCTGGGAGTGCTGAACTGCCAGCAGCTGCCAGTCATATGGAAGCTGCGGCGCCCATGCCTATGTTGATCCGCCTTGCTCCTGCTGCTGCTGCTGCTGACGACGATTCGACTGAGTCATGGGAATTTGAATCCGATTCTGACTCTGAAGATCAGCCCATGGTGCCACCAATTGGACCAATCACTGCGGTTGCACCGGCACCACCAATCGCTGTGGTTGCACCGGCGCCACCAATCGCTGTGGTTGCACCGGCGCCGAAAGCGAAGGCCAAAGCCCGGCCAAGACAACGATTTTCAGACGCTCTTTGGGTTCCTGGGCCTCGTGGTGACCAGCCCATTCAGATCAAATTGGGCGGGAACATGGTAGACAAGTCTGACAAAATTGCGCTGCACTTTGAGAGGATCAGGAGAGGGTGGTTGGGCATCAGGTTCAACAAGGTGACCAAGAAAGAGAAGCTTTCCAAAGACCACATGGGACAACGTATGCCTCTTGACTGGTTTGCGCAACTTGGCTTGGTTCAGCAAAAGACTGACTGTTAGTATGAGACTGCTAGAATTCCACGGCTAGAGTCTACATTGACTGACTAACTGTTCCATCAATGTGGTGGGGGGCGGCGGGGGTTTGTTACGTTTGTTTTTTTTTGGGGGGGGGCTCTCCTCCTGGTCATGGTCTCTCTTAGATTGCCCGACTTGACTGGACTCCTTGTTATGAAGCCAGGTACTTCAAGCAAATGCTGCGCCATGCTGGTTACAAGTTGGAGGTAAACTCCTGGGATGGTACCATCGTGCTTATCAAGACATCATGAATCATGAATTTCCTGGTTTTCTCTTCAACAGAGCGTGAATGTCATCAATAATTAATGCACTGCAGTGAAGTGATATGTGATGTGATGCGTCTGTTAGTGGCTAGCTGTTGGCTGGCTTGCGTAGCCATGAGTAGTGTGTAGGAAAGCCACTGAACTTGGTTGCTGTGTGGCTCTTTGCGTGTGGGGTTGTTGCAGACACTGTCCACACAGCTGCAACAAATTAGTTGTGCAACGGCAGCGGCCTTACCGTGTCACAAGACATGGACTCGTGGTCAGGAAAAGAAACTCTGTGTCATGAGTCATGACTCATTGTCCTGACTGACTGGCTGACTGACCGACCTTTTTCTCAAATTGTTTGATTGACAATTCCAAATCATTGCTTGGCTTTGCAGCGATTGAGTCAAGTCAAGTCTATCTCTAAGTCGAAAAGAATTACAGATATGATAGATTGATAGATTGTTGAACATATTGCGATGTCAGATGTCAGCTGTCAGAGAGTGACTGAGTGACTGTTGTTGGTGGACTGCAGAATCATTTTGATTCAAGGATCTTGGCCTCGCTTGCATTCCTGCCATATCCATGGCAAACAGGAACGGGCAATCATCGCCTTGGAGCAGGGCACGGGCCATCATCTTGAGCCCTTTCGTCAGATCTTCTCCACCTTCACCGCCTGAGCCTGCAGTGCCTCCTCCAGTGGCTGATTGGTCTCATCTTGACCGATTCATGGAAGAAGAAGCGGCTGAGATTGCTGGCAGGAACGCAGCTAGCGCTGCTTTTGCTGACTCAAACGGAGACCAGTGGCGTGATGTAGCAGCATCTGGTCCTTTGCTGCCAGCCTCTCTGCCACCAGTCTCTTTGCCTGTGCCTGCGCCCGAAGCAAAGGCCAAAGCAAAGGCAGCAGCGCAGGGAGGGGCTCGGGCAAAGGCAAAGGTAAAGGCAAGGGCAAAGGCAAAGACGATGCCAAGATCGACTGTGTGGATTCCTGGCATGGCTGACCATGATGAGTGCTTGGCCATCCAGGTGCCAGGAAGGACTGCGCCCCAGCTCCGGTACAAACTCGAGATGATCAGGACTGAGTGGTTGGGAACTAAGTGCAATAAAGCGACCAAGAAAGGGATGCTGTGCAAAGACCACAAGGGAACGCCTTTGCCTCATGCTTGGTTTCCGTAGCTTGGCTGGGATTGGCCACCAAGACTTCTTTTTGGGGGAGGGAGAGCTTTATGTACATGTTAAATGATAAGAGTTAAAGTCGTCGTATGTCATGTTATGGTCAGGTATTTGAAGCGCATGTCGCGCTTAGCTGGCTACAAGTTGGAGGTAAGCTGCAGTGGTGTGGTCCTGCTGCTGAAGAAGTGACTGACTGATCTTCTTGGACCTTCTTGATGAAGCCGATGCTGATGCCAATTCAATTAGTATTTGGAAATCATGAATAGAAAACCGCTGAACTTCAGTGGTTGCTGTGCGGTTTTCTGCATGTGGGATTGCTGCAGACACAGCCCACACAGCAGCTGCCTGTTCAATCAACAGTGGCGGTTTGTGTTTCCTTGTCATGACCACTCCCAGTGTGAAAACAAGTCCTGAAGTGGGCCAGAGCCATATCACGTGACTGACTGTGACTTGCTGTCAACTGTCAACTGCACTTTTTTTGGGGGGGAGAGATGTGTCTCAGCAAGTTCACTGTTTGCTCATTGTTTGCCATTTGCCGTGCCTCTTGGGCAGGAAAGAAGGCGCCTGCCGAACAAACTCGATTGCCAACTTCTCGTCTTGGGTTGGGGAGATTCAACATGACCCTGCTGCCCAAGTAAGGCTGCAGAGTGGGGCCGCATCGTACAAGGGTCCTTGTTGGAAGTTTGGTTGCTGTCAGTCCAAGGGAATAAAAGCCAGCCATGCTGTGCTGCACAGATCACTCATGAAAACCATCATCTCTGAAACACAGAAGATATGCAAAGGCAACAAGTTGAAGACACTTGGACCTGGACAAGTTCGTGGTTAGACAAGAGTCAAGAGGAACAATGATTTGACACTGACACCGACACCTTGTATCTGTGAGGTTTGAAACCGCTGTTTGTTTTGTGCTAGGCTATGCCTGCTAGCTGCTATGATATGTTAATGATTCATATTATATATGGCCACTATACCCCCCCCCCCCATTATGATTATGGGCTATGGGCTATCGCTATGGAGCTATGGGCCATGGTCTATGGGCCAGGGATTGAATCTATGCGCATCAGATTGCCAAGGAGTGCCAAAGAATCACTTCGATCAGGTGATGTTCTTCTTCGCCTGGATACCAGGTTTTCTGGTGATGATGAAACGTGTGTGAACGAGACCAACTACTTCTTGGTTGGTGCTGCTTTTTTCAGACCGCAACTGATGATCTTGGTTCGCTTGAGCTGCCCTGTGGACGGTAATTTGAGGATCATTCATGATGATGACTCCTGGCTTTTTGTGACTAGTCGACAGCTGTGTGCTGAGTTGTTAGACAACAGTCATGGACCATGTACGTCTATTTCCATTTGCCTCGTGGAGCACGTGGCAACAAGCATGAACATCTTGAAGATGGGTCTGCACACAGAGAGTTGTCCAACGTGCCTCACCTATATTATATAATTGAATTGCTGATCAAAAATCAACACTTTCGGAATTGTAAGGTGTGACAGTGTGACATCTGTTTGGAGTCTGAAGTCTGAAGTTAGTTTAAAAGCCACGCTTCTCCGGCCAGGTGGCCTGCGGAAGAGGTTTTGGTGGAAACAAATGAAGAGGAAGATGATGACCCACTGAATGCATTGGACAAAAACTCAGCATTCCCGCTCATTTTGAATTTTGCTTTGGATTTTCAATATTGAATCCTTCCAATCTCTGTTACTGTTGCTGTTACTGTTGCTTTTACACTTCACTCCCCTTCGTCACTTAGTCGGAACTTTTTTGCCTTTGAGGATTCAGAGAACCTTGCCGCCGATCTTGATCTAGGAGAACTGCCTTGCCCGGACGACACTGCGGTGGATGACCTACTGCTGGAAGAGGCCTTGCAGGCTGTGTCTCCTGAGAGTGAAGTAGTGGTTACCAAGCCCCGTGAAGGCCCTCAAAGCAGGGTTGGAAACACAATTTTCGTAGGCGAGCGCGCCGTAGGATCCATGTCGTATTTACTGCACTGGGAGCCTGCAACCTACAGTGCCAAGTGCAAGGTACATGAGGGATGTGTTTGCACTGGCCATGTTGGGCGAATTCAGGAATCCGAGTTGGAAGCCTGGTTGGCCGATGCCCCGCGCTATTTGAGCGCCAGGGACCATATGCTGAGGAAACCTCAGGGTGCATACAACAGGATGGATGGGTGACGGTGATAATGAAAAGAAACAAACAGTAGCAACGAGCACAAGGACACAAGGAGGTTTCAGTTTCAGAGCTTTTGCTGGACAGCTTTTCAGGTTTCTTTCGCGTGTAGAATAAACACTCACTCACTAATTAGTATTATTGGGCTCAAACTTGAAAGGTTCTGACTGCCTTGTTTCAGTTTCCGGACACTCCGCAGTCATCGGACAAAGAAGCCTGGGAATCCTTTGAGGACAGCCAAGCACTCTCACTGGTTGATGCTTTGTCAAATCAGAACTTTCCATTGTCTTGGGCTGGTTGCAAAACAACACTACAGTACAGTAGATAATATTTTTTGGTGTCTATCAATATTAAAAAAACAACACAGTCACCTTCAAAAAAATGAAAATGTCAAAAAAACATTGTTTTTTTGACCTCCAGAAAATGACCCCGTCACTATCCGTCACTACCCGTCACTATCCAAAAACCTTCAAAAATTGAAAATTTCAAAAACATTGTTTTTTTGACGTTCAAAAACGAACCCCGTCACTATCCGTCACTACCCGTCACTATCCAAAAACCTTCAAAAAAATGAAAATGTTCAAAAAACATTGTTTTTTGACGTTCAAAAACGGACCCCGTCACTATCCGTCACTACCCGTCACTATTCAAAAACCTACAAAAATTGAAAATGTCAAAAAACGTCGTTTTTTTGATGTTCAAAAACGGACCCCGTCACTATCCGTCACTACCCGTCACTATCCAAAAACCTTCAAAAATTGAAAATTTCAAAAAACATTGTTTTTTGACGTACAGAAACGGACCCCGTCACTATCCGTCACTACCCGTCACTATCCAAAAACCTACAAAAATTGAAGATTTCCAAAAACATTGTTTTTTTGACGTCCAAAAACGGACCCCGTCACTATCCGTCACTACCCGTCACTATTCAAAAACTTGCAAAACTGCAAAACATATAAAATATAAAAAACAAGAAAACCATCGTTTTTTTAATGTTCAAAAAACGGACCCTGTCACTATCCGTCACAATCCAAAAACCTTAAAAACTTGTAAATTTCAAAAAAGTTGTTTTTGATGCCCAAAAGAAACAGACCCCATCACTATCCATCACTTTCCATTGCTATCCCCAAAAAACATAGAATAAACAATCAGTGCCTTTTTAACGTCAAAAAACACAGTTCCTGTCATTTGTCACTACTAACCAAGAACCTTTGATATCCAAAAGCAGACCTGTCACTATCCATCACTACCCGTCACTGTTTTTTTTTCACTACCCCTTATCTACCCTTTAAAAGACAGATGCTATCCATCGCAACCCATTCCTATATATTATATTATATTTATTTCATATGTTCACCGACATTACACCTCACCTACCTCAACGCCTGTCAGGACGCAACCTTCATTGACGATATGGTGGACATGGAGGAGGACCCACTCGAATCCCTTCTGGGTGGCGATGGAGATGCAGCCTCAGTTGCTGATGGCGGAGCCGCTGGCTCAACTGGCATGAAACTAACTGAGACTGGTATCCGGGTTCTACTAGGGCGCCCTGAGCGGCGTCCAAAGCCACTGCTCGAACTTCATTGCATTGGATGTGGACGAACTACATGGTCATATTGTAAGTTCCTGACAATGGACTTCGTTGAGTGGGCTACTCAATCATTGTGAGCTTCAATGTTGTTGTTGATACTTTGTTTCTATTGTATTTTTCCATTTCTCACTTACCCTTGGCTTTCCTAGGTGGGGTCGTGGCTACTACAAGCTGACAATCAAGATGCGTCAAGCAGGGATCGAACACCCCCAGCCCTCTGGACAGCGTGTTGGTTCCTTGTGTGGAAGCATATGTAACGCATATGATGCCATATGCTGCATGCTGTATGTAGCAGTGTCAGCAATCTGCAGTGTAGCCAGTGTAAGTGCCAAATTGGCTAGCTTTGCTCCGTTTCACTGTTGATCATGCAGCCTGTAGGAGACTTTTGTGATGACTGCTTGTGCACATGCAAGCGCGGCTTTCCACATATGTCTCGGCCAGATATTGTCCTAGACTCAGACTGAGACTCCTAGTCCTAGTCATAGAAAACGACAGGAATCTTGACTACTATAATGCCGAGTCAATTCAATAACATTTTGTAGTGACATGTGACATGTAACAACTGTGTTACTATTCCTTCACAGGTGGCGAAATTGAAGGCGAAGGACGTTTCTTTCTGCAAGTGCTTTCGTTCATGCAGCTTAGAATATGGAAATTAGTGGAACCTTTGCGCGATCTGTTCTTGATTCTTAGTGCTCTTCTTCCTTGAAGTTGAAAGTGTTCTCATTGGTTGGGAATGGCCCAAGGCCTTGAGACTTATTGGGAGGATATGGCAGAGAAGATCTTGCTTGGGAACCCCCGTCTCAAACGTCGGTCCAAAACGACAGAGCAGGCCCAGTCCGCCAGCTGCAAAGTCAGTGTGCCAGGGGTTTGGGTCCGCGTTGATCTTTATGAGGCAGACATGGGCAAAAAGCCTGAAGAGTGTGGACACCATGTGAAAACCATCCGTTGTCCTACAACAGGTGAGTTGATGGAGGCTGCTTTCATTCCAAAACGAAAACATGGTTATTATGATGGCAGCTTGGTCATGGGAGATAAGATCAAGTTTACGAAGCGACTTGATGACAATGTCAATGCCCTGCGGGACGGACAAGTGGAGGAATCTTTCCAGGACGAGTTCTCTGGTTGGGTGAAGGAGGGGCCTGGCGATCAGCAAAAGGCTTTGACTATTGGGGAGATGAACAAACTTGCAAGTCAACCTCGACCTGAGCCCGTTGAGTCAATCCCTGAGGACCTGTTGGGTTAGAGTGGGGCAGCTGCTGACTGTCTGCATGCATACGGGTATATAAGGTAAGTTATACGGTATACAGTATACAGTATAGTCGGATACGGTACGGTATACTATATTGACAGCAAGTGGCAGTAAACATATAGCTCAGTACAGTAACTCAGCAACTGGTCCGCGTCCATATCCCATAGTCAAAATCAGAGGTAGAGGCATAGTTGTCTCGTTGTCTCAGTCCTTCTCACTGTTACCCTGGCCGCCCTGGCCCATGATGTTCAATTGGTCAATGGGCCAATGGGTCAATGGCAATGGGTCATGAAGTCATGAGTCAAGAGTCAAAAGTCTCGATACACTATGACTCTGACTATGACTATGGTTCGATTCTATGATTATATGATTTGTTTGGATGCAGTCAAGTCATTTGACTTCTCATGTTCAGGGGGGGCATGCGATGGGAAGGACATGGGGCATGCTAGGAGTCAGCTGAACATGCAACTGAACTTGAGAAGAAGAGGGCTGCTGATGAGGTTGAGGATGAAGAGTTGATGCAAATGGCCATTGCCCAACAATCCAGGCAGGATTGTGAGGTTCCTATGACAGGGCAGATGGCGTTGACCCAGGAGGCATTGAAGTGCCACACCACACGGTCGGAAGTTCAGAGCAGGAAGCAACTCACCTGCATCAAGAACTATATTGAATCCACTGTCACTGTCACTGTTCTCGTTACTATTGCAGTTCCAGTACTGGTTCATGTTGCTGATGCTGATTACTGGTTCCTGGTCTAAAGTTTCTGGTGGCGACCTGGTTGCTGGTTACGGTTTTTGTTTCTGTGTCTGTTGACCAAAAAGCTGAGCAGCCCTGCTTCTGCATTCTTGGAAGCAACAGCCAAATATGAGAATCACCTGCATCAACTGGGTGGCCGACAATTGGTGAGCAAGGTTGCCTTCACTCAGTCATATGTCAAGATTGCACTTGCCGCTCAAAGTGCTCTCAAGATTCTCAAATCTGCAGATGCATCAAAGGCAAGAGGCTTCGAGGCCGGGAGACTGGTCCTTTTGTCCCCAAAGCATTACGCCTGACACCGCAAGTGTAAATTGTTTTCTTGATTGCAACCAATTACTTTTTGATAATTGATATCCTATTTGTTGATCCTTGTCATTGTCCTTATCCTTATCCTATCGTTTATCAGTTTTTGATCCTTCACCCATGAGGCCCGATTGAAGCAGAAGAGCATGTCCTTGCAGAGTCTTCCTGACGCCATTTGCACAGGCCTTGCTGACTTGGCAGAACAGAAGTGAACGAAGGTTCCACTGAGCCATTGAATGATCGCCGCCATTTGTTCCTAGTCCCTGAGTGGGGGCATATTTTGTGTACAGCACAAGTCACACCATTGGTGTGTCTGGAGTTTAGTCCAGTCAGTCTAGTGACTAGTGTCTTAATTTAATTGTCTTGTTTCTGGCCACCGCTTTGGCCTTGGGCTGTCCCAGCGCTTTGTGGGGGAGCGTGGATTGGGACTTCGTTTGGGCTAGTCTTCAGCTAGCTGAATCTGACATTTAGCTCGTGACACGTGGCACCAAGTCCAGGTCATGAGTTACCAGTTGAATCAGGGAACTGGACGGCGAAAGGATAGCGCTGAAGTGCTGAAGGAATGCTTTCATTGATATATTGAATGCCGACTCCCGTCACTTTGTCAGCCTCTGTGGCCTGAGCTGGTCTGCTTTGCTTTGGTAACCGTGCCTTAACATGTCCTGTCATGTCAAATCAAACAATTGTGATGCAGCAGCGATGCCTTAGTTTGGTTTGCAGAAGTTGGTTGGCCCAAATACACCTTTGAGCCGTTGTGCCGTTGCGGGGTGACATTGGGCATTTTGCCAGGGCCATTGCGCCTTTGTTCCGTCGACATGGACCTGGACCATGTCGATACTGCTGACACTGATCCAGATCCACTTGACTTGCTTGACGATGCCAGAACCTTGGGATTTGCTGAGTCAGAGTCAGAGTCGAAGCCAAGTGATTGATAATTTTGTCTTGAGTCTTGAGGACTGTTGAGTACTGTTGCTGAGCCACCTGGGACATAGAACATAGTCGAGTCGAGTCAATCAAGTCAAGTCAATTCAATTCCAAATCAAATTATTCAGATCCAGGTCCGTGGAGCAGCACCATCAGAAATTCCACATGAAGCGGCTCCTGCTGGAGAGGAACAGGTCAGTGGTCAGCAGTCAGTCATTCAGGCCGGCAGGCATTTGTTTTTTCTGTCCTAACTTGTGATTCTCATTCATTTGCAGTGTGAGGGGTAGTGTTCCTCAGAGTCGGAGTCAGAGACATTGCCATTGTCAAGTCCAGTCTGAGTCAGAGTCGTTATCATTGTTCTGAATTGTTCTTGTTTTGTTTGATTGTTCCTTTGCTACAGGCCAATCTTGATATGCGTTTGCTAGAGGCTGAGTGCTCTGTGGCATGGGATGTTGCTCAGGGCCTGGCCACAAGGGCTGGTGATTGTTCTGTGGACCAAACACTGGACTCGATGTGCGTGACAGACCAGGACGCAGCGAATTGCAAGTGTTTGGCACCATTGGGCAAGGAGATTGGCAAGCAACTTTGGATAGAGCCGATGTTGGAAGTGTTCCAGACTGATCTACATGGGAACTTGCTGCAGCTCAGGGATGCAAGGCAGGCCTCCTTTGTGACGCTTAGCTATGGCAGCGACTGCAGTGGAATAGACGCCCCTGCACTTGCGCTCTCATGCTTGTTCAAAGCGTTGAACATGCATCCTTCCCAGGCCCCGTTACTGCCCATGACCTCACTCCTACATTACCTACTCACCTACCTACTGTTACCTACTCCATACTCTGGACTCCACAACTCTCAATTCAACTGGCCGCAGGATTCAACACATGACCTTCAAGTTCAACTATCGCGAGAATTTTGCAGTGAAGCTCCTGGTGCTGATAGCCAGAAGTTGCTGCTATTGTGGAACCACAACCCCAGAATCATCTTCGACTCTTGTCCTTGTTGTGATTTGTCTTTGATGTGGTCCAGGGCCATGGGCCAGGGCCATGGGCCATGGGCCGCATGGACCATGGACTCATGGATTCAGGATTCATGTACGTTGGTGGTGTGTATGAGTCTGTGTGTGATTGCCCGTCATTGGACCCAAGGACAATCTACTTCCGCGTGTGGTGGCCTTAGGACTTGGGAGTTACGACATTGAACTTGGAACCCTCCTGTTTTGACTCACTCTGCAAACTCGCTAAGGCAACGGGGCCTGACTACACTGCCTTGAACATCATAAGTGGGGAGCAGGAAGGAGCGTGTAATGTGGACATCTACACCTTTGGCTTTGAATGCCAGGACATGATCAGAATTTAATTAGAATTTAGAATTGAATTGAACTAGTCAATTCCTCAATTCAACTGTCAGGGCATGGCATGTCACATGTCATTTGCAGGATTTGAGCACTCTGAATCACAGCGCCAATAAGAGGCCCTTGGTCATCACTGACACGGATCAGCGCAGGGCCCGGCTTGATTTTTTTTTCATCTGGAATCTGGACCAAACAGCTTTGCTGTGAGGGGCCAGTGAGGGGTTAATTAACGATGCTGGGCCAAGATGGTTCCGGCCCTAGCTTTGTCTCCCCTTGTCTCCCATGGCCTGTCTGGATGCTGGGCTTTGCTTTGTCTCCCCTTGTCTCCCTTTGTCTCCCTTAACGCGTCTGGATGCTGGGCTGAGATGCTTTTGCTTTGCCTCCCCTTGTCTCCCATGGCATGTCTGTATGCTGGGCTGAGATGACTGACTTTGCTTTGTCTCCCTTTGTCTCCCATAGCGTGTCTGGATGCTGGGCTGAGATGACTTTGCTGTGTCTCCCCTTGTCTCCCTTTCTCTCCCATGGTGTGTCTGGATGCTGGGCTGAGATGACTTTGCTTTGTCTCCCCTTCTCGCCCTTTGTCTCCCATGGCGTGTCTGGATGCTGGGCTGAGATGATTTTGCTTTGTCTCTGTCACCCCTGACTTTGCTTTGTCTCCCTTTTCCTCCCATGGCGTGTCTGGATGCTGGGCTGAGATGTCCATTTGTCTCCATTGTCTCCCAAATTGGGGTCGACGGTCGATGTATTCTTTTTTTTGCAAACGATTCAAATGATTGTGAAACTTTAGGCTGTTTGCTGCGGGTTCTGTGAGATAAGGTCTGTCGACAATTGTGATCTGGGGAGAAGTTCGCGAACGCTGAACGCATCTCTGAAGTATGTAGAACAGAAGCAACCAGCCACTAGGTTCATGGTCCATGAGACCATGGTTCATTTATGTGACTCTGACTGTGGGTTGTGTTCTGCTCGTTGGGTACATTAGTAGCACTAGCACTAGCACATCATCAGCGCACAGCATGCAACAGCAGCGTAGCGTGTGTGTAGCAATATATGCAGCATGCAGCGTGCGCCTTCTATGGACCATTGCCTGGCCAAGGCCATCGTTCTACTGGAAAATGTGGCCCGTTTGAGTACGGCCGCACTTGTTGCCAAGCCACTCCGGGATTTGGGTTACGTTACCAGAGCGTACATACTCAACAGTGCCAGTTTCGGAAATTGCCAGAGCAGAACACGTCTCTTTGTGGTGGGCGTTTGCGCTGGCAAAGTTGAGATCAAGCGCGACCCCGACACATGGGAGAGTCAGCTGAAGGCCTGCACGGGCTGTGAAATCTTGACTTGACTGACTGTGTTGAGTTCTGACTCGACTGTTTGATTGGGGTGCAGTGTTGAGTATTGTCATTGTCATTGAGTCACTGTGTTGAGTTCTGTGTTGTTTTGTTTGACTGACTCAAAAGTTGTTGTTGTTAATTAGTTATTATTGTGGAGCTGCGGCTGCGCTGCAAAGGCCATTTCTGAGAATTTGCAGCATCGTATTGATTCTGCAGAGTCCTTCACCTCTGAGCTGCTTCCAGATGACCACTGGAAGGTCAAACAATTTCTGATTTCCTGCACCAAGCGGGGAATTGGAGACGAGACCAAAATCAGGCAGATTCGCATTCAGTGACCACAGTTCACATGCAGTGAGACAGAGTCACACAACATTCGTACTGCTGCTGACTGAATACTGTTATTGATACTTGGTGTAAGCAAAATTAGATGATATTGCAAGGGATCGCGGGAGCCAGCGCCAAATCCATGGCGCAGGCACAAACTTCGCACGGGAGAAGGCTGGACTTCTTGCTTCAAGCGCGTGCAACAAGTTCGAGACTGTGTGGCAGCACGACTTGGCAAACAGGCTAGGAGAGGGGGGGGGGAGGGGAGGGGGGACCAACCAACAGCTGATGTTGGGGCGGCGTGCATGTGTGAGTTTGGCTCACCTCGCCTCACTTTGGTTTTGGTTCGGTATGTTTTGTTACGTGTTCTTCTTGGATGCTCGGCCCGCTCGCTGCTTTTGCTTGTGTGTTGCTTGGATATTGACATTGACATTGACTCCACTTTGCAGGACTGGACTAACTATAGACTCTAGTCTTTTTTTGGAAGGTTCCTACAATTGACGACCTGTACGACAAATACAGCAATGAGTGGAGCCGTATGACTTTGTCACCTCGTGAGCAATCTAGCCTCTATGTTCACCTGTGGGTGTGTCCTGGATTCGAATGCTGAGGGCAGTAGGTCCATGGTCCATCGTCATTCTACAAGCTGCAAGGTTCAATTTCCAAACGGTGCACCCACACCTGCATTTAGGCTGGAGGAGATTGGGTCCTCAATTTCAGATTCCCACTTTGTGTGGGACCTCACCAACAACGTGGATTGGACGTTCTGGAAGGCTGAGGACTACAAGCACAAATTACCATGTCTTTTGAAAAAGCACACCTACTGGCATGTATCCAAACGCCGCCTGGGGCTTAGTCCGAGTCCAGTTAGTTTTATTGTTGGACAGGTGACAGTGACTTGAAGCACACAAACTATTGAGTCAGTAAGTCAGTCATTGAATTGGGGGTGATTGGCCTCCCAGGCAGGTTGCTTGGAGAAGAGCTGCTGATTCTAGGACACGGTTTTCCTTCTTTGGTGAATGTGGGGGTAGACCTGGAGAGACATCGACGCACCATCCCAGCCGCTTTGCCATGTACTAATAGTTGTTGTTTAGTCACCTGAATCGTCGGTTGTTTGTTTGGCCCGCCCAGGATGTAGACCTGAACCAAATTGCCGGCAACACAATGTCTGCGTCTATTTGCGCGGCAATCCTGGGAACTTGCCTAGCAGGCGGGAACTTACTGCTTTCCAATGGCACAAGCAACCTTGCCGCCCCAGTAACCCGCTCACTGCTCACTCCATGTGTTCTGATTTCTTTCAGTTGGGGTTCAGTTCAGGTGTGATATTGTCTCCGCTGGGTTCTCCTTCTGGAGCAGAAGCGCTGGAGAGATTCAATTTGGAATCTAACGTCGAGGCCAAACGCATTGGCCCTGGCACTGCAGGGGGTGCGACATCCGCATATGACACTCTGAGGGTTGAGGAGTCAAGGCCAAAGTGCCGCAAAACACCTGCAACATCATCAGCCAAAGCCAAAGCGGCAAAAGTGCCCAAGGCCAAGGCGCAATCCAGTAGGATGAAAAGGCCCGCTGCGCGCAATGGCCAAGACTGAATGCAAAGCAAGGGCCAAGTTTACAGGCCAAAGGCCACAGACACAGACAACCTTCGTTCTAGGGCCAGTTGACCGAAGGAAAAGGACACGATTCAGCCGTGTCTCAGCCGCGCCGTTTTTTTTGGACAGGAATGGAATGAGGGTTGACAACCGGACTCTGATGCTGACTGTTCTGCGAGCATGGAGGGATGACACCTTGTTGTCCATTGCCATAGGCCATAGCTCTTAGGTTGGAGGCCGTCGCTAGTAAGTTGGAGGCCACCGCTAGTAAGTTGGAGGCCTTCCCTATTAGGTTGGAGGTCATGGCTAGTAGGTGGGAGGCCATCGCTCTTAGGTCGGCCCACCGCCAATGCCCATGGCCCACACATTCACGTGTTACTTAGTGGCCAGTGGCATCCCGGCATCCCACTACTGGTGACATCAAGTCTTATGACAACTATTTTTGTGACCGTCCAGGATAGATTCCAAACGGCCCCAAACAGTTTCAAAACGATTCGTTGGGGTGTTCATCGTATCGTGTGGTGCCCTGTGTTCATGTCTCCTAGGACTGTTCCAGACCTCAGTCAATGGCCTCATGAGTTATGAGTTATGTGAGTGGGATATAGTGGGACGGAATGACTTGTTTTGCCAAGTTTCGAGAAATAGAAAAAACATATTTTTTCAATTTTAGAGAAATCAAGAAAAATGTTTTTTTTAAGTGTAGAATTTCACGAAAAGTCGGTTTTATCATTTTCTTGAAAACCTGAAAAAGCAACAAACCTGAAAATCGATCATTTCAACATGAGCCAAGACACAGGCCCAAACGTTTTTCCTAACTCAAAATGGTGTTTTGGAAAAAAGAAAAATGGGATCTGGGGAATCTGGGGATATGTTATTTTTTTGAATTTGGATAAATATGTATTCCTTGTCGCACCGAAGAGCACGTGGATTGAATGTCGTTCTAAGAGTTTTGGCACCAAAGAATGTTTTGCAAAAGGAAGATGATCTAGGATATGTTAAATATATGTGATATATAGGAACAGGATCTGGGATTCCAGAGTGTTACCCCCACCCCTTGGCACACAGAAGGGCACTGTTAGGTGGCCTTTTGTTTGTAAATCCGACGGTGAATTTTCCTTTGAGTGAGTTGTCCCACTATATAAGTGACTCAGATCGATTTGATCCACCATTGATTGAATAGCCAGAATCCCAAAGAACCAGGATTCAGGATTCTATTTTTAAGGACTTCACGGCAAAGCCATATGTTTTCTATTGGATGGTCTTTGAAAGAGCTTTCCATAGACCTCACCTTGTTTGGAACGGTACCGGGACTCCACCGCGAGCGACCCGCCGCTGTGCGACCCGTCCGAAACTGAGGTCACGAACGTTTGGAGACCTTGAGCCAGGACTTGGAGGCCGGTCTCGGGTCTGGCGAACACGGCGCAAAAAACATGTCCACTACAAATTGGGAGGTCTCCTCCGAAATGGGAACGGGCGCAGGTGTCGCCCCTTACGCGAATCTCGATGACTGTTTTCCATCTCGATCTTTTGGACGTGGCGCCACGCGAATCATTTGCCTGACCAAAAGAACTATAGCCTACGTAGTAGCCTATAGCCAAACACTAACCGCCCTGGACAAAGAATGGAGGGGCATTGTTTTGGGAAACTGTTTCATGTTTCATGATGTTCGATTTTGCTTTTAAGCTTCAAAGGATCTGAGGAAAACTCACTCCTGGCAACCGCTGCAGCAGCTCTGCAGCGATCGCACCTGCGAAGACATCTTCGCTGAGTCCGTCATCATTTTTGTAGCAGAGGACTGTGAAGCGCCGCCCACGCAACTGCGCATGGAAGAAATCCTGCCACTGAACTGGCAGGAGTTCATCCTCTCCTTAGCCGCCAATTAATTAGACTTGACAAAGATTGCTGTGGGAGATGGCTCTGTGCATACGCACTGGTTGTCCGCACCACAAGCGAAGGGATCGCCATCGCAGTG
This sequence comes from Durusdinium trenchii, assembly GCA_963970005.1. NCBI lineage: Eukaryota > Dinophyceae > Suessiales > Symbiodiniaceae > Durusdinium > Durusdinium trenchii. Next base: position 460,743 of record CAXAMN010023807.1, read on the forward strand.
GCGCTCTTGGACCATCTCCCTTCATCTGTTTACAAAAGTCACCTGGTGTGGGAGGCTGCAAGAGATGACGTGTAAAGAGCCCTCGGCGCACATGGCCAATTCCAACTGGCGCTTGGACAATTTGGACGAGTGGTATCTTCTTCGGCAGACAACAGCACGTTTGAGATCGAACCACGTGTTCCTCCTCACACACACACATAATTAAATGCTTGTGCTGGATAACATCCAGCGAAGACACTGGGCATGGCGAACGCTACATGCTATGGGGGACCCGACGCCGCTGTGGCTGAGTGCTACGAATGCGATGGAGCAGGAAACATGAACAAAAACGTGAGTGTCTTAGTTGACTCACAGGCGACAGAAATATATCCCCCTACATGTTCAAAGCCACACAGATTGTTTAAGTCATCCTTGTTGTCTACTTTCTTTCTTCTTTGTTTCGTATCTTATTACTTCTATTTTGTTCGTTTCTTTCATCTCGGTTCTTTTGCTCTCTTTTTGTTGCGTTGTTCTTTTTAAAACGACGTTTTTTGTTCCCTTCGTGTCCTTTTTTTTCTGGGCTCGCGTTCATCTTGTTTTCATCACATCTTGTGTAAACAGACATCCATAGTGTGCCAGGAAAGAACCATCGATGACTTGACAAGGAGTCTGTGCACAGCTCGCAGCCACTTGTCGCCACTCGAGTGGCCGCAAGCGGCCGCAAGTGGCCGCCAAAGATCAATACGCCCAAGTGGCCGCGTCAGGAAAAAGCAACCAAGTGGCCGCATGCGGCCGCGTTCAATCAATTTCCACACCCAAAGCAACCCCCCTGGCTTTTCTGCTTTTGCTGCCTTTCCTCTGCGTTACTTTTGCTTTATTGATTGTTTTGCTTTTGCTGCTTTTTTTGCAGTGCTTTTGCTGCTTTTCTGCTTTTGCTGATTTTCCTCTGCATTGCTTTTGCTTTTACTGAATTTTGCTTTTGCTGCTTGTTTGCTTTTACTGATTTTTGTGCTTTTGGTGTTTACCTAGTTTTTTTGTGTTTTGTTTTTGTTTGCATCGGTTTGTTTTTTGTTGCTTTGGCTGCTTTGCTGCTCTTCTGCTCTTGTTGCTTCTGTTGATGTTTGTTGCTGTTTGCTCTACTGCAGTGATGCATTTGTTGCTGTTCAGTCTGCATTACTGCCCAACTTGCACACACCGTGTTTCATATCTTCTTTAGCTGCACAAACACATTGAACAGACAAGCTTCCATACGCTTTGCGCATAATATGTATGTCATGGTTGTTTTGCGGTGTTTGCGGGAAAACATTGAAGTACAGCACTGCTTACATGTGGTGCTTACAAGACGCAACAACACCAAAATTTAGGTGAGAGCAAGGAACCATTCCAAGGCAGCAGACCGTTTCCTAGCCACCCGAGGTCTAAATTTAGAGCAGAAACGGGTTACTCCAAGGTAGCACTAGACCTTTTGTGAGCCACCTGAGGGTAAAAATGGGTCCCAGGCCACTCCAAAGGTAGCACACCTTTTGTGAGGCACCCGACGAACGAGGACGGCGCCACTCCAACATAGCAGACCTTTGTGAGCCACGCGAAGGTCAAATTTAGAAGAGGAAGGTGCCATTCCAATGTAGCAACATGCCTGTGTGCGCAAGTGAGTCGCAGCGTGGGCAAAGGTGCATGCGCTAGTGAGTTAAGTTTTGCGCGCGCAAGTAATGTTTTGGACATGGCCTCTTCACCATCAAGTAGGTGCATGGGGGCGCACTGCCGACATCGCTTGCGCAAGTGAGGTGAGTTTTGCCTGCGCAAGTGAGTTGTGAGCCAACCCCAACAAACACCACGAAAAGACCTGACAAGCAGCCGCGCACAGAAGCATCCAAGCACACGCCCTTCCCCCAACCTCCCTCCAACGCCCCTCTAGCGCCACGAAAACCGCATGTTTTTTAGGTCGAACACGCCCCACTGCACCGGACACCATTGCGAAACCTGCACTGCTTCTTCCACTAATGTACTTTGCTTGCTACGACAGCTGCTTCTCTTGAGTGTCAGCCCCGCTGCCGAAGCTGTTTCTCTTTCAAGTTCAGCCACTCACTCCACCTTGTGTCCGCAGTTCCTTTCTCTAGGTTGCCGTAAATAGCAGCGGATTGTGAGCCCCAGGATTTTGCACAAAAAATCAGAGAAAAACAATTCCGAATTAGCAGGGCACCCGTTTCTGCACATGTGTACTGCCATTTGTCGCATAGCTTGCGGTTGGGTCATTTGAGGAACAGGACCCCCTAATGAGGTCATAATAAAACTCAAACTGTCCCTTGCAGGTGCTCTTGAAACAACCGGATGTTGGCCAGCCCTGAACCTAATCTGAACCTATCTAAACTTATAGAAGACAAAACTTAAGCGACTAGGACACGAACCAGTGAAAGTGCACATGAAACCACTGAAGCGGAAAATGCACCATGGCCTTTGGAGTCGAAACCAACGCAAAAAACAACCATAGTCATGTTGTTTTAAGAGAGTTTTCCCCCAACACGGCTGCCATCTCAGTGATCTCCCTTCTTCAGATCAGCCCAGGCGCGAGCGCATAAAGGCGAACGGATCTTGGTGCATTGCATGGGAGGCAGCATGCTGGGGGCGGCCGGAGAGATCAGCGATCAGCGACTCATCCCGGCGGGGAAAGTAGTAGAGTAGCTACTGAACAGGGCAGTTTTTCGGATTTGTCCTGTGGCGTGGATGGCTGGCTAGAGGCCTTTCTCGGAGTCCTATGCCACAAACAAAAGAGCAGAGTAATTCAGATAAACCCAGTGATAAGCCCATGTTTACTCTGGGTCAAAAGTATCAAGTTCATGAGTTCCAATCATACTCGTGGTGTGTCGACACATTGTCATTTGCTCATTCCTTGCAAAAAGGGTAGCCGGGCTTGAGCTACACCCACTTTCGATGGTTGATTGTTGATTTGGGAACTCACTCAGCTTCCTCTGAGGAGCAGCAAGTCCTTTATGATGTCCCTATTGGCCTTCATTGCCGTCAATCGATGGATGCTGTGTGGGGGATTGAAAAGCCAAGGTCGATGTGGCTTCTGTGTGTCCCTGGAGTCTCAAAGCACCTATTTTCATACAGGGTCTCGTTTTCTTAAGGTACTTGAAGTCGGGTCCAGTTAGTTCTCACAGATGGTTAGCACTCGGGACAGCCCTGTGGTGGTCCATGAGCACTGGGCTGAACAGCACCAACGTCCAGCAACTCTGACGAGACTCTTGGGCACAAAAAGGACATCGGTGTTTCAACGATGGCATGTCTTGGGACAGGCTATCTGGATATATGCCATTATGCTTTGGGGGTATCCCATTACCTGTCACAGTCGGTAAACATTGATCACGATTTTAGAGAAAGGCCTTTACTAACCGACCATCATCTTTCACTGTTAATTACTGGGAATGGGATATATAGCCTATGCCTATGCTAACTAAAATATGTCCCAGCTATAAAATATGTCAGCCATGCTTTCGGAGATGGTTTTGCCATTCTATCCCTCCAGAAGCGAGCTTGCGTAGAATGCAATGCCCACACGGTGATTGTGAAACTTCCCAACTCTTTGAACGACCAAAATGCTGTGTAAGGTAAGACATGTTCTGATGCATATGGGAGCCTTTCCGGCGAACCTTTTTGCATACAGTATGCGACGCTTGTTTTCGGAGTCTGAGCGTTAGTATGTTTTGGTGCGTTGCATCACTCAGTCAGCATGATCGAGCACCACCGGACTGTCGGGTGGTCACTGGGAGGAACATGTAAATGTATATAGAGTGAGAGGGTTTTGTCCTTCTAATTTATACAGCGGTTTGAGAGTAGATGGCACAATCCCCAAGTTCGGTGGCTTAGTAGTGGACCCCCCTTTGTCGAGTGCCATCGAACTCACTCACCTCTGAAATCACTGTGACAGGTGCTGCGTTTGAAGATTGTCTCGTTACTTTGGGGGGGCAGGTCGTGGCCGCAGCAACCTGGTGGCAGGCACGGCCGCGCGCGGCCGCACGGCCGCGCGGCCGTTAAGGCGTTGGATGTGGAGGGGTGGAGTGTTGTACTGGCCGTACTGGCCGGCCAAGTCTTAATACAAGCGAGCAGTACTGCCAGTAGAGTGGGAAGGGTTCTCAAATTATGATGAGTGTTATATATTAGTGTTATTCATCAAATAAGTCTTAAAGTGTGTTTCTTTAATCTGAAGGGTTTACTTTTGTTTTGGAGGATGATTTAAACCTCTATAAAGCTGATGTTCTTTCCAAGAACCAGGTTCTTGATGAATCGATAAAGGGCGTACATAGTGAGGGTTGTCAACACATCCAGGATGATCTAACAAACGACTTTTCTGGGCATTCAAAGAGAGCCAACCATGGTCCCAGAGTCAAACCCCTGGCAGCATCAAATGACCTCAGGCGCTTGAAGCTCTTACCTCTGAATTTCGGCAGCCAGAAGCTCAAAAACCTTCACCGGATTTCAGTGGCCATGTAAAAAGAATAAGAGACGCCGGCTTGTGCTTAGTAAGGAAAAAGGGAATGAGCCCCCAAGGGATTCTATTGGATCCATTCCCTCATTCCCTGCGAGACGCACCAGTCAGAACACGCCAACGGCCATCGCTCCATTCAGCGAATTCGGGCCTTCGGGCCAGGCTGCGTCTTGGCGCGGCTCTACGGCCTTCCGGCGGAGGAGGTGGCGTGGCGCTGCGAAGCGCGCGCGCCGTGCGGAGCAGACGGGAAGAGAGATGGAGGTGGAGGCTGTAGACGGATCCCGGATGCGAGGATTAAGAAGAAGAAGTGGAAAGAAGGTGGAAGACGGAGAAAAAGCATAGAGTATGGTGCAATGGGTCTTGAAATGATAAGTCTTCATGTTTGAGTGGTTGGAAGGCACATCTCAGGGCTAAATTGAAAGAAGACCCCTCAGAACGTCTTCAAGGAAAGTTGACCATGACCCTGGCATCTGCCGGAAGAGGCACCTGCAGATCCCCAGGTTCGACCAGGTTCGAGCATGGCAGCGATGTTAGTGCGACCACTGGGATGTTAGTGGAGGACAATCTAAAGTATGGACCAGTAAGGAGTAACACATCATTTCAACTGAAAGTGCCTCCTGCAATTGGCTATCGACCAACATTATATTCAGCAGTCCGTGTCACAACCTTCTCTTCCTCGATGTAAGATGCACGGGACCTGTGAAGATGTTCTACAAGTTTTCCATATGGTTCCGCTGTTCACGTAGCACATGAATGTCAAATTACCAAAGATCGGCTGAACCACAAGCTTTCTGCACCCCGCTCAACGAGCTTTCCAGCAGCAACATTTATTCTCATGACAACTGTGCATACTATTCTGAGCTTGTAGATCGATTCCCTGGACACCCTTTGCACATCATGTCTACCACTTAGTCAGCGGACAAGCTAAACATCGCAAGCCGGAATTCATCCCTGACTCTACCACTTGGGCATGATGTCAGCCATTCTTTGTGAGATCGTCAATCAACACTTATCTATTTGGCTGCTGGAACTGGTTTGGGCGGGGTCAATGTTTTTAGCATGTGTTTGTTTGTAAGTGTGAGTGTGTTGATACTGGTTTTGTAAGTGCCTACTTCAGTCCTTTTCTTTGTGCAGCCAAATGGTCTCGCCAGCTCCTCGGCACTTGTGCTTGTGGGCCAGGTCCTACAACGGCTTCAGTTTGGCTACGATGCCAGGCAAGTGACATGTTGTCGTGCGGCCCACGTGGTGTGGCGGCAGACAGAATTTGTAGCCCACATCCTTCCTCCTCTTCCTCCCTCCTCTTCCCTCATCCTCCTTCGCTCATAAGATTGTACGTGGAAATGCGGATTTTCTTCCTGTCAGCCACTCAGACATTTCTTCCCGTCAGCCACTCAGCCACTCAGGATCTTGAGTGGCTGAGTGGCCGGTCAGGATCTTGAGTGGCTGAGTCTGAGTGGCTGAGTGGCCGCCGTGAACCGCGACCCGGATTGCACATACTCTCACAGATTTTATTTGAGCCTTTGTTGTAATGTAGTTTTGTGGTATCATTTTGTAAGCTTTTTTTGGAGGTGCCATTTTGTAGAGCAAAAGCTTCTCTACAGCATGACTGTCTCAACCCCATTCATTTTGTAGACGCGATCTGATTTGTCCAGGGGTCTTTTTGTAGGGTATAGAGATTTTAGGCTCGTTCGACCCAAAAGGACGAGGTTCATTTTGCAAATTCATTTTGTAGAGAGTCGGGTCTCTTGTAGACAACATTTGGTAGAGTCTTTTGTCGACAGCAGATGTCTTTTTGTAGGATGTTTCTCTACAAAACCCACTTGATTTGGGAAAAGCAGTGTAGATCCTAGAACAGACGCGCGCCACTTTCTACAAAATGACGTCGATGCCCGCATTTTGTAGACGTTTTCGTACCCGGATTTAGGTATCGTGTGTAGACTCTTTTTTTCAGAGGTGCCATTTTGTAGAGCCAAACAATTGTTTGCCTACTGCGATGGTTGCTCAGACTCCTCGCCGGAGCTTGGATGCTTTGCTGGCTACAGCTGTTTCGAAGTCTGCTGACAGCCTGAGCCAGTGTGGGTGGCTGAACCTCCAGAATACATCATCGGACGCTTGCGTGGGACGTCAGAACCTGCCAGGTCTGGAAGGCCCAACCTTTGGCTGCCTGGGCAGCGAGAGATTTAAGGAGGGCCGGGCGAAAGAAACAAACTGAGCTATACACGGACCACTTGATGTCGCAGTATAGAGACAGACAAACATATTGGGCGATGAGGCCACCTCTAGATTGCGGGCGACCGGCCATATCACCTTGACTATAGATGGGATGGACCGGGCTAAGTTTACTTGGCCACGCTCCCCCGTCGTGAAAGCAAAGGATTTGTCGTTGATGCAACGACCGCGCCTTCACATCACAGGATTGGTGACGCACGGCTTTCTGATGGCCTTTTTTGTCTCTGATCATGACCACCCCAAGGACAGCAGTGTGAGCGCTGAACTGATCTGTGTGGCTCTTGCCAAGCTTTCAAGGCACATCCGGTTGCAAGACCATGAGATCCATGTGGTGAGCGATAACACATCGAGGGAAACAAAGAACAACACCATTGTTCGCCTCCTCGCAGCCCTGACCATGAATAAGATTGTGGGTGGCGCCACCTTGAGAAATCTTCGTTCTGGCCATTCACACGAAGATATTGACCAAATATTTGGTTCTCTAGGGGCAAACTTCTGGAAACCCCAAACCACTTCGTGGATTAATCCAATGGTTTTGTGACTCGCACCATCGCCCACATGAACCGGAGCGCTTTACCACGAAATTGGACCAGCGCAAGCGAGTCAAGGCCTTCCTGCGCTTTGTGAATGTTTGTCACCCCTCCGGACCCTGCCAGAAGCGGATGACAGTTGGCAATGGCTTCAACTAGCGGCAACTAGCGTCCAAGCTCCTTGGAAAAGGGCAGGCGTCGTGTTCGCAAACGGCCTTTGTTGGTTCATTCTCCTTGCCGCCATCACCGGCCGGATTGAAACTTTGAGTGCCATGGTCCTCTACTTGATCAAGGCAATGCGGATGAGATGGCCGGAGGTTTGGACCAGCTGGAAGTGATCTTCAGGCGGAAGTGTCATGCTTACGGCACTGCGTTGAGCGATGGATGCCATAGGCGTAGGTTGCGCGGGTGTCAGGTGGCATCCGCGCAAATGGCGCTGCTGCCGTTCCAGTTGCGAAGACGTTTCTTCAAAAGGTAAAATCCTTTCCAGACTGCCTCGGCAAGCTCCACAGCCTGCAGTAGCATATCATGCCTTGCGTATTGCAAGGTCGCGTGAATATTGCAGGACCAGCTGCTTCTACCATTTGCTGCTGCGAGAGAAAGCCAAGTTGTGTGCAATCACCACATGGAAATGTGGATTTTCTTCCTGTCAGCCACTCAGCCGCTCAGCCACTCAAGATCCTGAGTGGTTGAGCGGCTGACAGGAAGACATGTCTGAGTGGCTGAGTGGCTGACAGGAGAAAATTCTGAGTGGCTGAGTGGCTGACAGGAACAAAATCCTGAGTGGTTGAGTGACAGGAAGAAATGTCTGAGTGGCTGAGAGGAAGAGAAACCTGGGTGAGTGGCTGACAGTGTGGGCATACGTTGAACTGAGGGGAATATCATTTGTTCAGCACATATATCAAATTTGGACATCCAAAGGTTGCAGGTCCCTCATACATTTTGTATGCACTTTAGAAAACAGTAGAAACATGTAGAAACCTTAACCAATGTAAAGTACGTGCAGCGAGGGAACAGGTCCAAGGATTGTGGATGACGGGTGACCGTGGGAACAAATCCATCAAACGCAGGGGAATCCACCAATTGATGGAAATCCGGAAGACTTAAGAGGTAAGCTTGGCTGCGGGATTTTTTTTTGGGCACTTGGTAAACATGCTTAAGAGTCTCAGAGTAGTTAAAGGAACCTCCCGAACTTTGGACAACCACAACCGTTCTTCGCCCTTCGATCCGGACTCCCTTTCTACGGTGATCCGATCTGCTTCAAGCTCCGTTGGATCTGGACCTTGGAGGGGCGTTCTTCCGGCGGTCGAACCAAAAACGAAGGAACGGCGGGTTCGGCGAAGCCCGGTGCGTCCCGTGTGTGGACGGGCTCCACCGGCGACCCAGCGCGGCCAGGAACTACGACAACTGCCTGGTACCTGAGACCTCGCGGCAACGAGAGCTGCTGATGAGCTTCTGCCACCGCGCCGCTGATGGCTGAGCTAAAATATCGGAGTTCGATTGAGTCTCTTTATGGAGCAAGGAATTCGAGGGAAGTCGAGTCTGGACTTGGCCCTTCGACCACTCGACCCAGGGAAATGGGGTTCAGGTGTTTGTCCCTCTAATTGATGGCATTTGACGTTCATTTTTCGCATTAGAGGTCGAAGACCCTCTACCCAGCAAAACCTTTGTGAAGAGTGCAAGACGGCCCTTTTCCCCTATTGACTTGCACACTCGGGCCCCCTGCGTTAGATTTTCAGGGCGACTGTCCATATAACAATGCGAAGGTCCAATTCAAAACCGAAAACGTACATGTTCTTGGTTGAAAAAAAATAAGTTGTGACCGTCTCTCATATGTTTCATGAGTTGTTGATGGTCAGCATTTTAGGTCTTGGAGTACGGAGGTCTGGGATCTCCGAAACCTTGCACCACCTGAGAAGCATCGTGGAGCATTTAAAGAAAGTCATCCAAAACCTCAACACCCCTAAACCATTTGTGTATGGACCACCATGTAAAGGATGTCTTGGGGTCTGTTCCATCTACTCTGGTTCTGTAAAGGTCCCCAACACAACATATTTTTTTTGTTCGTTTGAATCTATAGGGGCAGGGGCGTCTCGGCATCGGAGCTTTCGACACTTCCGCATGACTTTGGTGCACCGCCCAAAAGCGTCATTAATACAATCATATCTCTCATAGATATGTGGCGGCCATGCATCCAGGCCAGATTGCACGTCGATTGGAGCATCGGCACCGCAGGTCAACGGGCTGCTACAGGTGAGCCTCGATAAGGCGGTGGGTGCGGACCAGGGTTCGGAATGCAGTGAGGCGAGGTGAAGGAAGGATTTTGCTATGAAAAGAAATCATAGCGGAAAGAAGATGGAAGAACAGATCAGCAAAGATACACCATCATTACACCCCAAAGTGATCGACATGAAACGGATGTAGACAAAGTCTCAAAGTCTCCAAAGACACCACGATACTATGCCTAAATTGCTTGTCTTGGGGTGTTGGTAACTGTTGGTCATGTCTTAGGCATAGAAGATTTGGTATAGAGGGAGGTCGTGGACTGGTCCAAGCTCTTCAGTTGAAGAGGTCCCGAAGTGGTGAGGTACTGGATGAAGGACTCTAGAGGGGTAGTGTTTCCACCAAAATCCTTGATGAAGGACCCCAGCCAAGGACGTCGACTTTCCCAAGTCTACGTTTTCAGAGGTCCTGGATGGGGGGTTCTAGAAGGGAAGTGTCCTTGCTGAAGGAGTCTAGATCCTTGATGAAGGACCCTACGAAGGAAGGCGACTTTCTCAAGTCTACCTTCCCAGAGGTCCTGGATGAAGGGTTCAAGAGGGTTACCCCACCCCGTGCCACCTCACACCGGTTTGGCAGATCGGAGTATGTCGCTGGGTCCGGTAGGCGTATGTTCGCACAACTGAGGGAGGAGTGATTGAAGCAGCTCGCCAGCCTGAAAGATCCTGAAAGAGGAAGCGCAGTTTTGCATCGTCAGATAGAAATAGTTGAAATAGTCACTTTGATGAATGAAGGACCCTATTCAGAATAGGTTTCAAGCGGACTGAACCTGAAAAACTGGGACTGGCGAATCGGATCAAGACATCCTGGACATTCCAATTCGACTTCGTGCTCTTCCATTCTTGTGCTCTTGCTCTTTCCACATACGGTCCGTGTCCAGATCTTCTTCCTCAAGAGAACCCTCTTTCTTCACTCCTCGGTGCTCGCCCCGTGACTCGACGGACGTCCCGACTCGGCTCACGGTCTGCGGTCTGCGGTCCGCCGCGAAAGGTGGAGCAATGCGCCAGTGGGGTTCGGAACGCCAAGTGCTGACGCGGTGGTTCGGGGTTCAGCGGATGAAAGAACTGTTGGAGAAGACTATATAACATCCCAGTTGTTGCTTGATGGTGTTGGTTATAGGTTTGTATTTAGTATAATGTGAACTTTAGTTACACATAGTCAGACCACATCGTATGATACGCCAACAGTGGTCCATGGCCGTGGACGTATCTGATAGCACCACAAAAGAAAACACAGTATGTAATTCGATGTGTCTAACAACCTTTGGCCAAAGAAGGGTAGGACGACCCAAGTCGAAACCGTTTTTCACCCAGTTGAGTGATGGACTAATGGACTAATCTGACTAATCTATATCATATCATTATAAGACCCAAGTGGGGATGGTCATGGGAGTAAGAGTAGCCCCCAAAAAAACATCCAAAAACATGGCTGAAAGCAGACTACGCGGGGTAGAGCAGACCCAACATCATACACTCCCAAAAATTAACATGGAGGCCAGTGGTTTCTAGGGTCCATGATAGTTTTGAGTAGATTTGGTCATGTCTCCGAACAAATCGTAAGGCGATCTACTGCCAGATCATCGACGCTTGCCAGCCGGGCTCTGTGGCCATGCGGAAGGCCAGCCGGTTCTGCTTCCAGCGCCACGAGCCGAGCGAAGCCGGAGTTCACGAGCGCTTGGAACGGAGGACACCAGGGGAAGATCTTCAGATCAAAGCCGTTTCGGGCGGAGCAGCTGACCAAAGAGTCTTTCGGGTCAGTGGAGTTGGTACAAAGGGCAGCGCAGAAACCCGCAGATGCGGCGGGTCGCATGTGGTGCCACCGCAGATCATGGATGCAAGCATCGGTCCTGGGTGTGAGTTGGGAAAGTCCTGACTCGTCCGACATCCCATTCTCGGGAGATTCTCGCCCCTTCTAGGCGTGGATTGGATGGAAAGGCCGTTTTGTTGGGGAGAATTCTTTGTCACATGTTTGCCTCACAGACTGTGACCTTCATTTGTAGGTGGATTGAGCATTAGGGCCGGTCTAAAGGGTCTTGAGTGGTCCAGAGGAGAGAACCGTTGGATCAGGGTTGACTGCTCAGTGTTCAGCGAAGTCGAAGACCGTTGGACGGCACAGCCGGTCATCCGACCTGAACAGTTCGTGACTCACTTCAAAGTTCCCTCATGTCAACCCAGGTCCCCCGAAAGTATAGAAGGCCCCCAACCGCAAAAAGTGACCGAAACATATAGAAAACCCCCGGAGATCTAAGTGTCACAAACTGAACGAACCAGGATCGCTGCATGGTTTTTGCATGTTTTTGCTGATGGATGACGCTGGAAGTCACCCCCTTTGCACACAGGTGTAGAAAATCGGTCTGAACGGTGTAGGTGAGAAAAGCTCGAGGCGGATGTCAGACTGACGTGACTGAAGTCTTAAACTTCAACACACGCAACATCCGGGCCAAGTTATCCTGGTCATTATCATATCTCATCCCACAGTTGAATAAGGTTGAGATAGGTTGAGGTAAAAGGCGTTTTGATGTGGGAGGCCAAGTTTTTGCCGGTGGTCGTGATAGAGTACCCAAGAGTTGCCCATTTTTCCTGCAACAACACTGCTGAGGTCACTTGATGTTGCTTCGAAAAGACTGCTTCAACAAGTTCATCCACTGGTTATCGTTGGTTCAGACGCGGACACTCACCCAGAACAGCCAGGCGATTCTCATGTGCACCACCACGCTGCGCACGCCGCGCACGGTCCCTGCGTAGCTCTCATGGTTGCAATTTGCACGAATGGATCACAAGACAGCAACGCTTTTCAGCAACACTATGAGTCTATGAGTGCTGGCTACTTCTTCTAAACCAACTTAGAGGTGTTCCTCGACTTCAACGCATTGGATTAAGGACCAAGTCCTTGACAGCAAAGCTGCAAAGCATCATCCGAAAGCATTGGAATCAAGCCGCAAAGCTTCATCCCCCAAACAAATGGAACGTGTTCTGTTTTAATGCATATGTTGTTCATGGCTTGGATGTGTTCAGCTTAGCGCCCCCCTCAACCCCACAATGGATGAAGCTCGTACATACTGCCACGGGGTGCATTTACACAAGCAGCGGAGTAATCACATCCGATACGTTGTGGGTTCACCCAGTCCGATCCAAAGCCTTACATGGACCACATATCCACGACAGCTTAGTTGAATGCATTGAACGCGATTGCAACTCTTCCAGATGTGGTCTCCCTGGCGCGCTTGGAATGGACTCACTGCGATGAAAGGCCACAAAGATCAGTTCATCCTTGGGCCCGACACCTTCGCAGGGGTCCGGACCCGAAGCAAAGCCTATATGTGTTGCTTCGGGCCCGGATTCTTAGGGTAATAGCCACCTCGAAGTTCAAACACCTGCAGGACAGGGGGCCTCAGCCTTGAGTCGGTGCGGGTGGGGGTCTTTTCGAGGGTGTGTGGTGTTTGAAGGCATGAGAGCACCCGCCCAGACGTGCAATGTCTTAATAAAGAGCGGACTTGAGTTTCAAGAGTTGGGCCCAAACCTGCAAAAACGATAGCCCCCACTCACAAGCGATAACCTTGCTGAATCATGTCCTTTGCTTGTGTTGGCAGATGCTCAATGAATCTTCCGGGAGCTCATTGCATGGGTGAAAGTTGGGAGCGCACCCCGACGCGTTGCGTCGGAGGATCTCCTTTTTTGGATCAGACTTGTTGGAATTGAATTGGGTGCTTTGACTTGACTAACCCTGGAAGGCAATCAGAGGAAGTTGAAAGGCATATTGTTCCCTATTGAAGCACTGGATAGTTGAAAACATACCTTGATTCCTGAAACATGTCATTGAATGTCATTGATTCATATTGATACCCGCTTATTCTATCTGTGGTTTCAACGACCAACAACAAAACCTGGTTGCTTTCTGAGATCATTGGAACCCTAAGTCAGGTTCTGCTCTTGGAACACGTGACGTTGGACGTCAGCTTTCCTTGTCGCGCGTGTGCTGACCCCATGCCAGGGCAGCCGCCCGCGCCACAGCGCGTCGGAGTGCTCTTGGAGCGCTGTCCAGCGTGGCCGAGCGCACCGCTTCGAAGGCGGGCGGTTGGAAAGCTGCGAAACATGAGTCAGTGGGAGTTCCTGGTTTCTTCGAGTGCTTTCAGCACTCGAAGTGGTGAATGTTGGGGCTTTCTTCCAGCCCAGTCGGGCCTCCGGGCATGTTAGTTTAATGGTCGGACCGCGACCGGCCCATGTTGGGTTCGTTCAGTAGAGGGGTGTAATACGATGTAATACGTGGACTACGCAGGAACACCGGAAGCGATATATGATATGTTGCTTGTGTTTTCCACAATGTTAATGAATTTGTTTCGCAGGCACCATGTAAACGACTGGTGAAGTGCAGCAGCTCATCTCAATGAGCATTTTTGTTTACCGACTTTGGAAGGTCCCGGCCTTCTCCCCTCAGCAAGATTGTATGGGGTCCCTGTGGCAACTTTTCCAGCAAAAACATGCCTTCGGAAGGCGACCCGCCACTGGCTGTGATTCACCCCAAGCTCGATCAAAAACCAGCCACTTGCTTTAATTGGCGAAGTCACTCCGAAAATATTGCCCGTGTTCCACCGCACTGCCCCTTTCCCACCGGTGTCCCACGGGCGAAACCTCCTGGAACAGGCCGTGGCCGAACAAGGCCGGAGCTTCTACTTCCCGAGGACACCACGTCTTGGGTCACTCACGTCGTTCGACGGGCGCCAAGCGTGGGGAAGCGTCGGACGGAGCGTTTTTTCGATGGGGAGAACCCCTGCATCACCAGCATGGCGAAAACCACACTCGCTTTGTCTCACTCACAAGCCACCTGTTGGATACTTGGATGAATCAACCCCTCCTTCAAGGTCAACAAGGTTTGAGGGCAGAGGTATTGGAGACCACATCTCCCTAATACAGGTGACAACCTGATGATGAACACTTGATTAATAGGGTGAGGTTTTTGCCAAGGAAGCTTGTTTTTTGAGTGAGGTCAATATATGGAAATAGAATGGGCTGACGCCCTGGTGCCACCAACCCCTACTTTTGGGATACGGAGTCTCGGGGTCGGTGGCGCCAGGTTTATGTCTAGAATGGTCGAGGACTTCTTGGGTATACATTATTCAAACGGCCCCCTAGGCTTCCAAAGCGTATTTTGAGAATGGCACACAGTACACACACCCTATTAGTACACACACACACACACCCTATTTGGAATAAGTATGACAAAGACACCCGCTGAAGAAGCAGGACACGCTGCGCAGGCGTTGTTCTTGTTTGACTGGCTCCAAATAGGGGCTGTAAACAAGCAGGAAAGTAGCCGCTGTAGCCACCTTACCAAAACCAGGCAGGGAAGTCACCACATCAAAAACTTGGCAGGAAAGTGGCCACCACACCAAAACCAGGCACGAAGCTAGCCACCACAGAAAAGCTCAGCCACCACACCAAAAACCAGGCGGGCAAGTAGCCACCACCAAAAGCTAAGCAGGAAAGTAGCCACCACACAAAAAGCTTGGCAGGAAAGTAGCTACCACACTGAAAACCCAGGCAGAAAAGTAGCCACCACATAAAGAAACAGGCAGAAAAGTAGCAACCACGCCAACCACCACCACACCCAAACAAAGTTATTCGTAACACGTTGGTAAAGAGCCTTTTGGTGCTTTGTATATGCATGGATTTTCATGTTTTTGCCACCAGTGAGGAGCCGAGTTTCAAGGGCATATGCGTTGCAGAACCCGTTCTTTGGGGGGAACACGCCGATCTCGTGATATGTAGAAAGTGGTTGTTGTTCAGCAGATCTTCACGGCTTTGAAGTTGGCTAAAAGCATTAATGATGATGATGATGATGATGATGACGACTTCAACCAACCTCCTACTGGGCACAATGACGACTTCGACGTGACGTGGCCTTCAAATGATGACGACTTCGACCAAAGGATGACAACAGCGAAACCAACAGAGTCGAGAAATGAGTCTTCGCGAACTTATCCGAGGCCAACGTCATCGGACACGAAAACAATACACAAAACATTGAGGCGCGTTACCAACGTGCCTCCCAAACAAGTTCAGCAGTAACGCAGAAAGTTGGGAGTTTGGGACACCAGGGGGCGAATGAACGGTGACTTACCATCTCTTTCTTGGTCGCCGCTGGTCGTCTTCTCAAGGGTCCGCAGGAGTCGCGTGGGTTCCGGGTGTTCTTGAAGTTCAGATGGTCTTCCACTCGGCCTATCCATCATTGGGAGACCTCCAATGGGTTACCGTGTCAATTTCCGCATTCTGACACGGCTGCCGATCGTTTAGACCCTTTTCCAGCACCCACCTCTTTCGCGACGGAGCAGCCGACGGCTCCAGGTCGAGCAGCAACCGGCGGCCATGTTCAAACAGTGTCAGCGTGTGGCACCACTGCAGGGCCTGAGGGATTGATCCTGAAGAGGCAGGACATGGCAGCGCCGCAATTGAGGAGAAGGGCGGCGAAGGCACCGGCCTCCACGTAGCGTGTGGAAGGAGGCCAGGATGCGGACTTCTCCCTCCCGTGCTAAGACAGCAGCTTCAGAAATGGAGCTTGAAGCGGGAGAAGGCAGAGTCTGAAGCAGGGTCGGCATCCGAACACCAGAGCCGCTCAGAAGACCGCTCTGCGGCGTTCGGTGGAGGCCGTCGGTGACGGTCAAGATGGACCTCCATTGGCCGATGTTGGATGAATGGTCAGACGGACCTGCAGGACGTGACCTTGTTCTATAAAGTGTTCGAGGCCGTGACCGTTGCCTTGGCCATGTCGCGGGTTCTGAACGCCCGGAGCGCTCGCGCTCCGATCTCGCTGCAGGGGAAGTAGGTTGAAGACCTCTTGGCTCAAAATTGGTAAGAATTGCACAACCTTCACACATCGCAGTTCTTCAAACCCACCCTGTTCCAGCGCTAGCCAGTCGTCGCCAGGAAACTTTGGCTGCCTTGGCGTGTGCGCTTAGTCCGCGAAAGACAGGCCGGATCACGTAAACAAAATTGGGCGGTGCAGTCAACCATATTCAACCCATTAAACTAACTTGAAAAATTATTACATTCAGTCAACATTAAGTAAAAGTGCATGTTTATTAGTTCGCTGTTTGTGCATGGTAAAGTTATATATTTGGTTAATTCAACAGTGTTATATCATGACAGTGCTACAATTACTTTTATTCTGCTTCATTTAAAAAAAACTGTACACAAGTTTGTTATTGATCTTCTATACTCTCCAGGACTCGAGCACATTTGTTTTGCAACACCGAATGTTTTGGGCAAGAGGAGATGTTTCGCCCCGCACATAACACAGCGCGTTCGGGTGGGCCGAGCCACCAAAGGTGGCCCAGCAATAATGGAGCCGGCGGTAAAAACAGATGCCCAAAAATAAACACCAGGTTGATTGAATCAGAAATCAATCAACCACCCGGTCATTCAATCATACCAAAAAAATGTTTCGAATGGTTTTCTTCCTCCATGGCGAGATTTGCCTTTACTGAGTCTACTGTAATCTCTGTTGATTTTGGGAGTTGACACCATCGAATGGATTCGAGAAGAAACAATCCTACACCATGAAACTATGTTCCTTTACATTGCAAGAATACTGCCGGCTCAACGGGGGGATCCGTGCATACTCTAAGTTGTTAGGTTGTCTCTGGAAATTGTTCAACTTTCAATGTCAGGGGTCTGCGGCGGTATGCCTGTGTTTTGGAACATGTTCATCTTGACTTGTCGTTGCGCAGCCATCCAGGAAGTTCCTTACTTGCAAAGAGTGTGAAAGGATTTGTATAGGATTTGTTTAGTACATTAAACATGTGTGTGTGTGTGTCACTAAAAGATCAACTTTGTGTGTGTACCCCTATTGTCATATATGTGACAATATCCTTTACGGCATTTTGACCAGTCTGCACTGCTGCACCGGGAGATGGGCGTGTCCAGCTTTTTCCTCCCACCAGAAACAACGGCTTTCCCGGTCATGCTGAGGGTGTGCTCTCCGAAGCAGCAACGGATGTGGGAAGGATATTGGAAGGGCCTCGCGTTTGGCATTGACACCTCTGGCCACACACGTCCATGGAAATTTCTCAGACAAAACACAACAAAACCTTAAAACATATCATTCCCACATACTCTATACATGCCTATACATATATACCCTGCAGCTTCACTTACCCTCAACAGCTCGGGGCAGAGCGCCAATCCCACGCTCCGTAAAACAAAGGCGGCTTTTATCAGCGTGGTGTGCGGGCTCAGGTCGCATGAGTCCCAGGGGAACGGATCTGAAGTGCATGAGATCAGCTGCTGTTTTTGTTTTGAAGCCGTCAGCCATGGGGGGTGCGAAACGAGAAATGTGACAGCCTGGGTGAAGCGACTGGTTTCATTTCGGGCCGACCTCGTCGCCACTACGGCCACCGCCACGCCGAAGGCCGCGCTGCGGCGGAAGCGGCACCTGTGGCCCCGGCGGAGGGACCCGGAGGAGGAGCGGCGTCCACCGACCGGGGGATCGGGATGTTTGGGCGGAAGACGGGCTGGGTATTTTTTTCCGCCCGCCAGGGTTTTTTTCTCACCCGTTTTCCGGCCGGGGGTGTGGCGAGGTTCACGGTTCCATTCCTCCGCCCGCCAGGGTTGTTTTCCCGCCCTTTTCATTCCGTCCAGGTTCCCGCCCGCGCGGGGTTCTTTTTAGACCATTTTCGGGCTGCGCAGGGTTTCTTTTCCGCCCGTCTGGGGCTTCTTTTCCGCCCGTTCCGTGCTTGTAAGTGGTTCTTTTTGCGCCCGCGCAGGGTTCCTTTTCCGCTCAAGAGGTTTCTTTTTTTCCGTCCCGGGCTGCGCCCGGCAGCCTTTTTTCCTACCTGCCCGCGGAGTTTTCCGCGTCACAGTGATCTTTCTTGCTTCGTTGCTGGACCATGTTTCATGTTGCACGCTGTCAGCATTCTTCCGTGACTCGTTTCGGGGGTTTTCTTTCCCGCCCGTGTGGGGCTTCTTTTCCAACCGTTTCCGGCTACGAAAGGTGCCGTTGGCACCCGCGCAGGGTTCTTTTCTTACCGTTTGCAGGCTGTGCTTCTCGGCGGCAGGAACAGTCAGTGAGACTGTCTCTCTGAAGTTGGCAGGAGCGCCAAACAAGACGTATCAAAACGGCGTAACGGCGCTGGAGGCGTGGACGCTGATGATGGGATGCAGCTGGAAGAGACCTGGCCGCGGTGATGCTTGGCAGCGGCAAGACTGAGCGCGTTTGTACGTGCGTGTGTGTGCAGCAGATGTTGTTGTCCCAGCGGTGTGTCGCCCTCGTTGCAGGTGCATACTTTGCGATTCCGCTGTGCCGACGACGGAAGCGAATGGCGCGCGATGCCGGGCAACGCTGGTGTGCCTTGGCTCACGGCGCGTGGAAACGATGCGCACGCACTACCATGAGCCCCCAAAACCATGAAAAAGGTAGGTCTTTTTCTTTGACCAACTTTTTACAGGTCATGAACCGGAAAACCTGTTTTTTTGGACCTGGCCCAAGCTTTAGAACATATAGTTATTGTTTTCAAGTCTTGTTTCAACACATGCGATTTCATTACTGCCAAGGATAGGAGGCACTTGTGCTTGTTTAAGTTTGCCCAAGGCAACCCTTCTTTGCCTACCTGAACTGCTCTTCTTTGCCTCGCCTGATTTCAATATTTGCCACAAAGGGTGCAGTGCGTTAGCTGGTGTATTTCTTTTAACGTTTGACATGAAAGCATGACTTGCTGCCGAACAGAATGCTTTCATTGTCACCAAAGCCAAAGAAAACTCCTAAGCGCATGAGCGTGGTCCATCCACATGGCCAACTTTGCGGTTTATTCCCAAACAGCCAGTGTGTGGTCAGTGTCAAGACCATGTTCAGAAAAATCAGACAATGTGCCTTTATCCTCATGCAATTCATTGCTTGCACCCAGATTCAACAACTATAGCATGACCAAGAGGAAAAAACAAATCCCATGTTTGCAACACAACTTGCACACATGCTGCTGGTCTCAAACAGTTGGGTTTCATTCGGTGTTTCTTTTCCGGGGCACCGGTGCATTTGCTTCTTATGTGGAAAAACTCAGCGGCGACAGCCAGTACAGAGAATATGGGGAGACATGACAAATGCAAAGCCCAATTCACATCACATGGTGGATACTGGCCTCACACCTACCACCGGTCGAAGCCAGTGTCAAAGTCACCAGGCTTTGATCAACAGAACCACCTCATCCTTGACGGAACTGTTTTGTGGCTCCTTGCACAGTTGTTGAGCTTGATTGTTAGTTTGTGCCATATTGTGTTGAAGCTGTTCAAGGGGCGAACTAATTGGGTTTGCGAGGTCGACTTGTCACTTTGACATAAAAAGTAAGTTGTGAAGGCAAACTGCTCATAGTTTATTAGATAGGTAGGCCATTTACCTTGATGCAATAAACAAAAAGTTAGCTCATGCCAACAGTAAGATCTTAAATCGCCACTTCACTGAATCGATACAAGGTACCATCATACCATCACATGCATTCCTTTCCTTAATGCACTCCCTTATACAACAAAGCAACAATTGGCCATAACGACGTAAGGCATTGTTTGCAGTATTTGGAGCACTGATATGGTCTATAGTGAGATTTACTTTAGACCATGGCTGGCTCTTGTTTTGCACATTTGAGGTGTCAATTCGGTGTCGATGCTTGAGTGAGATAGAACCAAGCAGCTCCAATGGACAAAAAGGATAAGGCAAGAGTGGCTGTACCTTTTTGGATTGTCAGGCACAAAGCGTCTAATTTGCTGGCGTTGAACTGCCCTTTAAATTTGCAGCGGTGTGCCACCGCAACACCCCCGTCCATCCAGTGGCCAAGGTTTTCTCGACTACGAGTTTTCCCTTGGCAACCCGTTACTTTTGTAAAATTCAATTAGTTTTTTTCAGCTCAGCTTGTTGGTTGTGTTGCATAGAACTGTAATGTTGCGTCACACAAAAAGAATAGCACAACAACACTGAACCATCCTCCTTTGCCAAACTTCAAGAGTGAACACTAGTGCGTGGGTGATTAGTAGCGCTAGTAGCAGTTTTTCTTCTGAATAAATAATAGAGGTCAAGCATTCTTTGGTCAGTCGCTCTTACAACAAAAGCTCCAAGGGCCCAAGACTTGTGGCGCTTCAAAAAGAAATAGCACCGGAAGGGTTCACCTGAGCAAGCAATTGTCTATTTTGTGTGTTTTGCCTTGGAGTCTTTAGGAGCATTGATTGCCATTGCCGGCATCAAAACATGTTGCACTGCTAAAAGAAAAACGTGAAAGACACAAATCGTACAAAAAGTCAAAAAATCCCACAATGGCCTATAGAAAACTACGGATAAAACTACGTAGAACTACATAAATTCTTACGGGTTTTTATGGGTTTTCTATGGGGTTTTTATGAGTTTCTTACGCCTACGGATTTTTATACGGGTTTTCTACGGCCAAAAAATGGTTTTCAGGCCCCACAGTCATTTGCTCCATGAAACCGATCAAACCTCAATCATCCGACTCCAATATGACTTTGGCTGGACAATTCTCAACCGTACCGTTTGGCACATCTGTCCAAAGCATGTGGCAAGCCGGGATGAGAGAGGAGTCTCAAAACTTGTGAAAAGATTTGCAAGCGATTCTTCACAGAACTGGATTTTGATTGTCGAGGGAGACCTTTCTCCAGGTTTAAAATCACATAGTATAGGCAGTATAGGACATGATATGGGAAATGTGCTTGGTAGACCCAAAGTACATGGACCAATTGACGACTAATTGCTTTATTGCTGCAGTACTTTCTTACCCCTTCAAATTCTCTTGATGAATCCTTTTTGCATCGCTATGTCTTCCACATCGATGCGAAAAGCAAGGGCTAACCATGATCTGAAAACAGATACTATTCGTCCTCACCAATCCATATTGAGATTAGCTCGTAATGTTGTGGTAATGTTTGGTTTCTTGATTTGTGATGTGGATGAAGGAATGGAAGTGATTGCACCTATTTCTGTGAGGTGGCAACTGAAGATCTTACTTTGAATAAGCTGATTGTTAATTGCTTCCAGATGAAGGCCTTATACATAAATTTGCTATAACAGTAGTTGGTTGCTTTGATGACGCAGTGTCAAGTGAATGCAAGAAGTGATATTTCGAATCATGAACCACAACAACAACAACCCACAAACTGCAAACAAACAACATTTGGGTAGGTGGTCACAGACGTCCATGAAGGATGAGGTGGTTGGCCTGAGAAAGCACCACAAGCTTCAACAAGTTTCAGTTGCCAAACCTAAATACCCTGAGCTTCAAGTATGCTTTGCAATGGTGCCAAGTCATGTTAACTTTCATTCTATGCATCGGCTGCCATCAAACGAGAAAGACCAAATCAACATGTCTACTCTTTACTACTATATATAAACCAAGTTTTGCGAAGCCAGTGCTCCCTTGGAAACGCTTTAGAACGCTATAGACCAAATATTCACAAATCTTTGACGCACACAAACAATTGCAAGCAACATGGCAACAATCACAACCCTTTAGACTGATGGTCCTAACCTGAAGCGCAACATAATGTCATAATGCAAATAGTTATGATATTGCCATGCCGAGTTGTGCTACTAAAGCGACCAATGACCAAATGGTGGGGAACCAGGTGTTTCAAGAGATGCAGGCAGCTATGACATTGGACTATGGGTGCACTGCTTGTGGACTCGAAGTTGTGCTCCTGCTCTCCCCGTACGACAATGGAACACGCGGCGGTTTTGTTTACTTTTTGTGACTTGAAGCAGTCCAACCTTTTGCAGAACAATGCTGCATGTACCACTTGATACTGGCACTCTGGATTGTAGCGTGGCAAACAACACCAGGCAAATGTATAAGTTTGTACTCACAAAAGTTACTAATTGAATCATTTGTACGCAACCAGCATATTGTCCAAAATGAATCAAAAAAGGTTTGGTAGAATATTGAAGTAGGTCAAGACAGCCACCAGCTGTAGATTGTCATTTCTGTGGCAGCAGTACATGGACAACAAAATAATATACAACAATCAACAGTATCATTGAGATTGTTGTGTCAATACTCTTCTTTAACATTGCGCACTTGGAGGCATTGCATGCACACAGCCATTCACCTTTGGCCTTGTTGCTCCAATAGAAGGACAGGCAAAGACATCGCTTTGATTGATTTGATAGATTTGTTGCAATGCTGCATGTATCCATGGAGAAAATTGTCTGGCTTGCTTTGGATTGCCTTGCAAATGGGAAGACTGCTCGCAAAGACATGCCAAGGTGGCCAAGGTGGCCACAAAGAAGTCGACTCAATTAAAAAACCTGGTTTTCTGAAACTACAGGTTGTTTTCAATATAACCCGGTTATTGCCAAGAAAAGCCTTTCGTTTTTATCTAAGGTGGTGCCCCTGGTAGAAGCCTTGCTTGCTCAGGTGAACGCTTTGTCGCCAACTTCGTGGCCCGAAGTCTCCACGTTTGCAGCGAGGAGTGCAGAGCAGGGCCGAGATGTACCTTGCCTGCAGTAAGAGCCGAACAAATAAGAGGGTTTGCATGGAAAGAGAAGCTGCGTGCTGAGGGGAAAACAACGGGTTTGCGCAGCGGCAGCGGCTGTGCAGAGTGTGTGACCACCATCAACGGACAGAGTGGTGGATCAGTGCTGGGCGGTGTACCTGGTCTGCTATTCTGTTATAGAAGGTTTGTGAGTGTGAGCACAGGCGGGAGGCTCATCGCAGCTATCACTCGACGAGGGCGCTCCACGGCATGCTGCGCAGTGGCAGTGGATCGTCCAGTGTGGTCGCGCACGGCAAGGCAGCGGCTGCTGCGCGTGTGGTAACTAAGAGATACGTGCTGGCTGAAAACCATGTTACGTAGTAGTCTGCTTGCAGACCCACGTGGTATCGGCGCTACCGGGGAGGAGTGCAGCCTCGCCGCTTGTCCATCACCTCGGACGCTGCCTCATGCTGGACGGAGGGACGTGGCGCAGGCTGAGTTGCTGACTTGTGTAGGATGTTATCTGGGCAAGCTAGTGCGCTG
The DNA here is from genome assembly GCA_963970005.1 of Durusdinium trenchii. Classification (NCBI taxonomy): domain Eukaryota; class Dinophyceae; order Suessiales; family Symbiodiniaceae; genus Durusdinium; species Durusdinium trenchii. The sequence goes on from CAXAMN010023807.1 coordinate 484,244, forward strand.
CAGGCAAAAGCAGCAGGGGTCACATGCAGGGTGAGAGCGATCCGACACGAGAGAAGGTGGTCACATGGAGTGGCCCACATCCAGTGGAGGCCCATGCGCGTGTTGGCGCAATGTCCGGGATCGCGTCCGGGCCAACGAAGAGGCAGCGGCAACGGATCCGCGATGCGGCCTACAGAGTCAATGTATGGAGACACGCGCGGGCATACACGAGTCTGACGAAATTCCGGAAGGCTGCGTATAATCGCTACTTTGATGCAGCCATTGAAGAACACAACAACTTGTTTTCGCAGCAAAGGGAGATCGAGCGAGAGAGACAAAGAGAGAGAAAGAGAGAGAGAGAGATCAAGAGAGAGATCGAGAGAGAGAGAGAGAGAAAGAGAGAGAGAGAGAGGGACAGCTGCGTTGCATGCTGTGCAAAGTGAATATGTCCACATCTAAGTCTAATCTTCGTGCGCAGGTGAAGTGCCAAGGCAAAAGCCGGAAGAGAGGACAGGCTTTTTTGCGGGACTTCGCGGGAGGGTCTGCGAGTTGTGACCTGTGCAGCTGGCCCACGTGTCGCTGCAGGCAAAGTGGGTTCGAGAATGTGTGCTTGATTGACGCACTGCGAAGCCACGGCTACAAGCTCACTTACGAATCCGATGGCCCTTTTTCGGCGCTGGCCGACGGCAACCGCTTCAAAAAAGAGCCCTACTGCGACGCTTGAGGCAGATCATCGGATATCCTCGGACCGAGCCGGAAAGCCGGACTGCATTCTTCCAAGAAGATGCTGTACTATGCGACGCGGGCGCCAGAAGCATTACAGAATAGAACAAACGAGACAAAAAAGAACCCTAAAACAGGTAAAAAAAGAACCCTGAAACGGGTCAAACAAAACCTTGAAACGGGTCAAAAAAGAGCCCTACTCCAAACAGTCAGAATAGAACCCAAAACGGGTGGGAAAAAAACCATGCCCGCGGAAGACGAACCGGGGGAGGTGGGTGTTCCCTCAAGAGTGGAAAATGGTTTGTTTTGGGCGTGTTTCTGGGTTGTCGACGGCGTGCGCAAGAGTCAAAAGAGTGTCTTTCTGGGTTTTTGCTAAGGCATCCATGTCGTAGAGTTGGCAGGGGGGAAGGGGGGAGGCTGTTCGTAAAGGATGGGCCGGGAACCGTTCCTTTTTCAGTTTGTTATAATTGGTCCGATCTGAAGATCAGACCAGTCATTGATCCATGGAGTGTGTGAACCTTAAAATCTTGAAGGTTTGTCCGGGTCCCTTCTTGGAAGGCCGGATTCAAACATCTAGGCCAAGATGTGAATGAAGGTGTCATGTATCTCTCGTGGCGCGAGTATTGAGCTGAGTACGAGGCACACTGCCAGGGTTGCTTCACGGTGCACTGCTGGGCAACATGTGGACCATGGACCATGGGCATTAACAGCAAGTAGTTGCGTAAGTCCCAGAATTGCAGTCCAACATGATGTGTCATGACATCATAATCACCTTTTTAATGATTATATATCATTCGAGGACCTTCACACCTGTTTGACTTCAGCGATGACCAAAGAATCGAACTAAAACAAACACGATAAAGGCAGGGTGAAACAGTCAAAAAACAACTGCCAAGGAACATTGATAAGAAACAAAACGCAAACACTCCAAGGTGACCGAAAGATATATGTTTCAGGGTCGATGTAGGCTACTCACCGCGTGATGTTGAATCCACACGCACCTATCCAGTTGCCTCTTGTGTTTTTGCAATCCAAGTGGAGGGTTATTAATCAAGAGAGTCTACATTACTCATTGTGTCCACACAAATGCTGTTTTTTTTGACAGCCTTGGCTTGTTTTGAAAAGAACATGCTTACAAAGATGGCGCAATGGAAGCTTCAAGGGAGAACAGTGTTCAAGCAAGCTAGGTGGATTGACACTTTTCATTGCCTACACAAGTCATTGGCAGTACACATCAAAACTGGAGCCCGTTTCACCCTGGTTCGTTGACCTCTCAGGTAGTCTATTCGGAATTTGTGTCATTCTCGGTGGTTAGCCAGGGCCCCCCCCGGTTATTGAACCACGAACCAATTGATTTGCATATGGAGGCTGAAGACCCACATCACTCAGAGTGCTCAAAGTAAAGATGTTCAGTGCGTCGAGTCAGGGATATAGATGGTTCTGGATTGCGCAAGTTGCTTTGGATACTTTGACACTCCACTACAACAGGATGACTGCAGTGTTCCAAAAATTTGAGGATCAAATATATATATATATGCCTGGACCCGACTTCAAGTAATGACCCTACCTGGACCCTCCAAGGGGTGTCCTGGCTGGACTACCCCACACTACCTATAGGCTTCCATTGGGCACCCCTTGGAGGGTCTTGGTAGAGACTATAGGTACGACTGTACCCCTTTTCCCAGGCACGAACGGGTCGACTCCAAGTGGACGCTTTGCGCTGCCAACCGGTACCAACACGCCCCCCTCCTCAGTGCGTCTTCGTCCCACGTACCAGTCGTGGCACGCGTGAGTCGTACCAGAACCAGGAACCCATTTTCGGCGATAAGGACCAGGACATGGTCTCCTTCACTGAGAAGGCCGCCAGTGGGAGGCTGAAACCAAACACAGGAAGAAAACCAACCACACGCACGAAGCAAGGGCACGGTGTTTGGGGGAGGAGCAACGCAGAGCCATACACGAAAGACAATTAGAGGACCAACACCAGAAGAACCAACACCAACACCAACAGGCACTGCAGTGAAGGGATGAGTGGACCGGGTGTGGACCGTCAAGACAACACATGTGAACACAGACTTCAGGATTGGACTGGGAAGTTCATATATCATATCCAAGGATGGTCTATTGGTATTTTGTAGGTATTGTTCGCACTGGGTGTTATGAGAACTTGACAAATGCAGCTGATCATGGAGCTCAATATCCAAGCTTCACCAAATCAGGAGGTGATGTTCACATGTTCCTTTTTTCCCAGGACGGGGGTAACTGATGGTAACTGTAGCAGCCAGGCACTTGGGATGACAATTCGTTGTCGAGAATGACCTCCCCATGCTGACAGAAGGCCATGGGAACCCCCACCACTTAATTATACAGGAGAGGCAGTCCAACAGCTGGTTTGGGCAGTCCAACTTCCAGTACTGCAAGCCTCAGCGCGGGTCCCATTCTCCCGCCGTGGTTCCCCCCCTTTAGCCAGCCTCGCCCCCCCTTCCCGCCGTCCCTCCGCGCGCGGGACGTCCGACAGCCAGGAGATCCGCATGAGCTTTCGGAAGCTGTTGCATTATGCGCCCTGTCCGCATGGACTGTCCGCCGTGCACCGGGGTCCGGTCGTCCAACGAGGTGACCCGGTTGGAGCGCCTAGGACTCAGGACCTCAAGAGGTGAGTCCTAACACTGCTCACCGGAAACCACCGGCAGTGTGACAAGCAGTGGTGTTCAGAATCCGAGGTGTGCAAACCGCAGGATCTGGGATTTCGAAGAAGAACTGCGGCTTTTGAAGAACAACTGGATATCGTTGCGATGGATATCTCTCGAGGTCTGGTCTGCGAGGTCGGCTCACTCCGCCACGGTGCCGTCCGACCAAGCGCGACGGTGCCCAGGCCAAGCTGATGAAGCGGAAACAGATCCAGGTGGCCGACGTTCGTTGCGCCGGAGCCGGAGACGTGAAACGGTTTCGCAGCGCACGCTGGGCGCTGGGCGCGATCTGCTAAGCTAGCTCTGCGCGGTGATGACACGATCAAGTCCCAAGGTACCAGGACATGGACGTTGGGTGGTGTGGCTCGTCCCTTACGGAGTGAGTGGATGGGTAGCTCTAACCTCGGATAGCACCCCTTTGGAACTGCTGCAGCCATCTATGTTGGTTCTCATTCGAAAACCGGATTTGGAATTTGGGCAACGACAGCCTTGTGGAAAGTATTTGCTGTAGTGTGGCATGGTTCGGTCCATGTTCATTTTGATCATTCTCAATCCATGTTCATCTTGACAGCGGCGCACCCTTTTAGCAACTCTGGAGATGGTATGGACTGGGCGTTGAACCTTCGTCTCTGGACGTTCTTGCATCCTATGGGAGCCAGATGAACTGATACAGAACCCCAAGGGACCCCAAATCCTTCTTTGCGAAGACTTTTTGTTACTCCATCCCTTTACAACGTGTGTCGCGTTTGAATCGGACACCCTTGAACTTGCTTTTTTTTCGTCCTTGCTTTGCAAAACTTGCCCGATCTCAGGGACCTTCCAACTTGGCTCTTTGCATGTGACGCGTTTCGTTTGATCGCCCGATCTGCAGCCGGTCTCATCCCAGCCGTCCCACCCTTCTGCCACTCCTTCGGTGGCGCTGCGCATTCGAAAACGGTCTCATTTGGCCGCCTCCAGTCCTGAAGGACGCCTATGAGTGGGTCGATTCGTTGTCGCGGATGAAGTCGGAGCCCATCCTGAAGCTTATTCAAAAGGCCGGAAAAAACCTCTTCCGAAAAGGCGTGTTGCTTAGAATATAATGTTATTACTGACTTGTGGTTTGCGATCCTTTGAATACGTTATGAAACGTTGTGCTCTTTAAGAGGGAAGGGGAGATGGAGCGGATGGAGGGGGGGTCGAGAACGAGGCGAAGCGTGGTGAAGTTGGGTGAGCCGAAGGCGTTTTGGTTCAAAGAGACTGGCTGGGAACTAGTCATTTGGATGATTCTTCTCACATCCTCTCCTTCAATTCCAGTCATTACTGCCCCTTCTAATCCCTTAAGTTTGGTGGGTGGCATTTCCGCCATAGGGCATCATTCGTCTCCGCCGGTGGTTTAGTTCCAGGATCTTCCAAGAGATCCCATTTCTTTTTTTAACACCCGTTGTTGATTGGAGATATATGTTGTTCATGCACAACGTTGGGGCGCCAGACAAGACGACAATGGTGACCCACTGGTTCCCAGTCCAGTCTATGGTGACCCAGCAGCGTGAGCTTAGGGGAACGACCTTTCACTGTCTGTCAGTCCAGAGTTCATGTCGGTCCATGATCCAGAGAAAGACTCGACCCGATCCGCTGATCCGGTTCTTTCGATTCCGCGGGTTCGCTGCTGTGAAAATCACGTGACCAGGCGATGGATGAGGTGAAAGAGAAGCCAGAAGCTCAGGTTGTCAAGCGGATTGGGGTTCCTATTGCTTTCTCCTGGAAGTGATATTAGTGGAGTGGAGTCTCTTGGATTTTCTTGTTTGGATTTGTTCGAAAGAGCTTGTTGGAAGGGTCCAAGGTGCTTCTTCAGTCTCTCTCCCCTGGAAGCTCCCCTGGTGAGGGCCCTGGTTGATTTCGATCCCAAGGGAGTGAGCCCATCCATGCGGAGTAAGACAGATGGGATGAGCCGCATTTTGCCTGTCTGTGTGCATCTGTGTGCATCTGTGTTAGATAGATGTCCAAGACGTCCGCCGGCGGAGGAAGGCACCGTGAACGGTGCTTCGCACCGATCCACATGGGACGTCTCGGGTGGCCAGTGGGGTGGGGCGAACGCTGCTGTTGGGTCGATCAAGACCATGCATGAGGCTGGAAGATATGGTTGCATTTATACCACCATTTGCAACATAGTTATACAATGTTATACAACAAGCGTTATATAGTCATTCATATATATATATATACATGTCATATACAGAATTCTACCCCAGCCAAACGGACCTGACCGCCATGTGACCCTCCTCCAGACGAGTCTGAAGCAGTCTGAGGCGCGGCTGGGACTTGGCGCGGACCTATCTGTGGGACCCGCAGCCTGGCTTCGGGCGCTCTTGGCTGCACTTCTCGGTTGGTTTCGGATGGGAAGGCATGAGTAGAAGGTGGGGTGTTGTTTGTTTTTGTGGGAGTGCCGGGAGGTGGGTGGATTGGTCATTTGGTCATTTGGTTTGGTCAACAAGTAAGTAGAGTTTCTGAATTGAGTTTTTGATGTCGATGTTCGGATCGCACGCCCGGTTTTCTCAACCGGAGGGCGGGAAGAGGTGGAGCACAAAGTGCTCCAGCGGGACAGTCGTGGGAAGACGACGTGCCACCAGTGCCTATCACGGATGACGGGTGGTGAACGATATCTGGTCAGCTCGACCGATGGTCGGAGGAGCATGTTGAGTTGGAATGACCCAGACACGACCCGTCTGGGACTGCCAGTCCGGACTGCCAGCCCAGCCAGACCCCTTTTCAATCAACCACCCCTGGCCGTTTCTCGGCAGTCCGGACTGGCAGTCGCATGGGTCGTGTCTTGGAGTGTCTGTGTGAGATGATTGGTGGTGCAAAATCTACAACGCCTCGCTACACATCGTCATTGATGAGGAAGATGCGGTCTGGTACCGGAATCAGAAGTCGAAATTCAACAAAGAGGAGAACAATTTGTTCTTTGACATGCTGCTTCTGAGATCCCATGTTGTCCTTCAAGACGCTTGGAGACTTCAGGATGCAGTGACCCTTCAACGATTGGATGAACCTTGCCATCATGGTCAGGTTAGCTCCAGGTGTTTCTGTCAAGGTCATTGCAGCTCAAGACGGCCGCGAGCAGAAGTATGGAACATGCGCAGGGCCCCGACGGGCAATCGTCGAGATGGAAAATCGGCAAAGCAAGAGGACACAAAGACTTTAAGAATCGTCGATTTGACTTTGAAGATCTGGGCCAGAAGAAAGAGTTGATTTAGAAAGGGCCCGTATGAACACGGTTCGCATTTGTATTTTTGATGTTGACACATACCGGGCAGTCAAGGCTCACGCAGTTGCTGAAGAACGCAGACTCTTGGGGCTTAACTTGTTCACAATGACAAGAGGCTTACGCATTCCTATATGAAAAAGTCCTTGCTATGTTTAGGTCGTGCTGTTCGACCAGATGCCTGTCAGTTCTATCCAGATGCCTCCCCGCTCGAGAGTGAACAAACACAGCATCCAAGACACACTCTCCAGACCATGGCCACCCCACCGAAAGCTTCAAGAGGAGATTCATACGGGACACACTCACAATGGATGCAACACTGCAAGCCTAGTGGAAGGAGTGGATTGACTCACATGTCGTCTTGGCAATTGGGGCGAGCGAAACATTCCGCAAGTATCAACGAACAACATCTTGAGAAGGTGTCCTGCTGTAGTTTGTGTTTGATCTCTTTGGTCGATTTTGTCCAGACACAGGAAAAACACACAAATACAAGATATCCGTCAGGAAATTCCACGGGAAATGACTTGGTCCGGAACTGTTCATTTCCGGACACCCATAGAACTTCAACACAGGATTTAGTATAATGTGTGCATGTGTATCTCCAAAATAAAACGCACATGGTGCCTCAGGTTTTTATAAACCTGACACCGGTATTTCCCCCAGGATTTTGTAAAAATCAGGTGTTCCATCCTCACCGGTAGTAGCAAGGGAGATCTACAGCCACCCCCAAACACTTACACTGGCGAGCAAGTCCAAGGGACGGGTTAAACTGGTGCGTTAGCGTAAAGGACGCATTTCACCTCCCAACTAAGACCTAATTTTAACAGGTGTTTCACAGCCTTTCACCCTGTTTTCATGGGTTTTTGTTCACGTCCTTTTCATGGGTTTTACACAGCCTGTTCAAGCTTCCAGCTCCCGTTTTGCTAAAGCACCGGTTAAGCTGGTGCGTTAAGAACTGGTTAAACTGGTGCGTTGACCTGCTGGGCTACCAACGCTGCCAACAGCCACCCCCAAACACTTACACTACCAACGCCGCCAACCAGTCGAAGACACCCACGATCCACATTCCCCGAGCCCCTATGTTGTTTGTTCTTTCCGGGTCCCACATCGACCCAAAAGTCATCGACTGAATCCAAGCCTCGCCGGAGGTTCTTCGTGAAGAGCCTGCGGAAGCACTCCCGCGGCCGCTACGGCATCATCCACAGCTGCAGGCGCCACGGTCGCGTCTCCGCTCGCCGTATAGGGAGGTGCGCCCTTCCGGGCACGGGGCCGCAGGGCGCGGTGCTGTTCAAAGCACCCGTTTCGCACGGCCAGAGTAGGCTTAGTAACGGTTGACTGGTTGACAAATCAACATTCTCCATAACGCTGATTCAATGATGTAAAACCATTTGAATCATTCTAATACCATTCTGGTCGTGGGCGTTTATGAACCAACAGTGCAATTAACACTATTATCTCAGTAACAACATCTATTTGGGTGCCCCGAAGAAGCTATAAGGCTACATGTAAGTATGCCACGTTGGCCGAAACAAGAAGCGTTGCTTGATTTGCAGGTGTCTTTTTGGGGGGGCGGCAAGTCCCAGTGTCTCCACCACCGCGACATCACCTCCTTCGTGTACATCGTGTCTCCACCGATGCAGGAATCGCTTCACCATTCGCTTGCGTCAGATGCCCTTAGAGGTGGAGTTCGAAAGGGCCGGGCACTGGGGATTGGATCGAAGGAGTTTTCCAACATCGGTTTCGGGCGAAGCTGGGCGAAGGGTAACTGGGAATTGGAGAGGAATATCCTGCCGCGTAGGGTATTTAAATAATATAGACTTCCATGTGTACCTTCCCTGGACCTGTTAAGTTGCTTGGGGACCGTCGTTCGTTGTTTCGGGGGAATTAGCGCAGAAGAAGTGTTTTTGACCCTTGCGGACCTCTGAAGAATTGGTTGTTCAGAACTAACAAAGGGTATAAAACACGTCTTGTTTTTTTGCGTTGTTAGTGGCAACATACGAGACCCAAAGGACTATTTCATAGGTTTGTTTGTCTCGTGAGTGGTGAGTGAACGGCCATGGTAAAAGCTTTGTAGACGTTGTAAACCTTTGTAAGTTTGTTTGTAATTCAACAACTCTGTCAACTCTTTGCAAAAGTTGCAAACTTTGTACAAATTCTTAAGACTTTGTGAAAGTTTTGTAAACTTTGTATAACTTTGTAAAAATACAAAACTTTGTAAACGTTCTAAAAACTGTGTAAAACGTTGCTCTAACTTTGAAGAATAATTTGAAGAACTCCAAAACTTCGTAAAAGGTTTGTAAACCTTTTTACAAAGTTTGCGAATTTTACAACGCCTTAATAAAGTTTTACCAAGTTCTTACACAGTTTTACAAGTTTAAAGGTTGACAAAGCTTACAAAGTTTGACAAAGTTTAAAAATGTTTTACAAAGTCTACAAAGTGTTGACAAAGTTTACCAAGTTTATACCAAGTTCACTACGTTTTTACAAAGCTTTCAAAGTTGGTACAAAGTTTACAAAGTTTTACACAGATTTTATGAAGTTTGCAAAGTTTTGAAAGTTTTACAACCGTTTACCAAGTTTACAAAGTTTTACAAAGTTTACAATATTTTAACACAGTTTACAAAGTTTTGAACAATTTCCAAAGTTTACCCAGTTTACAAAGGTTTTACCATTAAAAAATCAATTAAAGACGTATTGAAAGTTTTACAATGTTGCTGCAATGTTGACAAAGTTTTTACAAAGTTTACACAGTTTTGCAAAGTTTTGATAGTTTACAAAGCTTGTACAAAGTTTATAAAATCTTTACAAAGATTGCAATTTTTACAAATTCAGATGGAGTTTTTTCAAAGTGTACAAACATTTGCAAACTTTACATAGTTTACAAAGCTTTCACAAAAGTTGCAAAGTTTATACAGTTTACAGAGTTTTTGCACAGCATTGAAAGTTTACAACGATTTTAGAAAGCTTTGGAATTTGACAAAGTTCTTGCAAAGTTCGGAATTTCCACAGTTTTTCAATTTTTACAGAGTCTACAAAGTCTCACAAAGTGTTTACAAAGTTTTCAAAGTTTTTACAAAGTTTACAAAGTTGTACAACGTTTTTACAAAGTTTACACCAGCTTTTTCAAGTTTACAAAGTTTTTACAAAGTTTACAAAGTTTTTACAAAGTTTACAAAGTTTTTACAAAGTTTACAAAGTTTTTACACAGTTTACAAGGTTTTTACAAAGTTTACAAAGTTTTTACACAGTTTACAAGGTTTTTACAAAGTTTTTACAAAGTTTACAAAGTTCTTACAAAGTTTACACAGTTTTTACAAAGTTTTTACAAAGTTTGCAAGGTTTTTACGAAGTTTTTACAAAGTTTACAAAAGTTTTCAAGTTTGCAAAGTTTTTACGAAGTTTACAAAGTTTTTACAAAGTTTACAAAGTTTTTACAAAGTTTA
>CAXAMN010023807.1:494326-528142 GCA_963970005.1 Durusdinium trenchii
AGTTTTTACAAAGTTTACAAAGTTTTTACAAAGTTTACAAAGTTTTTGCAAAGTTTGCAAATGGCTGGTGAAAAACACTTGTGTTTACAACAAATGACATGAAAAACACTTCTTTTCAATTAAAAAATCGTGCAAAAACACTTCTTTCACAGAACTTTACAAAGTTTTACAAAGTTTTTACAAAGTTTACATAGTTTACACAGTTTTTACAAAGTTTACAAAGTTTACAACGTTCTGACAAAGTTTGCGACATTTGCCTTTTGTTACACAAATTTACAAAGTTTTTACAAAGTTTACAAAGTTTTGAAGATATTGGAAAGTTCACAAAGATTTTGCCAAGTTTACGAAGTTTTGCAAAGTTTACAGAGTTTCGACAAAGTTTACAAAGTTTTGACAACAATTACAAAGTTTTGATAGTTTATTTATTTGCAAAGTTTACAAAGTTTCTTTCCACATTTTACAAAGTTTTTACAAAGTTTGTACAGTTTCACAATTTGTACAAAGTTTTGAGGAAATTTACAAAGTGTTCAAAGTTTACAAAGTTTTCACAACGTTCACAAGGTCTTCATGTTTACAATGCTTTGACAAAGTTTACGAAGTTTAAAAACGTTTTACAAAGTTTGCAAAGTGCTACTTTTTAAATAGAGTTTACGAAGGCCTACAACATCTAAAAAATTTTTACAAAGTTTACAAAATGTTAGTACAAAGTGTACAAAGTTTGCAATGTTTACAAACTTTTTGACAAAGTTCACAAAGTTTTGACAAAGTTTACAAGTGTTTTACAAAGTTTTGACAAAGTTTTCGCATTTTACAATTTTTTACACAAAGTTTTCGCAGTTTTTTACACAGTTTTACAAAGTGTACAAAGTTTTTACAAAGGTTTACGAAGTTTAAAGTGTTTCAGTGTTTAAAAAGTTTACAATTTTAACAGCAGTTTACGAAGTTTTGACAAAGTTTGCAAAATTTGTTCAATCTTTACACAGTTGTTGCAGAGTTTTGAAAGTTTACAAAGTTTTAGAATTTCACCAAATTTTCTACAAAGCTTACACAGCTTTTACAAAGTTTACAAAGTATTTACAAAGTTCTTACAAAGTTTACAACGTTTTGCAAAGTTTTCAAATAGTAAAGTTTACAAAGTTTTGACACAGATTGAAAAACCGAAACTTTGTAGAAAGTTTGTAAGCATCAAAAACTTTTGTAAAAGCTTTGTAAAAACTTTCAAACTCAATAACTTGGTAACAACTTTGTAAAATTCCAAAACTTGTTCAAAGCTTGATAAATGTCCAAAGCTTTGTTCAGATATCTAAAGGTTCAATACCTTGTAAAAACTTCGTAGTTCCAAAGTTTTGTAAAATTCAATGTACTGTAAGTGTCCAAAAACTTTGTGAAGTTTGTTATTTCTATCTTTAAACTTTGTAGACTTTGTTAAAACTTTGTAATGCAAAAACTCGGTAAAAAATTGTAATTCCAAAACTTTGTCAAATTTTTGTAAAGATCCAAAACTTTGTAAACACTTTGTAGGAAGTTTGTTTGAAGACCTGCGAAAGCTGTTCAAGAAGAGCTGATCTTTGGATTAGTGAGACTGCTTGCATTTTTTGTTTAAAAAACGGCATTTGGTGCTTGCGCTTTGGGAATTTGTGACTGATGGCTGTAGTGTTTCAGGGTATTGAGGGTGAGAAGAAGGGTCGAATGGTTATTGGTTGTGCAAGTGTTTTAAGACTTGGCCACGGAAACACCAAAACACTTCTTTCATTTTTTTCCAAATAACATTGGTGCAAAACACTTCTTGCGAGCAAAAACACTAAACTCAAGCAACTTAACACCTGGACCCTTGCAGGACCTCGTGCTTCCCTGGGACCTGGACGCAAGTTCACAAAGTAGTGTGTGTTTTTTCAATGTCCATTTAGGATAAGGTGTACTTTGTAGTTAGGGGGAATCACTACACGAATTGTTGAAATGACCACGTTAAATGTCTATGTGGTTTGGCGCTCTTATGCGGTTTTCTTTGTATTTAACCTGCTGACACCACCGGACTTGCTGACTGTGTTTGGCTACGTTTGTTTTGATGCACTGCATATCCCTTGGACTCGCTCTCCGTCGGTGGGTGCGTTCGATCTGCAGTCCTTCGCTTCAAATGGAAGAACTGAGCTGGTGCGACGGTGCGACTGGGATATAGGGAATGACCTCGGGAATGAGCTTCGAGAGATTCCGGATTCCAATCAAATCCATTCCCTCATTCCCTTCTTCGTCACACCAGTCCATCCAACTCCGTCGAAGGTGTCGAGTCGCAGAGCGACGACCTGGCGACCTCCGCGTTTATGGTGTTCTCCAAGACAACTCTACCAAGTGACATGCATCGAGAACGGGGAAGGGTAAGGAAGGGTAGCTATTTTTCTGGAGCCCACTGGTGTCGGTATGAGTGTGAGTGAAGATTCCCAATTGAAGTCAAGACGGTTTTGTTTCCGGTCACAGATATTGAACATTAGCATCTGCTGCTGCTTCGCGCTGTCTCTCCCTGGAACTCTTGCTGGAATGCCCAGCTCTGAATCTCCCAGCTTCCAGGAGTGGTTCCACTGGCTCTACATCTATGGGAAGGCGCAGTTCTTTTTCAGACCGCAAACCGAAGACCAAAGACGTGTTGATGACATCAATGAGGATGGCCAGGATGTGTTAAACCCATGTGCAAAACCCATGTGGAAGATGAACAAGTCATTCGAATCATTTCAGAGGCCCTCCCCGAAGCGAGCGAAGCTAGCAGACGGACTCCTCAACGACCATTGGTGAACAGCAGTTCAACGGTCGACCGTTGGATGAACCAATTTGATATAAATACACGTATCAGTTGTTTTGGGGCCCGCGGGACGAGGTCCGCTTCCGATGCGTGCTTTGCTAAGCTAGCAGCTAGCATGTTCTCATCAAAGGCTTTTCAGGGCGGGTGATTCTTGGCCTTGCTGGGGCGTATGGATTCGATCTTGCTTTTTTTGACAGAGTGCTTGGCAGAAGGCCCGAAAACAAGCTTTAATTTGTTGGAGGCAATTGGAGGCAACTGCCAACACAGACATAGGAATGGGGGAGTCATTGGTTGCTGCAATATTTGGGGTATCAGGTACTGTATTGTTTGTTTCGTGTTGTTTGCAGCTGAAGGGTTGTGTACTAGCATGATGATTGGATGGAACACAAGGCATTTGGCTACTTTTCGATGTAGAATCATTGGTAGAATTCAATTGTCATGGTTTGTCTCTAAAAGGAACAGCATGTGAGCATCAGTGCAACAGCATTTTGTCAGCGGTTGTCAGTTAGATGTTGTTTTCTTTGCTTTTGATAGAACAAACAGGTTTGTGTTTCATGAACGATGACTCATGTGTTTCATTTGTGTTGTGGTCCCCTCCACCCCCAAATCCTCCCCGCGTGGGTCTCCACCACGGTGTTGAGGTACCTAAGACGCTGTCGGGTGACATGCGCCTGGCGCTGGCACAGAAACGCGCGCTTGGGAAGTCCAATGTGGGTTGTGTCTCTCAAGGGGAAGACACCCTTTTCCAACAGAGCTCCTGTTGAAGTCTCAAAAAGAAGAACACAACCACATCGAATCTGGTAAGGCTCAGAAAACATGGCCTGGTCAGGCTTAGAAGACATGTTTGTCATGGTTTGCCTTGGACCCAAAGATAGTACTTCTTTCTGTGCCCTTCATGTAGACGGACGTCCATGTCCGGTCTGAAAGGAACACCGGCCACAGCGATGTGTTTGGTGAAACTGTTGAAAGTCCAACTTAGATTCCCACGATGAACTTGTCCTTTACCAAATGGAATGTAGCACAGAATCACCTATGCATGGAGCCGCACGCGGACAGGACGGTGGACGTGTTGAATCATCGATCCAGGATCCTCCAGAATTCACCAACACGACGGTCGTGTGTTCTTTTCTGTTTGGGTGTCCAAGTCCCCAAGCTTTGACTATTGGTGAAACACAGAACTTTGTGTGATGGAAATTTGCTGGGCGATCCCAAACAGTCAAGGATGTTTCGGCCAAAATCATCAGCATCATATTCCACACCCCAACATTGTCCTAAATGGTGCTTACCTGGGCACTCAATCCTGCTCTGGTACTATCCACACCACGCGCACCCGGATTTATGTTCAACTCCTCAGATGCAAAGCGCATGTTCTTAACGTTCTTAACCTGTCAGCTTCTGGGTTGTAAGACCTCAATCTTACATTCATCTTCATTGCGACAGCTTTGCCTGGAGAGCTTTCCCAGACACTCCATGGCATACTGACCGATCGGTTGGGGTGTTTCAACAGAGCGGACTCGGCCCGGGTTCGTTCCGTGGAGGTGGTGGGGGCCAGAAAAGACCGCGCACGGAAGGGTCGTACACAACGAAGGGTCATGTCATCATGAGGGTTGTAGTCTATTCCAAAGGTCAGTTGGGTCCAGGTACAACTCTACTCTCGAGTCCAAGGCGGATCCAACTGCATTTCTTTGCGCCCTGCCAACTCAGCCCTTCCGCTGCCAACTCAGGTCAGTCCGCAAATGCAGAGGGAATGGGCGCCCTACCTTTGCAGCCGGAGCCGTTTTTTGGCACCGCCAGGAGGGCATCTTGAGAGATGCTTTTGGGTCGGGTCGGGACCAAAAGTGCATTTGTGTGGTTGGGTATATTGTGTTGTGGCTTGATGTTTTTTTTGAGAGGTCGTTTCAGACGTTGCATGAGGTTTTACATGTTTGCGGACAGCGGTCATGATACTGGTTCGTGAATGTTTTGTTAGTGATTTCCTGACACGGATTGTCTCCTTTTCTTTGGGGGGGTGAGTTGTTGCTTTTTAGATTCCTGATAGTTGAGGAGAAGAGCTTCACCCATGTTCGGAAGATGAGCTGCTATCAGCACAAGCTGGGCAAGAAACCCAAAAAACTCGACCTCCAAGATTACGCTTTCTAACATAGCTGGGACCAACAAATCAGCCAATCACCTCCCATTTCTGAAACTTTCATGAGGTCTCCATGAAGCCTCAACCCGACCGCGCTCCCAGTTACATGGGATCCTCTACGAACCTGCGCGAAGCAACATGTCTTCCAACAAAAAAACGAGGCCCCCTCGCGTCAAGATGAGACAACAGGACATTTGCCTCGCCTCCGAGCATAGGATAAGCAGCCAGACGCTGGGAAGCCGACGTAGGCTGTACCCACTCCGTGGGACTATGGAATACATGCATACGCATTGACCAGAAACCACCCCAAGAATACCTGGACCCGACCTGTTTTGGGACTGCCAGGGGTGGTTGAAAAGGGGTATAAAGGGGGTCAATGGAACCATACATGGATGGTCTGGGTACTACCTGGACCCGACTTTGGTTGCACTGAACATGGATGAAAATGGGACTACGAAGCTCTGGGGCCCATGAAATACTCCGGGGCAGGAATGCTTGGGTCGACTTGTGTCAATACGACCATTTTCCGGACCAAACGATCGCCATTTTGCGCTTCGTGGACTCTAAGAAGAACCCAAAGAACCGCCTCGTGGAAAATTGTCTCCAATGCAGCCAGGCACAGGCGGTAACAACAGGACTTGTTTAGAAGATGAAAGTAAGAACAGATATTGACTGGAGGCAGCGGCAGGACCAGTCAATGCGGCAAGTAACAGTTCCAACAGGCTGATATGGACTTGTTTGTTGTCATGTTGTGTTAGCTCTTCAGGCCGCCACCCACCACCCCTCACTACACCCTCTCCGGCCGGTTCCGGGCCGCCGCACACCGGGCCGCTTCGGTACCGTGATGCGACCAGAGTCTCAAGGGAAGAGGACCAGGACCAGGGACATCCAGACACATCCAGAATGGACCGAAGTTAGATGGAGGTGTGTGTGTGTGTGTGTTTGCGAGGTTGAGAACTTGGTTGGGGGCAGGCACCTGAGTTTGGTGACATGTTCCGTGATACGATGTACATCGATGTACCTCCCCCCATTCACCAAAAAGGCTATATAGGATTTCATGATGCTTCCTTCACTTCAGTTCCATCCACCTGGCCTCTCCCACTCCGCAGTTCCCTCGCCTTTCCAGGAACTCAAGTGGCTCGATTCCACACGGCAGTTCGACTATTACAAGGCACCCGTGCGAACCGTGCGAACCGTGCGGCGTCTCCGCTGACCGCTCCGCGGTCGACACACACCGGCCGACACCGACCGGACGCCTCCGGTCAGGCGCGTCAAGAGTTCATTGACCAATACAAGGCCGCAGCTGGGTGTGGTCCGTGGCTGCAGCGTTGGGTAACTGATTGAAAACAACACTGCAAGAAAGGCATGTTTGTTTTGGTTCAATTGAAGTTCGAGCTAGTTTGTGATTTTGTATTTAATTGTATTTACCGGTTTGTTTACTTTATAGTTATGCTGTGCTTGTAACTTTTAGCTAGCCCTGTTACAGGACTCAAGTACTTGGCACATAGATATCATGTAAAACATTCTATGCTTAGCACACTTTTAATCACAACATGTTTTTTAAATAGCGAAGGTTTTGACACCCAGCCACGGTAGAACATGTCCATTTGCAAGTCCTTCCAACTGTAGGTTTTTGTGATAGATGCGTACCCTTTGTGAACAAGGGTGGTGTTTCTTCATCGTGATAAGTATCCTTTGGCGTCAACGATGGATTCTAGTTGGCTTCAGAAAAGACACGATGACAAGTACCAAGGTCCCCTAAGGGGTGGTTAATGGACATCCCTCAACCTCTAAGGAGCTATCATTAACCACCCCTTAGGGCCCTGGTATGTGTTAACTCTTTGTTCTGAAAAGGTGACCGATCGATCGGGGCGCAAGAAAAGCCATGTCGGCGGCCGGAATTCCATGTCGGCGGCGGCCTTGGATTGGATGTTCACATCCCACCATCCTGTCAGGGTTGAACAGATGCCCGCGATTGCACCTGCGCCAACTCGGAATCAGTTTCACGCGAAAGAAACGAGATCCGATCGGTGACTTTCTCCGGCTCAGATTGACGTCATTTCATGGGGAAAAGCTCCGTTGTTTTCACCGGGTGAAGTGCCAAACGTGGAGGGAGATACATTCGTTGACGATTCGTCGGCCTACGCAAGTAGATGCTTGGGTGACCTCTTTAACTTACGATTCTTCAAAAAGGCGTGGTTGTTTGGTCACAAATGATGCAAACTCTCCGCCAGGATGTCCTTTGTATTGCTTTCTAGCTAGGTGTCCCCAAAACCCTGCTCAACCAACCCAAGAAAGGACCAATGGATCAAATCGAAACCCATATTGAACATTGAACCAATCGGCTTTCCATGACTTTCCCATGTTTCTTTCGGACTTCAAAACGGCCCGGGACCCTCGCCCCTCGCCTTCGGATCGCCTGGGTCGACTACGCCAGGCGAACCTGCTGAGAGAGTCCACTGAGGCGCGCGAGGCTCGAGGCCTTGCGCCGCTGCCCATGGGCGAGTGACGGAGCGCCCGACCTGCGAAGACGCCAAAGAGAAAAAGCCCGCGGGGGGAAACGGAGGATCGGACGGCTAGAAATAGCTCGGCGGGGGGAGAAATGGAGGCATAGAGATGGAGGTGTGGGTACATGGGGCAGTGACTGACTGACTCGGGGTTTTGTCACGTTTTGATTGAGCCGACGGGTTCGTTGAAGGAGACAAGGAGTGAACATCGAGAGGTTGGTTGGGCATGCAAGGAGTGATTTCCGTTCTTCACTATAGAGTTGGATTGGACGATGCTCCGCACTGCAACAGTAATCAGGCACTTTGGGGGAGTGTTTCCGTGTTTTCAGGTGTGTCCAGACAGGAGCGATGCGCTGTCCGTATAGCACGTCTCTCACATAGATGACAGCTGCGGAACCTGAGAAATGAGCAGGCTTTCTTACAAGAACCCCCGGGTAAGTCACGAAAGGTAGCTTGAGCTACCTGAGTTTTCCTTGCTTTAGCAAAAATGTATTACAATCAGGAGTTGAGATTGTGCATTGAATTTGGTCCTGTAAGAGTTGATTCTGTTCGTCGGGGGGGGGGGCCCCCCCCCCTGGATCAAATCCCCCCTGCGCCGGTTCACGCCGTCGTGGACTTCTACCAGGGTTACTTGTGATTGCCTGCTACCTTTCGTTCACCCCGTCCTCTCTCAAGTGATTTGGAATGATTTGGATGTCTTGTCTATGGAATGTAGGCGCGGTATTTCTGGTAGAGTCGTGAATGATCCATGTGTTTTCCCATGGCGCTGACCAGCACACCTTCAGTTCTTCGGACCGTCGAGCGGGTTCGTATCCGAGCAGAGCGGGTGTTTCGAGGACAGGCACGGGACCGACAGACCGACGTGCTCGGCTCGGTGGCACGGCGGTTTTCGCAGGTGAACTGGATGGCCAAGGCAGAACACGAGTACATCCCCAACTTTAAGGTGCTGGTGGTCGTCCGGTGAGCGTCCGGTGAGGCGTCGCAGACGTCCCGATAGGCGAAAGAGGAGGGGTTGATTGGGGTAAAATAGCGGTTTGTTGCCTTCAAACATAGCCCACCCATGCCCAATATATTCTGTTGGGGGGGGGGTTAGGTCTAACTTGAAGTTCTTCAACCGGATCACCCAGCAGAAGGTCTAAGGGAGACGTCTACGGACCCCGAAAAGAGGAACGGCTTCTCATGTAGGCAATTGGTCGATATTTAATCCAAACTAAAATGTGTATTTTGGGTTTGCCCCATTTCCTCTCACAGTCGGGTCTGCCCACAGTCGAACACTTATTTGAATGGAAAGGCCTGCAACCATCGTCATCCACCGGGCACAGGGAATGGGATATACACAACAGTATGACAGTATGTCATGTGTGCTCTTTTTATTTGTTTTTGTTGTTTGGCCGAACAGTGAAACGTGTGGTGAAACGTGTGTGCTGTGTGTGTTTTTCTCGTCCAAAGACGGGGAGAGGATTCATCGTCAAAGAAGATATGAGTGAAGATGGGAAACGTGAAAGTTGTCATGTGTCGTACATGTCAATTTACCGGTGTTCCTGTATGTCGCTGTCGATGGTTCGATCACACCCACCGCTCATCCCTGGCCCAGTTTGTGGCCGACAGGATCGGCAGATTAATCGGTCGAAAGTGTGGTCGGGTGAGCCGAGTGGTCTGGCTGGGGTGGTTTGGTGGCCAGGAGAGGGTCAGACAGATTACGTTGATGTAATGAACAACACCCTCTTGTAAGGAACAATGCCATGTACACCACCCCAGAATTGAACATCCTCTTCAAAGGGGGGTGATGGTCCTGCTGTGAGTCTACTGTTGATATGACGTTTTCTAAGAGGTTCTACCGTCGGCGATGGTCTTCGGTGATGGAAGAGTGGACCTGGTGTGGCGCCGCGTTAGAACCCTCCGCCATGCGTTTGTGTCGGTGACCACAGCTCGAGCAGGAAATAGAAAAGTAACTCTAATTACTCCAAAGGCTTATAGGAAGGCGCACACCAAGCTATCCAAGTATACAGATTCCTGGATGCGTTTGGGTTTCTGTGTGTCTGTCTCGAATGAACCGGTGTGAAACCTGGGCCCCTCTCATCTGCCAGGTGCTGCAAGCGGCCTTCGACCGGTCCGATGGCCCTATCTCACATCCCATGGGTTCGGGATGGGTCACCAGTCGGATATACCAAAGACATGGATCTCTTTTTTTGTCCAGTTGAAGCCACAAAAACACAAAAACGGGTATTCTCGGCTGTAGAGGCATGGAGGGACATTTGGATTAATTAGGTGTGGTTTCTTCTTTTTGACACTGTATCCATGTTGGAATAAAAAGTATAACATCTGGACCTTAAACATTCATTGTTTTATAAGTTTAGACTAAAAACATTGTAATCTAAAATGACTAGCTTGGCGTACCTATTTTAGAAGAGAAGGTGTACAGACACAAGAACATGTTGAGAAGGTTGGTGCTGCTTTTTGTTGGAAACATTTTGTTGATGTTTGTCAAACAAATCTCAGGTCCTTTGATTCTATAGAGGTTTTAGGCTTGAAGAGTTTGCGTACTTGATTCTAGACTAGAAAGGATTGTTGTTTAGTCCCAGAAGACGACCAATATAGATCAATTTAGAAAAGACTGTCTCAAGACAAAGCCACGCATTTGTTGTTTTCTCACATAGCCAGCCAGTGGAGCCTACCAGTGGCCCAACCCTTCCCAAGACCTAGAGATGTATCCTTGGACAGGTCCACCAATCAAACCTTGCCTCTTTCAGGCAGAGACACAAACAATGTAGCCCTCAAAAAATTGGACGCTTGGGGTGCACACTGAATTGATTGGAAAAAAAACAACCATCCCCGTCCCCAGCAGCAAATGCCAACAGCACCCCTTTCCCTGTGTACACCCAGCATCTATGCCAAAACTGACCCTCATGTTATAGGCAACATGGGGTAAAACCTGCAGTTACAGCTTGCCAGGAAACAAGTTATTAGGGGGGGTTCAAGGTGGAAATTCAGGTTTTATGTTATTAGTTTAGTGCTGGGGGGCTCGAGCTGGGCTTGATGAATAGGGTGTTCATTAGTCCTAGGTGCGCAATAGACTCACAAGGCTCCGCAAAACACATCGAAAACTACACACCTCATTGCCTCATCAGGGCAATCGCAAGGTGCCGCAAGGACCAAGGCATGGATTTGATCGAAGTCCTTGTAGCGCATCCCGATGTGTCGTGCCTTTTCACGCATTCGAACAAGGACAAGGAGAGAACCGTGGACAGCAATGTATGGGGATGACACCTGGCGATAGTTCATCCCCAGCAAAATGAGAAGATCACTTCTAAGGGCTATAATAAGTGGTCTAGCAATCAGATTGTAACTTAGCTGAGAGGCTTACGGTTGAAGAAAACGACCCATCCCCAATAGATCTATGGTAAGATCCATTGAATCTATTGTGTTGATTGGTATTGCAATTGAATTCCCAGATCACTTCAGATACTTGGGATGATTGAGCCCACTGGACCCATATCTTCAAAACCACGCCCAACCCCACAACCCACGGCCCTTCCCCTTTGGCTCCGAGATTCCGGGACTCGCGACGGAACGCCCAGTCTGGACATCGCGCGGAACATCCCCGTGGACCAGCTGATCCGGGGCAAGTGCACCGGTTGCAGAGCGGTGTGAACAACAACTCGGGGTTGGAGCCGGTGGAGTTCTGACCCGGGCGTGTATACCTGGACCCGACTTCAAGTAGTTTATATAGAACATGGGCCCATCGAAATGATACTCATACATAAACAGAGTCGGATGAGGATATTGTTACGCTTCTTGGTGTTTTGATGTGTTTTGGTGGTAAATCTTACGACACAGGCACAGTGTTTAGAGTGTTTTCTTTGTTTGCAGCGAGCTAGGTATCAAGAGTGCAAGCACTAACAGGTGTATCTCACTATCTCTTGTATGGCATTGAATCCATCATTTGATCACAGCAAGGCGAGAACCTGGCATGCAGGTCCCAGACAATCCACGTATAATTTACTGTATACATGTTCTATTTGCCTACATGGATGGGTGGATGTTTTCAATTTCTAAACATTCCAGCCCCTTGGATTGTTGATTGTTGTGATAGATTGTTTCCCATCAAATCGTTTTCACTGAAACAAGGGACCAGCTTACGCAGCGAAGATCCAGCGAAGTCAGAATTTTCAGCATTGTACAAACCAGTGGAATGGCGCCATTGCTTTAGGTTTGATTCATAGATAACTATATAACCTTCTCAGAAGGTAAATGGACCCTCCAAACCCACCCCAAACACCTTCTCAGAGGATACTTGGATCCTTAAGGTATATATAATATACAGATATCATAAACACATGGCCATGTCATGGCACTGGATCAAGGCCTCAAAACAAATTGGCCGTTGAGCCGTTTGCGTTGCCTCTCCGTTTGCAGGTACCAGGACAATCTGGAGTTTCTGCAATGGTTGAAGCGGCTTGGCGTCGGATCGCCGGTGTCAGTTCGGTTTTCGGTCGTGGGGAGGTCTGAGCCGTTTCTGAGCCGACGGTTCCATCGACTGCCAACTGGTTAAGTGGGGTGAAGGGTTCCAGCTAGCTTGCACCCGACTGCATCCACGAGGGGACAAAAAAACCTGAATACAACCTTCGCACATGAGTGACAATTGACTTATATGTAGTATTCTTATTGTTACTACTAGTAAGGCACTTGTTTCTAGTAGCGTGGCACTTGTTCCTTGGTGACAGCATGTGTTGAGATTCTGGTGGATCCGGACCACGTCGAAAATTGGCCAGCAAAGCGCAGCGAACGCACACGAGTTCATCGCAGGGCAAATTGGTTCAGTGTTATGATCGGTACTTGCGGTTGGGCACGGTCAATGCACCTCAAGGAAGTACCTCAGGTGCAAAGTCAACGTATTATTTTCTAACATGTATCGGAGGCAGGGAGCAGCCAGAAAACAAATAGGATGCCTTAAGGGGACGGTAATGGAATCATGCCACACGATGTTTGCAATGTTTGTCTCTCGCATGGCGCAAAATAAGCGGCGGATCGAACGCAGCGCTCCCAGATCGGCTCCACTTGATGGCAAGGAAAAGCATGGAAAAGCCGTGGTCGTGGTCTCTCGTTTTACCAATGTCATACACATTAATGGAGCGCACCAGAACAGTTCGAACCTATGTTCTGCATGCTTTGAGGATGGTAGGTCAACATCTTATCCCTTTGTAGATCAAAATGGTGCCACCACCACTACACTTCTATCTCATTCCGATTGCTTATCAGCTGGCGATCCAACTTATCAGCTGACGATCCAACTGCCAGCTGATGTTGGCCCCATACATCAGTGTCCAAGTGACTTTGCAACTCCAATGTTTCATGGTGCTCAAGAACGATGTGACTCGGACCATGAATCTTTTCACCGGGTTTTCTGGACCTGCAACCTTGCCGCAGAGCAGCAGAGCCGGCTCCGCAGCTCAGGTGCTACTGGGAGAAGGAGGGCGGCGCCGGACACCGCGACTACGACGCGGCCGGGAACTCCGGAGCAAATGGCCGGCGGGGTGTGGTGTGACCAAATGTATCCAGTTTAATGAGTTGCCACAAGATGTCATAAGTTGTCTAAGAACATGAGAATTGGTTGTGGCAAAAAGGTTGATATGCAGTTGGAGCAGATGCACCCCAGAAGTTGGAACATCAACCGGCTCTGTCCAATCGAAAAAGGAACCTCATGTGTTTTTTCCCGGCTCAGCGATGTCTGTCCAAAGTCGTCTTTGGCACGTCTGGAACGCCTGGAAGGACGAGAATTAGAGGCTCAGAGGGATAGGCCACTACAGCAGAGGGAGTGGGTCAGCACTGCTTGCATTCTGAGAGGTGAACTTACGGTGATTGAACAGAGACATGGTCAACAGAGAGGTCAACCATATGAGACATGGTCAACAATATGATGAAGCAGGCTCGTGCCATGACCCACAGCGACTTTTGTCATATTTAATGGTCTTGTCATCTACTCGATGAGTGCCCATGAAGAAGGCAGCACCCAACCAACCGCTGAAGAACGCAGCATCTGACCACTTGAGAAAGGCAGTCCCGAACCAAACTTCAACAACAGCAGCCAGCCAATCACCAAACTTGAACAACACGTGCCCAACATGGCCCAACCAATCACCAAAGTTGAAGAATCCACTTTGCTGATTGGTTGTTGATTGGTTGGATCAAGACCAGGAAACAACAGGTATTACTATAACTAAATGATACTAAATGTAATATATATAATATATATATATATACCCTTAGGAATGTGATCCTTGAGTCACTTGAGAGGCACTATTTGGTGTCCTTACAGTCCCGTTGGCTTTCCAACCCCTAAATTCACAGAGCGCTGTTTGTTTTGACGTTTTGGACACCCAGACCCAACACTGCGTACTCTGTGGTTTAACCTGGGGATTGAAGGCTGGATGTAAAGAAATGTTGAGATCCTGCTCCTCTTCCTCTTCCTTCACAAGTTTGACTTGTTGCAGATGACCACACATGTCAGACTCTCTTAGAACCTCAGAAAATGACACGTTTGAACGTCCTCAGATTTGGAGGCAGGTTTTTGCGAGATTTAACTTACGAGTCGAACCTTCGCTCAGCCAGTATGTGTTTTGTGCCCCAAGTATCAATATGAGGTTCACTTTGTGACTTTGATCATCAGGTCAAGTCGTTCACAAGCAGATGTGTAGTTGTGTCTATTTATATATAGAGAGAGACCTCCAAATGTATTGAACACCGTTTCTATCTATTTGGGGATCACTACAAGTGTGGTTTGGTTTACAAGAAGAGGACGATACTTGGGATGACCAAACAAGTTCATGCTAGAGCAGCTGTTCTCTCCCGCCCGTTCTGTGGGCAAAGGCTAGTCTTCATGACTATGACTTGGCTTTCTGTGTGACCCAAAATACACAGGAAAACGGCCTGTTCGTAGTGCTTTCGATGTTCCAAACCTGGATGATTGACAAACCAACACCCAGTCGTGAACGTTCCAACACTGCTTCCAAGCCCCCCACACACCAATGGACCAGTCCGGTGCCCCAGCTGGCAGCCCACCACGACAACGGCTCGGTCACAACGACCGAAACGCTCTCGACTCGGCAGGTCTCCGTGCGACAGGACAAGACACTGCCTCAATGGGTACGCCCACCCGGAACCGACTTGACACGGGGGACCGGTCCGTCGCTGTGGTCTCCGACGGTTCCGGTCTCCGACGGGTCCGGTTTCGGAAGGGAAAACGAACCGTGACTGACTTGAAAGGGACAACACAATGGCGCCAGTGTTGCAGTGAATTGTCGCCAAAGGTGTTCTTAAGCAAAGGGATTGCATTTAAGCTATGATTGAAACCCAAGGGTATTGCATTTCAGACTGTCAGACAGATGTACCATGTGTCATAAGAATTTATTTCATTCGTGGCAGTACTTCATTCGTGGCAATACCCTACTAAAAAATGCTTGACAAAAATTCATATATTATATATTTTTTAATATACATTGATTTTACTCTTGACAGGGAGTGGTGGTTGGGATCAACATAATTTTATCGTTTAGAGTCAAAGGGTACCACAATTCTTATAGGACATTGTTCCAAAATAATTTGGAGTCTCAGATTCAGGAAGGTGGAATTCTCAGATGTTGGAAAGCGTACATTTTTGCTTGTGCCTGATGTGCCTAACTTTTTATTTGGGTGAATCAAGATAATCAAGCAGCCAACAACCTATATTGAAAGGAGGGCATATATTGGTCTATGTCCCTTGCTGCTGTGTGTTTGCCTTTTCTTCAGGGTAGAAGTTCATACCAATCTTATGGCCTGTGTACCAGGTGCGCCCCAGCGCAGCTAGTGGTTCTGCTAATTAGTGGAAAGACAGAAAAAAAACCGTCCGGACTCTCAAGAATGATGCTGGTGGGTGTACCCACCGGACGATACCACCAACGGCATCCATCATTTCAGAGTGCATTGGTCAGAGCTCCTACATACGCAATATTACCACCCAATAGAAAACCCAACGACCCAGGAACCTTTTGTGTCGTGCCGAGGGTTCTCTTTGAGCCAAGGTTTTTTGGCACGTTCTTTTTGTTTTTTCTGTTGATGGACGGCATCAGAGTGAGTGGTAACATGGCATCCGAAGATTGCCCCGTGGGCAAAAAAACATTGCAAAGCCAGATGAAACTGGTAGTTTTCAGTCTTCAAAAACCAAGGATCTGACGAACGGTCGATTTCGGGAGTTTCCTTTGACTTCAGTGGGACAAGGCGTATACCCACTCACTGCGTCAGACTACATATTGACGAATATATTATATTGGTGTTGAACAGTGATTTTGTAGGGGTGAATGGGGCGGTCAATCTGTTTTGGGACCCTACAAGGTGCTTTCTGGGCACCTATTGGCCTCACTTCTGCACCAAGAATGGAGGATCCCAGGATCGGAGGCACCTCCTGTGATCGTCGATCCAGTCGAACGCACGCAAGGCGAAGCCCTTGGGCCTTTTCCGCCCGAGGGCTGCAGTTCCGCGCGTGGAGCGGCGAGGCGGGGGGAGGGAGAGCGCGCGGGGCGCGGACCTGGACGAGTTCTGTAAGGCCGACATGTCACACCCCCACGAAAGGCGCAATACGGAGAAAGCTGAGAAGATGGGCAGAACCGAGCTTGGATTTGTTCACTTGGTTTATTTGCTGGAGCTCTGCGACAAAAGCAATCATGAGAAGCTGCTAACGTGCGATTGTCTTGCAACCCCAGCTGTGGTGTCTGAATTTGTGCATGTATGACTATACTATATAACTTTTGATAGTCGAAGGTAGTTTACATCCAGTGGGTTTACTCCACTAACAAGTTGTTTTGTTTTTGTGTTTGTGGTAGATTAAGCTCTAGTTGTTAATTAGACATTTGATGACACTTGCACCCTGGCATAGAATCCGAACATGACGACTGCAAAGTTATTTTTTGCTCGTGCAAATTAGATTTAAAAACTGAAAGTGCAGGCATTGTACAGCAACCAGTGTGGTCGCTTGCGCATCATCAAAAATTAGATAAACATATCGAACATGGTATATGTTGGTGCGGCGGCATCGTTCGAGCGGGGCCACCGGACTCGCCGTGTACGCCGCGGGTTGGAAGTGAAGGTGAGAAGGAGAATCAGAAGCCACGCATGCCCAAGGATGAGGCGCGGCCCGGTTCTGATGGGTTTTTCATGTTTTTTCTGATAGATGTGCAATTATGCAACTTACATGGGATCATTGATCCGACTGACTAACATGTGTGAAGCGAGTTGAACTCACCGCCGGCTCAGTTCCTGGAACTGATCCTTGAAAGTGAAGTGTGGATATAGCCCAAATTTGGAAACTCGGTGTCAAACTCGAGCGACCATTCAACGAATATGGATGTTGCACACCCTCTGTCTTGCAGTGTTGCCACCAACACTCCCTCTGGATGGCAGCTTTTCGCATCGACGAATGCGAAAGGCCCAGCGAGTCAGGCAGGTTGTATGATACCCCTAAGGATCCAGTCGTACCCTCTGAGCAGGTGGGACTGGGGTGGGTGCCAGATGGGTACTACTTTAGGGAAATTACTTAAAGGGTGGGGTCACTATATGGATTATTTTATATTAATTTATCATAAATCATTAATTAATTGACGCGTAGGTGTGTTTGTCAATCAATTTTCAGTACTTGAGTGAACCCCGCCTGGATTAATACTTTGATTGGGGGGTGGCTCGACAACAAACACCACCTCATATAATTTCCAGGTGTCAATGTGGTTTCGAAGCCAATCCACTTCCAAATAGTTTAGATAGGAACTGGTGACACTTTGAAATATGTCAAACTGTCAGACGATATTCAGAACTGAAATCATGATGAATTTGCAATTCTTAGACGCTTGACAGCGACCGACTTCCATAAGAGGCATGCCCTTTTGCTTGCTTCAATCGGCTTCTGTCAATTTGTTTCCAATGCCAAACCACCTGGAAGTTAATTTGGGGTGAGGGGAGTCCTCAACCACTCCAACGTTAATACTAAAGACACCCCCCCTCAGGTGCCTTCACTTACGAGCCCCATATTGATCCATGATGATTCATGTCGTTAGATCTCGCTTGAACACAACCATGTAAAGCAAAAAACAATTCAACAGTCTGGCACTATGTGAATTAAATATGAGGTGGAGTGGGTGTACCCACCTCAAATTGAGTTGAAATTAATCAAGGGTAGTGGAACGTGGTGGTGGTCTAAGGTAGTAATTAGTCACGGTGCCAGGAGGGTCCAGTCGATCAGAACTCTGCCAGCGCCCTTACCGTCAGGCGCAACGGAACCGGGTGCCGGGCGCCAGGCGAGAGCGGGGGCGGTGGAGGTGGACGACCCACGTGTCCACGAGACATCGGCATCGCTCCCAAATGGGATCAGTCGTTTTTTTCACACGACCATTGTTATTGGCCGGTGATTGGCCGGGTCCAGTCGTACCTGAGAAGGCTATAGCCAATGATGAAAGCACGACTCGTTTCCGAACGACTGGTGTCCTTCGTCCATCCAGGCTGCGGGGCCGGCCGATGGCTGCGTCCTCGAATCCCCCCCACGGTCGGATCAATTCTCGAAAAATGCGTAACCGTTCAACCTTGGTTTGGGACTGCATATGTGTTGTTTGCTGGCGCGCATCACCCCCCCAGGTTCACACCCCAAGGCAGGCCGAGATGCATGGAGTGTTTGGGTCTTGTTTTTGGATGTTTTTGGAAAGCTGTATGTTGTCCAAGTGACTCAACTATTTTGCAGCAATATTGCATACCACCAATCAGACTGAGTTTGGGTTTGGGTTTCCATGGTTTGCATGGCCAAAAACATACGTTAACACCCAAGTAATTGTTGAGAATTCCAGCTGCCACTGGAAGTACTGACAGGGCCGCAACCATAAAAAAGAGCAGATTGAAGATCTAATGCTCCAACTCCGGCCAAACGAAAAACTCTGTATCTGGTCTTTCACCAAGATGACGACTTCAACGCAGAAGGCTCCCAGAAGGCTCCCAGCACCCCCCCCCGGGTTGGAAAACAGCGACAGGGTCGCTGTGAAGACTCCAAGGCAGGGGGACTGGAGGGGAGGTCAGAGGGGACGAAGCTTCTGTGGCGGAGAGGAGGTTCGTCCTGTGGCGCAGCAGTCGGGGGAAGGGACTTTGGTTGGGATTCACAGGGGATATATGAGCTCACAATTCTGAAAGTGGAAGCTCTATAATAGGTCTTTGGATCCAAGATGCTGGTGAATAAAGGGAATCATTGACCGCAGTGACTTCAGAATATGACATGTGGTGCGTAAACTTTTGACATGTGATGCTTTGCCTAAGGCTGTAGAGGAATCGCTTCGGCGGCACAGGGGTCGATCCAGACCCCCGCTTCCGCAGGAAGTTCGCGGCCAGAGCAGCCAAGAGGGTGAAGAAGAGGGGGGAAAGACACCTCCTCGGGCACCAGTTCAGACACTAAGAGCGAGGACAGCAGCGAGAAGAGCGTGGAGCTGTTTGGCGAGGAGCAGAAGATTCGCAAAATGGGGCGAGCAGCGCCAGGAGCTTTGACCTGTGCCGCCTTCCGCGACATCCAGCACTCCCTTTTGACAGGGACGGGGGGAGTGTGGAACCCCGAAGAAGGGGTTATCCCACCGATAGCCCGCCAATACTATCGCTAGTGCATGCAACAGAGGCTGCAGGGAGGACAGGCCCGAGAGGCGCTGACAGTAGCGTGGACATTGGACCTCCTACTACAGGGGAGGGTGTCGGAGGCGTGCGACACGCTGACCCAAAGATTCAAGAGCTTAGAAATGAGTGGGGCCGGAGCCTCGTGGGCCATCTCTCAGAAGGTGGAACTGGTGCCGCCCGAGAAACCAGTGTTGAGCTCCCGTCCAGAGATGAGGGAGGCGATACGAGAAAATCGCGAGGAACAAAAGACGAGGAGCGAGGCTGCCCGGCCAAAAGAAAAAGTATTCGCAAGAAGTTTGCCGCTTGCTTGGAAGCCTGCGGACTCAGTGACCACCAGTTCCGCCCCTACAGTCTGAGACGAGGGGGCGCCACCTGCTATTTTTCAAGATACGGTTCACTAGACCGCTTACTCCTCCTAGGGAGGTGGCAGGCTGCAAAGACGGCTCGGGTGTACATTAATGAGGGACTTGCCACTTTGGCAGAATTCCGATTGCACACCAACTCTCAGGCACAGGCGTACAAACGCCAGTATACGAGGTCCAAGAATCTAGAGCTCCAACCCCTTGAGCGTGCCCGGAAGGGCAGGCCAGGGGAAAGTGGAAAGGGGAAGAAGTCTCGAAGGAAGAAGGGCAAGAAATAGCCCATTTTTTCAACTGAATTTGAACCGCCGGCGGTATAAAAATGAACAAGATCAGGGAAGAGCAGGGTAGTGGCCTGGACGTACCCTGGACTGGCGGGGCCCAGGACTACCCTAGGCTCTTTGGCTCACAATTACCTCGGTTTGGCGAGGAATTGTGGGGGGGAGCCGGGCCATGGGGGCCCTTGACCTAAGGATTTTTAATTCGGTTGACTGTTTACATTGAAAAAACTAGGTCTGCACTGCAAAAAGAAGACGAGAAACCGACGTGAGTCTTTGTGTATATATATATATGTATGTGCATGTGTTTGTATGCGTGCACGTCGTGGGTATGTATTGTGATGTAAGGTAATGTAATGTAGTGTAATGTAATGTAATGTAAGTATGTGTGTATGTGTATATATACGCATGTATTTGTATGTGTGTACGTCGTGGGTATGTAATGTAATATAATGTAATGTAATGTAATGCATGTAATGGCATCTCAAATTTTCAGCTTCACTAAGTGTTGGGATATCGAGGTGTATAGGAAGGTTTCCACCATCCGTGTCGATGGTGCGGAAAGTCCTGGGCCGGTCTCTTTATTTTGCAGCAGGACCATCGATGGCAATCTGCGCAGTGCCTGCTCCATCCTGGGTCTGGGTGTTTCTTGGATCAGGGCTCGAGTCCTGTGTTCATTCTCACGTCGGAGGCTTTCTCTTTCACATTCGCGCAACACGAAGCGAAGAATCATGGCAGTACTTACTGGCAGGAATGTCAGAACTGTTGAGTCGCGAACTCTGAAACGGGTTCACCCAACCAGGCGACTAAAAACTGTGGACCCTAAAGACATTCCAAGGTCCACGCAGGGGCACACCCGCCGGGCGGTGGCAAAGCAGCCTTGCAGCTCCTTTTAGGAGTTGGCCTCCCACGATGGCGCGGAGTCTGAGGACGAGCGCAGGAAGGCCATCCGCTTTTCTGGCTTCAAAATGAAGCCACGAAAACAGGAGTTTTGGGGGGATCACTGCCAAATGGCTCACACGCTCAGGTTCCGTATCTTGCGTTACAAGTCTCAAAGCGTTTCAATTTGTGTTGTTCTCCGGTGGGCACGCTGCCCCCTCCATTCATGCAAGGAAAGGCTTCACCTCACCAGAGGGCAAAGAACAAGCGGAAAAGAGAGAAGGCCGCTGCAGCCCAGCACCCCAGCCCAGCACCCCAGCCCAGCACCCCAGCCCAGCAGCAAGCGCTGTTCTAGTCAGAAGTGTTGTGCCTACATCTGAGGACGGCGTGGCGTATTAGACCTCGCTGAGCTGGCGCATGGTCGCGTTTTCATGTCTGAGTGCTTTTCATGTTTGAGTGCCTCATGGCGGCCGCTAATTGGCTAGGGCCGGCGTTCTTCTCATTAGTTGCTTTGAGGTTGTGTCTTCGTACGCTGCAGGTGGACTTGGGTACAGGAGCTAATCTGGAGAAGAGTATGTGTGTATGTATGTTTGCATGGATGTATGTATGTAACGTAACGTAACGTAGGGTAGTGGAGTGGAGTGGAGTGGAGTGTGCATGCAAGTATGTATGTAAGTATGTATTTATGTATGTATGTATGTATGTATGCATGTATGCATGTATGCATGTATGGATGTATGTATGTATGTATGTGTGAGTATGCATTTGGCAATGTAATGTAATGTTATGTTTTGTATGTTTACAATATGTAAAACTATTTATATATATATATATAAATTACCCCCGCTCAAGAAGGACGACACTTGTCATGTTTTATTTGTATTTGCGACGTTTTACGCAAGCTTTGGAATACTCTGCCAAATCAATAAATGGTGTTATTGGCTGTGGCGCCCAGGTCGATGCACGGAGTGACGCCCGCGCTTAGAGCCCCGGAGGAGTTCCGTGGCGAAGACGAGGCAACGTGCGGCGAGGTGTGCCCGTGGAGTCCGTGTCCCAGACACTCCATGTATGTCAAGTGCCTTGTTACTACTAGTAAGGCACTTGTTTCAAGGATCAATGCAAGCACATATTCCATACGTGGAGTGATTAGGTGTTGATTTGGTTTAAACATGTTAATGATTCTTTATCTCCCACAAACTATTTGGAGATACTATAGGCATTTCTATGTAATGTGATTTGGGCACCATCAAGACAGAATTAAAATGATGTTTTCATTTTTCACATAAACAAATACATAACATATTTGTTTTAAGTGATGTTAGGGCTGGTTTCAATCCTCAAATACTGCGCAACACCGCAACACTGAACAAATCATTAAAAACAACATGTTTACGTTCGGTTTGGTGCAACAAATAAGGGGAAATGCTCTTTTGAGAATTAAATCATGTTTTAATTGCAAACTGTTGGTTTCGGGAACCACCTTTTGTCCATGTGGTTGGTTCATGCGAAGAGGGCAGTCAAAGACTGAACATGGGTGATGATATACTCACGCACTTTTTTAATGAAGATAAGTAAGAGTATTTTTTGCTGCATCGATTCTCATAGTTCGAGTGAGTGAACACAATCCTTTTATTAAAGTGGCCAAATTGTTGGTGAAACCAACAAATTGGCCTTTTGGTTGTGAACCCAAAATTTGTCCTTTTGGTTGTGAACTAGAAATGCTCAATGTCAGGCACTGCCAAAAACCACGCAGGGATTTTGTGACGGGGCCAACATTTCCGATGTCTTTGGCAAATTCTGACCCGGTTGCGGGAGGGCTGGCTGAAAAAACATGGTGCGAGGCTTGTCAACCGGGGATAGACGTGGGAGTGTTCCATAATTGGTTTATGATTGGGTTGGTTATCTCAGCTTTGGCTGATGCCTTTTGGCCAATCGACTGCCCCCAAACCAACGAAAGGCACAGTGAGGTTGTACTCCCATGTTCCCGTGCAGAGGTTGCGTCCGGCCCGTCTGCCAAAGGCGGTCACCCCGGTCACCCGAGTGTCGAATGTCCCTGGTTTGTTTTGAAACACCACATCTCCATATCCCCTTGATTGGGTTTATAAACTAAATGACGGTGTATCAAAATAGGGAGACCCCCCAAAGAACCCCGGGGGGAAAGGAAATGGACCAAAACCAATTGGTTCGGGGTTCTGTGTTCCATAATATTTATACACACCCGAGTGGTTTCACGGGTTGGTCGTCACCAGAAGGGTCGTCACCAGAAGGGTCTTCAATTTGTCTTTCATGATTCAATGGCCGCCAGGTCGTCACCTTGAAGAAGGATAAGAAGGTTTGCTTCCAGGATGAATGTTGGCAGGCCGACGTCACCATGCGCGGACTGCTTACGCGTGCTTGGCGCAGTAAGCCATGTGGAGTTTCTCATGGAGCTCCGGGTGTCCTGTAACCAGAACTTGCCCTTGAGATCAGAGAGAGATATAGGACAACAAAAACTCAGGTTGGAAGCGTTCGAACCACCCTCTATAAGTCACCTTTTCTTATGTTTGTTTTTTCAGGAGACTTCTCTGACTTCTCCAAACACCAGGTTGGGACAGGAGGGACGCCTAAAGATTCAATGGAGCGCCATCCACGTGACCATGATTCTTGCAGAGAGTGTCGTAATAGCATCCTGGGTGTCGGACATCCGGTCGCAGCCCCACCCTTGCGGCGCCCCATTCCCCTTTTTCACACAGCCGGAACTCGTCTCTCTGTGTCACCGTTTCGTCGTCAAGGTTCCGGATGATCTTTGGGGATCTTTGGGGGTTCAAATTGGCAGACTTGAAATCAGTTATTTCATGATCAGACCAAGGGATGAAATGGATCGTTGTTCAATCATGAAGGGCAGACCTGTGACCTGTTTGCCCTATAGTATGGACCTGGTTTTAAGATCTTCAAGGTCTTTCTTGGTTGGTGTGTTGGCTCCAGACCTCCCCAAAGACGGACACGAAGAGATGCCGTTGTTTGTCGGACCCAAGAGCCTATCCATGCCTATATCCTATTTTGAGAACAGGAAAGATATGGACAGATGATCCCTATTCTTGGGAATTTGGCCGTAACAATAGATAACCAAACACTCCATGTATGGAATATGTGCCTAACAAACTGAACCCCACAGGCACCCCAACCCCCGTGGCCTTTTCTCGGCAAATATGACAGTTCCATGGAGGGGAGTGGGGGAATGATGGGCTCATCCTCATCTTCACCCAGAAGAGCTCAAAACCGGCGTGTTCCTTCCATGGTTGGACAAATTGTTCCTTCCACTTTTGCCGAGCGTAGGCCATGAAAGGCCAGCTAGAGGAGCAGAAGGAGGACGACGTTGCCCCCCCTTTGGCTTTGGAGTCGACTGGAAACAGATTCCCCAAGGTGGTTGAAGTCATCCAGATAACATGCAAAACACATCTGGGGCACACCAAGCCTTGCAGTGTTTTCAGAATAGATGGCACAGGCACCCAGAGATGTTTTTTGTATGGGGGGTCCATATAAACCACCGAACTTGGGGATTGCGCCATCTACTCTGAAACCACTGTATACCAACACTTTTGAGGTCTATGTTCAGCCCAGTCAAAGATTGTTTTTTTTCGGCCCTGGCTTGAAAGACCCAAAAGGCATGAAGGAATGATCGCACGACGGCCCATCGGGGCTAACAAAGATTGCACTCCTAACTTGGAGTTTCTTGACGGAAGGACCATCAGACCATGTCGCTGTTGTGAGTCATCAGTGAGTTGTTTGTTGTGTTTGTTGTGTCTTTGGTCACTGACAGGTGTTGTGACGTGCCCTTTTTGGGCATGGTTCAAGGAAGTATAGGAAGAACTTGGCTTGGGCATTTTTGTTGCCACTGATACATGTTCAGTGGCCCCAGTGACAAGGTGCAAGAAAGTATCCACAAGAGATGGGCCAATTTTTGGACCTTGAGTTGTTTTATATAGCAAGGATGAGTCATCGAACGCGCAAAATTGGGTGTCTCATGATCTCTAATTCGGAATACATGTGAGATTCCAAAGCACCAAGCAGCCCAAACATGACACCCTAGCTATTCTGACTTAGTCGACCTGTCAAAGGCCCAAAAAAGGCCCCCCAAAAGGCCTCATTCAAAACGTCCAGCCAGGCCACCAACGATCGCTTCTGGGTTTCGAAACGACCGCCACCGCCACTTTCGCTTGCCGCCCAACCCGACACATTCTACGCCACCGGCCGACGCTTCGCGCCCATGGCGAGGCGGGGTTGAAGCCGCATGAGGGACTCACCGGGAAAAACCCATAACACAGGTGTCGATCTCTGTACATGGGAGGAGATGAGGAGATTTGCCCTCTTCCATCAAACGTTTGACATGGGCCTACTCCTTGGGGTTGGGTTTGGGGGGATGTCTGTGCTGGGTTCTTGGTGAAGGCCCCGAGCAAGCGCGTTCTCGCGGTTTTAGAGCCAAAACTGGACAGTTGTCGAGCACAAGGCTGTCGAGCTCATAGATGCTCATTACACTACCAGACCTGCATGCAAGTTGCAAAGATGGTGAAATGTGTGCGAGGGATGTGTTGCCAAACCAAGGGCCCCACAATGTAGACTGTGGATTAACAAAGCCTTATAACCTACGAGAATGGTTGCACATCTCCAGATGGAGAGGTGTTCATTAATCAACGGTCTAAATCAAAATTACTTGTTCATGTTATTTTGGTATTTCATGAGCATCCTCTTGAGATGAAGGAACTCACCTAACACCATCAATTCTTCAACTTTGGAAGAAGAAAGTGGCTGGCTGGTGCCTGAAAGTGTGAGGATCCTTTGAATGCGTCATCCTGCTGCCCAGTCGTGTTTATGTTGTTCTCATCAAACCACTGCGATCGAAAACGAACCCACCAAAAGAATGAGCGCAGAGGCAGACAAACTGGTTTGACAAGAGGTGTGCGTGTGTGTGTGTTTTTCTGTTTTTTTTCTGGGTGAGTTCAGTCAGAACACGTGTTTAAACTGGTTGTTTCATGATGAACTGGTCCATGAACATCTTGTCCATCCAGTTCCTTCTTCTTCCAACGTTGGGCCACTTCCTTTGCGACTTCCTTCGTGCGGCCGTGCCTGGCACCCCGTCGCAGGGACGGGCCTGGAGCTCAGGAGTCCCGCCTGCGGCCGGGCCGTTCAGGCCGAGCAGGTTGGGTGTCCCTTTTTACTAACAGGTAAGGTAGGATCCACTATGTTTAGAGATTGCTTTGCAACCTAAAGCAATCAGCGATCCACTGGGCCCAGGGAGTGGGATATACCTTGATATATCCAATTTATTGATATATGTAGGGTATGTATTGGACTTCTCAGGTGATTTTTTCGTTTAATGGACGTTCCTTCCTTTCCTTGGCAGATGTTGTCAAGATTGTTTGATTGGAGTTGGTGGGAGTCCAGTCATGACTCCTTCTACCTCTAGACTATAGCGGTGGAATATGACTGCTAGATGGGGCAAGAATGAGGTAGCATGAGGCATTGGACGTTTGGGAAGAATCTCCTCGGTTCATTTTCGAACATGGCAACCAGGAGAACGTGCCCATACCTGAGGGGGACCATGGAGGACGGACCACGCAGCTCGATCCGCTTGAACAACCGACTGCTGTGTGGACCGGCTATGAGTAAGCTGATCAGAGGAGAAGCATGAGGAACCCGGTGGGTGAAGGTTCAGGAGTTCTGTGGCCTATGCTGATCAGGGTACACTGGGAGCCACAGAAGTCGGGGGTGGAGGAGAACACCCACACAGCTACCATCCACTTGCACACACTTTGGACGGAGTTAGATGTGCCGGCAACCAACCTTTTCAAGAAAAACAGTGAGGAGCCTGCAAAAGAAGAGCTCAAATTGACTGGACGAAGACGAGCAGAAACCTCGAAGCTCAGCAGAGTGGAAGTTCCGCGCGATGAAACTGAGGACCGGTCACGCCAGTCCTCAGCTACCATAAATCATGAACTTTCTATATGCATTTCATGGTGATTCTTGGTGTGTGGCAGTTGGACTTCTTAGTGGATTTCATCCTAAGCTGAGAAAGATCAACCAAGCAAGTGACCGTCGGTTTGTTCCCGCGTGTTGTTCACCCATGATTCGTGGCACAGATCCGACCAATGATGCCGTCCCATCCCGATGGCTTGGTCGACGGCGACAGCGAGTGCTTGGCTGTGCTCCTCGAACGTTTGGGCCATGACTGGCAACCCCTTTGGTGGCCTAGCTGGTGCTTTCTCTTTGACTTCCGGAAGAGAAAAGCATCGGCCTAGGCCTGTACAAATTGAGCTAATTTTGCTCTGGATGCTCCATTTTGGAGTCTATTTCCTGAGCTTCAGCACTTTCCTCAGCTTCAGCACTTTCCTCATCTTCAATAGCTGGGGTGTCTGGAGGAACCAGCACCTGTGAGTCCTCATTTGGATCCTGATACCACCCTTCTGCCAGCAGCACTGGGTTTGAGGTGCCCTCCCCCCTTGACATACAAGAGCTGCAGGCAAAGTATTTGGCAGGGCTGTCCAGCCCACCTGGCTGTCCACCCCACATAAGCTTACCCCCCTTTTCAGGGCTGTCCAGCCCACCCCACATCCCCTTTCAGGGCTGTCCAGCCCACCCCACATAAGCTTATTTCAGGGCTGTCCAGCCCACATGCTTACCCTTTTCCTCACTTCTCTTCATCCTCTGACTCTCCCTCTGCAAGGTCAAAGTGGCCATCTAAAAAGAGGTGAAACACACACCTAAATTTTTGGAGGATCTTAGAGCTCACTTTGTGAGCTGGTGTTCCTCTGGTGCAAGAAGCCCCTATTGCTTTTGCGACTGCCATAAAGGATTCAGATCCATAGCACGGGTGTCCATATTGTGCCTGCTCTGCCAAATGCACCAGTACATGGTGCTTTTGCGTCAAGCTGTACATGTACTCACCTGCATCCATTGCAGCCCTAGCCAGAAAGGAATAGTGGGACAGCAAGGTGTTGGTGGCTGCCAAAAACTGCTCCCCCCTGCTTTGCGCCCCATTTTTGCCAGCTGTGCTCTCCCATCAAGGTGTAGAGCTGGTTCAAGCTGGAAACCATGGCTAGCCTGTGTTTATCAACCCTGCTGTCTTTGTAGAGCCTGCAAAGCTCTAGGCACACAGGGGCAAAGGCCCTGATTTTGGCTCCTTTGACATGCCTGAGGCAAGGGAACTCTTCTGTTGTAGGTTGCAGGTCTGTCAACTTGAGGTGCTTCATCCTCTTGAAAGCTTCGACCTCCAGCTCTGTATAAAGCCTCACCAGCAACTTGTTCAAGGCTTGCAGGTTTGCCTCTCCTTGCTTGGAAGTGTTTGCCAGACAAGTCAGGTGATGGGGCTTTCCAGCCCATGCATGATTCTACCCTTTAGGGCTGTCCAGCCCAGTCAAAACAGCCCATAAACTTCAATCAAGATTCTGGTCCTCCCACCCAGCTGGTTCATCACTGAAATGAGAACAGACCCATGTGCAAATATGCTGCAACCCCCAGGTCAAGCACATGCAACACATCTAGTTTGACAGCCAATGCATTGGCAGTTGGCAGCTTGAGCAAGGGATGCGCCCCATATTCCTCTTGAAGCTTGGCTGGGGTCAGAGCTGAAGCCCTCCAAGCTGCAGATGGCCTGAAATCATTAAAAGGCCTTGTGGAATCCTTGAGCTTCTGGTCTGCCAGGCAGTAAGGGCAAATATAATTGTTGCCAGGAAATGGAAATTGAAATTCAGATGCGAACCATTCCAAATCGCCTGTGATACCCCACAGCCAACCTGGCCTGAACCTTCTCCCTTTCTGAGCATCCATGCTCCCCCCCCTTTTGTCTTTCTTGGGGCAGGCCCCTTGGTACATGACCTTGAAGCTCCAGGCCAGCTCCTCCATCAAGGTGCACCAGCCTTCCTTGGTTCCTGCTGATTTGGGCACAGCTCCCAACAGGAGCTGGGATTCTGACACACTTCTTTTGGAGAGCATGCACCTGTCAGTTGGAGAGTGGGAGATTGTTGGTGCTATCCAGCCTAATTTGAAAAGGCTATCCAGCCCAAGAAGCTAGGTAAAGGGGCTATCCAGCCCATGTGACAGTTGACCCAAGAGCAAGCTTCCATACAAATGCAGGGGTACCCAGCCTACTTAATTTCAAAGCGCAAGGCCTCATAGATACCACCTGCAGGCTGTCTGCTTCAGTGTATGGCGCACTGTCCCCATGCAGCAGCCAAGGGATGGGGAGCCGAGAAGGATGCTTGAAATCCAGCTCCTTCCACAATGCACTGGTCATTTGTGGGCTGCTCTTTTGGCTTTTCCAGAAGACGACAAGCTCCTCATCCTGGCATGTCAAGGCAGGCAGAAGGTCATTCTCTTCCAATGCCACTGTCCACATGTGAGGCAGTAACAGCCAGCAATCTGAAATCTTGCTGGTTTGTTGTCCCTCTTCCTTTTGCTGCAGGAGGCAAGGAATCTTCCAAGGCTGAGGGGACAATAAGGCACCGAAGTGTTTCCTGCATAAGTCTCTGTGGCAATTGCCTTTCACTTGCCCCATGGTGCCCAAGCTTTGCAGCCCGAGCATCTCTTGTGAGTTGGCTCCAGACTTCACTGCTGCACTGGATATCTCTTGCAGTTCTGCTGCGGAAATTTTGCCTATGGCAAATTTCCTGAGCAACACACCCCAGAGTGGGCAAGGGTTTGCCATCCCTTGAGAGGCCTTGCTGCTGGCATGATGATCTTGCTTGTTCATTGAAAAGCTTTCAGCCCAAAAAGCAATTGAGATGTGTGTGAAGCTGGATAACAAGTGAGGGGGCTATCCAGCCCAGAAGCAAGTGAGAGCCCCCAAGAAATTATCAGGGCCACCCAGCACAAAAGCTTGCGAAGGGGCCATCCAGCCCAGAAGCAAGTGAGAGCCTCCAAGAAATTATCAGGGCCACCCAGCACAAAAGCAAGTGAAGGGGCTATCCAGCCCAGAAGCAAGTGAGAGCCACCAAGAAATTATTGGGGCCACCCAGCACAAAAGCAAGCGAAGGGGCTATCCAGCCCAAAAGCAAGTGAGAGCCCATGAGACTATCGGTGCTATCCAGCCCATACATGCGGCCTTTTTCTCAAAAACTCTCATGGTTCCCAGGCACTAAGCTTGGAGGGCAGCCCCAAATCACACCAACAACTCCTTGTCTAAAGTCTTTGGGCTTCCCTCCTTGCTAGGCTATCCAGCCCTCCTAGTCAGCTTTCAGTGCCTTAGCCAGCTGGAGCTTCTTGGACTTACAGCCCTTCAAAGCAGCCAAAGCATCCTGCAAGACAGCTGCCACTGCACCCTTCTTTCCTGGCCCCTTCAGAGCCTTGGCCACCTTGCCCAGGTTATCATGCCCTGCTTGGACAGCCTTCTCAGCATCCTTGACCAAAGGCTTTGGCAGTGTGCCCTTGCCACTGTGCAACAAAGCCTCCAAGCTGGCAAGGTCCTTGGTCAGCTCTGTCTTAAAGGCCATCAGTCTGTTTGCAACCTTTTGGTTGCTTTCTCCATGTGGCACTTGGCTCATGCACTCCCATTTGTCTTCTTTTGGCCCCTTGTCTCTGGGCTTGTCCTTTGGAATCTTCTCACCGAGGGCCTTAGCCAAGTCTGCTGGCAAGTTTCCATCCCCATCCTCAGAGCCTTCCTCCTCTGACATTGCGCCCATGAGGAAGTCCTCTTCACCCAGCAGCTCCAGCTTTTCAGCTGACATCATGTCCATCACACTTTGCTTGTCAGCTTTGGCCTTGTAGGTGGCCCCACTCATCTTGTGCCTTGCAACCTCAGTCTTCTCCATTTGGGTGTTGGCTTTGAACAGCCAATACCTGCGATCAGCAGGGTCCCTCTTGGCAATGACAGTGCCTCCTTTCACTCTCTCCCTCAACTCTTCTTCACCCCAGTGGTTCACTGCTTGGGCTTGTGTCAGCCATGTGCTGAGGACAGTCTGTGCCTTGACAAGGCTCACTTGCTCCAAGCATTCCTTGAAGCTGTCTCCTGTTTTTTTTTCCATCCACCACCCAGCCAAAGAGCAGCTTTCTTTTCTTCCTCAGAGCACCCACACCTTCTTTGGTTGCTTCTTTGTACTTTTCCTCCTCTCCTGACATCTTCTTGCTGGTTTCAAAGGCTTTCCACAGCCTCATTGAAGCCTTGCTGTCCAGCTTGTTGAGTGCGAGCTCAAACTGTTCCACAGTCATGCTCTGAGCTTCCTCGCAAAACTTGTTGTGGTCCTTGACAGCTTCAGCTGTCAAGGACACAGTACCTGAAGGTTCACCTGAAGGTTCACCATCCCCACCAACCTTGGCTGCAGGCCTTTTAGTGGCAGGCCTCTTCATTGTACCCACTGGCGGCTGGGAGTTCTTTGAACTATTGCTGTTTTTGTGCCAAATGCTTCTGGCATGGTCAAAACTACCCAAACCCAATTGACACACCATGTTGAAAAATATTTTCCAAATTTCTCCCTTTCAGGGATGCTCAGGTGATATCATGTGATTTCAGGGGCCTTCAGGGGCCTTCATGGGCTTTCATGGGCCTTCATGGGCCTTCAGGGGGGCTTCAGGGGACTTCAGGTGATATCATATGATTTATTGTGTTTTTGTTTCTTTTTTTCAAACCTTGAGGCTGTCCAGCCCATATGGAAAGAATCACTAGTCACTAGTAAACCCTTGGGGTGTCCAGCCCAGATGGAAAGAATCAAGCCCTTCTAACACCCTGGGCTGTCCAGGTGGGAGCAATCAACCCCTCTTCTGAAACCCTGGGCTGTCCAGCCCATGGAAAGAACCACCACTTTTTCATTTAGAATCAACCCCTCTTTTGAAACCCTGAAAGCAAACCCCTTTTCCTAAAACCTTGGGCTGTCCAGCCCAGATGGAAAGAAACAACCCTCTGAAACTTTGGGCTGTCCAGACCACATGTGAAACCAAAGGGGCTCTCCAGCCCACACCTCAACATCCTTGACCCAAGTGAAAGTAACTTCAAACTCTGTTACCTATCCAGCCCATATGTCAAAGGGCTATACCCAGCCCAAATGTGAAACACAGTGGGGGCTATCCAGCCCAAGTGTGAAAGCTCAACTGTGAAAACCTGGGGCTGTCCAGCCCAAGCACCAAGCAGCAAAGCATATGTTTCAGCTCTGGTGGAAGAGGTTTTGGTTCAGGGATTTGTACCCTGCTGTGCTGCCAGGGAGAACCCACCTTTCAGTCCAGGTAGCCACCACTCTTGTAAGACCTCTTTGAGTCCATCCCTGGCCTTTGCACCCCTGAAGTTCCTGCATGCAGTTCGCATACAGCCCTTCAGACCACTACTTTGCCGGATTTCACTCCCCTTGGGCAGGTAGGACCAGTAGGAGCACTCCGAAGCCAACCCTCTGCTCCTCCCAGAAGAGGTCAGTCCTTGGATTTCAATAAGGCTGTCCAGCCCAGGTGTGGGGCTATCCAGCCCAGATGGAAAAAGAACAACTTGTCTTCTGAAAGCCTGGGGCTGTCCAGCCCAAACGGACAGAACCAGTGCCTGTTCTAAAACCTTTGGGCTGTCCAGCCCATAATTGACAGAACCAACGTTTTTCAGAAACCTTAGGCTGTCCAGCCCAAATGGAAAGAATCAACCCCTCTTCTCCCAGACCTCAACATCTTTGAGCTAAGTGAAAGTAACGAAAACCCTGGGGGCTATCCAGCCCAGATGTGACAGACAATTGGGGGTTTACCCAGCCCAAATGTGAAACAGAGTGGGGGCTGTCCGGCCCAAGTGTGAAAGCTCAACAACAAATACCGAACAAGTTTCTCCCAAGGCTCATCGATTGAGCTGGCATTGTGCTGGCTCCAGCCTTCCCACCCATCCCATCCCTGCGCTTCCCAGCTCCACCACCCATGTTCATTCCAGCCTTCATTCCTTCTCCTCCATTCCTCAGCCAACGACATCAAGCCAGGCTGCCCCTCCAGTTCTCCCTTGCCAGCCTCCTTCCCTTCTCCCTTACCACTTTCCTTCCCACCTCCTCCCTTGCTCCCTTGCCACCCTCCTCTTCATCTTCTTTGCCTCCTCCCTTGCCACCCTGGCCTTCTTCTTCTTTGCCTCCTCCCTTGCCACCCTGGCCTTCTTCTTCTTTGCCTCCTCCCTTGCCACCCTCTCCCTTGCCACCTTGGCCTTTTCCTTCTTCTTTGCCTCCTCGGCTTTTCCCTTGCCACCCTTGCCTTCTTCTTCTGCTCCCTTGCTGCCCTTTCCTTGTCCTTTTCCCTTTGCAACTCCTGCTTCTGTGGCAGTGCCAGACC
This sequence comes from Durusdinium trenchii, assembly GCA_963970005.1. NCBI lineage: Eukaryota > Dinophyceae > Suessiales > Symbiodiniaceae > Durusdinium > Durusdinium trenchii. The sequence continues at coordinate 527,179 of CAXAMN010023807.1, forward strand.
GAAGCGACTCATCCATCTTTTCAACCAGCCACTCCACCAAGTTGAGGAACTCACCTGACCAGAGAGGAAAACCAAGTGCATAGCAAGTGTGGAAGGGCTATCCAGCCCAAAGTGTGACAGGAGTACCCAGCCCAATGAAAGGGGTATATCCAAGTGTGCAAGAGCTACCAACACCAAGTGTGGAAGGGCTATCCAACCCAAATGTGACAGGGGTACCCAGCCCAATGAAAAGGGGTATCCAAGTCTGAAAGGGCTATCCAGGCCATGCGAAAAAGTGGCCTTGCGAGTCCAACTCCTTCCATACCTTGAAGAGGAAGCTCCTGCCAGACTCCATGCTGCCCCTGCTGAGCCCGCTTTGCCTTTCTCCTTCAAGGCACAGCTTCCCAAGCCACTCACCGAAGCCCTGGGCCAAAACGAATGCAAGAGAGTGTTTGGGCTGTCCAGCCCCAATGGAAACAGAACAACCTGCCTTCTGAAACCCTGGGCTGTCCAGCCCATAATTGACAGAACCATCCCCTGTTCTAAAACCTCAGGAAAACTAAGTGCATAGGGGTGTCCAGCCCAAGTGCGACAAGCCCAGGTGTGAAAGGGGGCAGCTAAGTGTGGAAGGGCTATCCAGCCCAACAAATAATATTTGCCAAGGCACCATGTCTGGGTGCCAAAGCGTTTGTATGGACCGCATTTGGTCGCGCCACACATTGGCAGGCTCACCTCCCCTGTCCACGCCATGAGGCTGGTTCCCTTTGCCAGCAAACTTTTCACCTATCATGCTGGTGGTTGGGAGCCTAAGAGCCAGCTTTGAGCCTGTGCTGCTGGTGGTGGTGGCTTTACCCCCCAGTGAAAGGGCTGTCCAGCCCAAGTGAACACAACTTTTAGGGCTATCCAGCCCAAGTGGGAAAAAGGCTACCCGGCCCAAGTGTGTACAAGGCTGTCCAGCCCAACTTTTTTGGGCTATCCAGCCCAA
>CAXAMN010023807.1:528298-543269 GCA_963970005.1 Durusdinium trenchii
TGTACACTTCTCGTTTTGTGCGTGTCATCCTTTGCGGACCAGCAGTTTCAACTCTTCTTTTTATTGCTCACCTCCATGAGGGTATGTGCTGGGCTAGCCCCCTACTTTTTCACAGCTTGGCTTTTCCAAGCCTTCACTTCGCCTAGGGTTTTCCCTGCTTTAAACATCTTCAGAGCTTCCTTGGCCAACTTGTTGTTGTGCTCCTTGCCTTTGTGGGAAAGAAGCTGCATAACCTGCCACCCCCCTGGCACCCTCAAGGCCACAGCACCAGTCTTGTAGGTCATGAAATTCAAGGCCTGGTCTCCCATCACCCAGTCATCTGGCAACCTTTCCTCTTGACAGGCAGGCTTCTTACCCAACTTCTTTGAAGCAGCAGGTCTGGCCTCAGGCTTCTTACCCAACTTCTTTTCAGAAGCAGCAGGTCTGGCCATAGTCTGCCTGAGGGCCCTCTTCCTGGTAAGCACAGGCATCACATTCTCTGCTTCCTCCAGCAAAGAATCTTGGGTTGCAGGGACTTCAAACTCCTTCAGAAATCATCTGTCGCAATGCTCTTGGCAGGAGACACCACCTTGCCCAATGGCAAATCATTGGTCCACAGTGCTTTAGGGCTATCCAGCCCATATGGGCAATGAGCCCAAAAGCTTTTTAAGCACCCACCTTCTTGCCAACCTAGTGCTTTAGGGCTATCCAGCCCATATTGGCAATGCAGGGCTATCCAGCCCAAAAGCTTTTTTAGCGCCCACCTTCTTGCCAACCTTCCTGGGAGAGGAACCTTCCCCTGCAGGTTCATTGAAGAAGGCCCAAATCTCTTCCAGCTTTTCGAGCTGGAAATGGCTGAGCTTCTTCCCAGCCTCCAGGTATTTGGCTTTATCCCTGCCAATTCTCCTGCAATGGTTGCACACCACCAGCAAAGCATCAGCAAGTGTCTTCCATAGTGTTCCCTGCATTGACAGTGGGAAAGAGTCCTTGATGCCTGGAAAATCCTTCAGGATCTGCTTGAGCACCTCTGACAGGTCACTGTACTTGAACTGGAGGGAGGGCTCAACCTTGTACAGGCTCTTTATCAAAGGCAGCAGGTCCACCAAATCCTGGCCCACGACAGCCTGTTGCCTTTCCAGGTTGAGGTATTTGCCCAAAGCGAAAGCACCTTGCAGGCCAACAGCCTTCACATGGCAAACCAAACTGTCAGCTAAGTGGTTCAGGTCCACCTCTGGGACTTTCTCCCTTCTGGCACCACCCTTTGGCATTTTGAGTAAGACCTTTGCACATATTGCTTACGGGGGGGCCTTTCCAGACCTTGGATTGTGGAGGGGTGGATTGTCCAGCCCATGGATTGTGGAAGGGGCTCTAGCCCATGCCCCAAATCAAAAGGCTATCCAGCCCATATGTGGGCATGTTTTGTGGGTGTGTCAGCAAAGTTAGCTAGCTTGAGTATAGTCCTTGGAAGATTCAAAAATTCAATTGAATTTTTCAATCGAATTTTCAATCGTGTTTTCAATAGAAAAAACATCTTTTTCAATCGAGAAATCAATCGAACCTAGAAATTCTGCTATTGAATTTTGTTTGAAAAAATCAATCTTCAATCGTATATTGAAAAAGAGAAAAATACAATATTGCAATTGAATTTTTTCAATCCAGGATGCTTTGGGAGTGAGTTGCCGATCCCCGCACCCATGGAGTGCTTGGCTGGCAGCTGGGCCACTTGCGAATGGCAAAAGCTTGAAATGGACGTGGCTGTAGCTGTTGCTGAGAAAAAACGATGTTTGGAGCACACCCTGCCGATGTTCATATCTCAAGTTGAACAGATGAATGCAGAAGATCTGGTCTCTGCTGAAAAGGAGATGGATTGGGCGTTGGTGGAACCGTATTTGAACTATGTACGGGTGCGGCCTGCCAGACTGCTCATAGCTCTGCGCGACATGGAGTCACCGAAGCTGAAAGTGGCGTCTGAGTACTTTGCTCACGCAATAGTGTACAACTGGGGGCCTGGCAGAGCAGTGGCGACAATGCTGGCTGCATTAGTGTTAGACTCTGAAGAGATACTTCACTTCGACAAACTGGAGACTCTGTTGAGACCGCTGGCTGATCTAGATTATATCAAATTCGGAAAGCGGGCCCACGAGATCATCTCGGCATCAGGCACGATCATGGGCACGAAGTTGGACATGACTACTACAGCCAGATTGTCTTACGTGCGCATTCTTGCCGCTCGTGCGAACTGGCCACCAAAACTGACCGAGGAGGATGAAGCCATGGCACGTAAGGAGACGCCAGTTCCAAGACGTGCTTACGACGGTGACGCTTGGATGGAGGTGGCCTATAGGCGCAGGCTGGAGCTGAGTAACAGGATGAGGCTGTTGCAACCCACACGAAAGCAGCCCATCGACTTGGACAGCCATAACGGACTGCGGCCTATCACAGGCCCGACTGGTCATTCAGGCGGAGGGCTAGTCGCAGATGACTTTGGTTTGAATGGCCTAAAGGGTCTACAACCGGATTCGATTTTATCGGGCAAGCGGAAGCTTCACATGCTGTTGAAGCCAATCCAGGAACCTTTTGCGCACCATCAAACCTCCAAGCGCATGAAGAAGGTGGAGGCGGGTATTCTGGGACGTGGCCTCTATCCGTTGTCATATGAGACCAGCTTAGTATCTGAACTGCTGGAAAAATGGTCGAAAATAATTTTGGAGGAGGACGAGTACTGTCAACTCGAGAAGAGCTACGAACACACAGTGGCCCAGCGTTTGCGACTTTGGCGAAAATTCATTCGCGGTAGCATACTGTTGTGTTCTGACGCGTCCGCATGGGACTGTCAGCATTCGTCCCAGGATATGGAAATGTCCTTGATACGCATCTGCGATTTAGCAAAGAAGCTTCGTCCAGAGATTTCACAGCTGGCCGAGTCCCTCAAAGAGGCTGCTTGCGCTTCACAATACGACAAGCGAATACTGATCAGGGACAAGCTATTTGCTGTGGTTGCAGGCGCGCTGTTTTCCGGTGATGGGCTTACTGCCCACGTGAACACGGAACAGATTCTAATCGAGTTGAAAAAGCCATTGATGACACCCTACGTCATCTCAATCGTAAAGATGCTTTTCGTAACCCAGTTCGATCACTACCACGCCTCTTCCGCGGGCGATGTCAAAAACCAAAGTTGACCCCGGTTACGATACCCCGGGGCCCACGCAGAGATGTCACAGAAGCTTACAATCCTCCGTGTGAAACAACTTCGGTTCGTAGCCGCCAAAAGGTCCGACAGGTCCGTCGTCTTAGATGCCTTCAACGCTTGTGTACTAAACAAACTGGTCAGGAACAAATGCCTGGCTCTGTGGTCTTAAGCCCAGAACTCCACCAGCTCTGGAAATCCATACGATTGGCCCCGGGTTATGGACGTGCCTGGGAAAGATGGATCTTACAGTTTGAAGTCATACCAGCCATTACAATTGATACACTCAATATAGATGATCTTGATAATATGCTTCAAATAACTAAGTATGACGCTGACATGTACTGCCAGTATGAGAATAAGCTTCGTAAAACATCCAACAAACATGCAGCCCACCTAGATCAAACCCAAAAGTCAGGATCCCGACTATATCGATCACTAAAGGCAGAAGAGAATAAAATCTTGCCAGGCTTTCCTGTGACCGTGGAATGTTTGGCCACCCTCCGTCCCAGTCCAGAAGGAGTGGTTCATATACTCATACACTCACCAGTGTCCTTTCAACAATACGGCAAATTGATCTTTGGAGATGCTGAGTTGATGCTATTATTGCAGGAGACCAACCTCCTTTGTGCAACACTTCTGTCAGGAATTTGTCCCACTCAAGCTCTCCTGCGACAGCATACATTTGCCTATCGAGCCAGTACTATGACAGAACCATTCAGTAAGTATTGGAGCCAATATTGGCAACGTGATACCCCCAGTGAAGAACTTGAAGATTCAGCATGGCAGAATGTTGTGACTGACCTCACACAGCGGATCCCACCCACTGCTCCCCTGCCCATCATATGTGATCAGCCAGATTTAGTACAACAGACGATTAATAAACTAAAGCCATTTAAAGCACCTGGCATTGATGGATGGCGGGCTGAGGAGTTGCGTCTCCTCCCTCCAAGTGCAGTTAAGTCATTAGCAGCCATCTTTTCTCGCCTGTGGTCACATGGTCTTAGTCATGATCACATGATCGCCCGGGTCGTCCTTTTGGCCAAAAGAAATCCACCAGAAAACATTGGTGATGGACGCCCAATCACCATACTAGGATATGTCTCTCGTCTAACCAAAAATTGTGGCCGATCAACTTCTAAGACATTGGGGACAGCTATGGCCGTCGGCACTCGCAGGAGGTCTCCCTCATAGAGGTGTGAAAGACATATCATTCATGCAACAAGTCCAGTTAGAGAAATCCAAAAGCTGAATCAGTCATGGATGGGATTCACATTGGACTTAGTTAAAGCCTTTAATCTGCTCCCCCGCCGCGTCATTTACCATTTGCTTGTCTATCACGGCGCCCCACCGCAAGTCATCAACTTTTGGTTTATTAATTTACGCCGTATGACTCGACGACTACAAGTGCGTTTGGCTATCGGGGAACCCATTCATATGACCACAGGAGTGCCAGAGGGAGATAGTATGTCAGTTTGTAGCATGTTGGTTTTGTCGTCGGCTTTTTATTGGCTCCTCCACAGCCCTAATTTGCATCCGTACTGCTATGCAGATAACTGGTCCTATCTTACCTGTTCCCAACGAGAAGATTATCAAGCCTACCTGAAAATACGACAGATGGCGGACAGCCTCCGTTTGCAGATTGACTACAAAAAAATCCTGGGTTTGGGGAATCACGAAGGCAGCACGCGACCAGTGGCAAGACACACTAAATGAAGTCCTTGATGATCCCCAACTAGTTCGCATTCTCAACTCGGCAAAAGATCTTGGATGTATGTGCCACTATACAAAGCAAATTGTCTTAGGACATCTCAAAGAGAAATTTACCAGCGCTGCCGCCAGGTGTAAACGATTAACGTACATTGCTACAACTTGTCGGTGAGTCCGACTTCAAAGAACTCCGCAGAGCCGCAACCACCGCATTAATAGGTCCGGAGCAGCAGTCCTCGTCATGGATGGCAATGCAGTACCTATACCCCGCCCTGCAGGATCCCTTCTTGTACGTAATAACCACGGCCTTATCCTTTCTTCGCCGTCTCTTTGTATACCATCCCGAGCAAGCAAACGAATTTCTATACTTGGTTTGTGATCACATAGGCCAACCACAAGGCCCCGCTGGGGCTCTGGCATGCTATCTTAACAAAGTCCAGTGGAAAATTCATCGGGACGGCTATATCACATGCCCTGGGAATATTGTTTTCTCAATTAAACATGATACCCCCAGGGATATTCGGAAGTTCTTGCATCGTGCATGGGATCTGGTAGTTCACCAAAATATCCGACATCGCAAGGGCGTTACTATTTCACCCTTTGATGCTGGTCTCACTCATAAAGTCTTACATCATTTCTCATCCACAGAGATCAAAGTGGTGGCTACAGATATCACAGGCGGATATCAAGTAGGGGCGGTTAAAGCACAATGGTCTAGTACGACAGATGGTACCTGTCAATATTGTCATCAGCTTGACACTCATGCACATCGCCAGCTGGAATGCCCAAAGTTCCAGCACATTCGTGATGCCCATCCATTGGCAATCTCGGTCCTGAATGCTAATCTCTATATGCTACACTTCCCTCTACCAATCCAGCATGAGTCGGTAAATCACCTCCGCCATCTATTGCATCAGCGAGGAAATCATAGCTCCCAATCTCATATAAGTACGTCACAGCAGACAATTTTTTCTGTATACAGATGGTTCGGCTGATAACCCCACCCTTCCAGAGTTCCAGCGTGCTGCTTGGGCCGTGATTCAATTTGACCCACATTGCTCCCGACTTCCTTTTCGGACAGTGGTCATTCAACATGTACGTGGTCATCAGACAATTTCTAGGGCAGAACTTGCGGCCGTCACTTGGATTCTTCGAGAATGCCATGCTAATTTGATCACTAATCAGGTAGTGATCACCACAGACTCTCAATATGTCATTAATGCAGTACGCAATATTACAGAAAATCTCGATCAACCTATCCCCCAGGTTTTAGCCCATGTTGATCTCCTGCAAGATATTCGTGCCTTTTGGCGACCATGTCAATTCATCCTTCGCAAAGTCAAATCTCACCAGCCACTGCACTCCGCAAGAAACCAAGTGGAACTTAATGACATTCAAGGCAACGACTGTGCGAATATGGCAGCAGTCCAGGCCCGTAAAACTGACCGCACGGAAAACCAACAGTGCTTCGCTACTATTGAAAAATGGAACCAATGTCAAATACGTCAGGCCAGACAGGTTCTTCGTTATCTTCATGATCTTAATCTTGAACATGTGCAGTGTAAAGAAAAAGCAAAGCGTGCCGAAGCAGATCTTCATAATGATGACCCAAGTCAGAATTGGGGTACGCTTCACCAGCTCCGCGCAAACCATCATGTGACCAATCCTCTGATCTTGTCGGAACCTGATATTCATCCACACGTCTTTCGAGCATGTCTTTGGGGGGCGGACTATGCCCATCTAGTACTCAATTTTTTCCTGTCGCTCAAGTGGCCACATCCTGATGGGGAATACGACGACGTCACTAAGTCCGGGATTACATGGCACGAATTAGCAATTGCATTCATTCTCCAGACAGGTGTTCAGTTTCCATGTTGGATTAAGCCTCCTGACAGATCTCGAGCGCGTCCTCATCATTTTCAGGACCCTAAAGTATTGGCTCTTCCGACCAAACTACGATCGCTTCGCGAACAAGCTGACGCAATCCGTATCATCATCCAATATTTGCAAGGCTTTTGTAGCACGAGATTGTATCCGAAATTCCATAAAACTGCCTCAAGTAGTCTGGTTCAAGTTGGATGGGGACGAACGTATACGGGTGGCTTTCCTCTCCGACCACAGTTCATTGATACCCAGAAGACATTGCAAAAATATGCCACCACTTTGGGAATTAAACCACCGTATCATCCATTAGGTCTCGTTCCCATGGAATTGTGCCATGTTCGAATTACTGTGCCCCCTATGGAAAACCTAGATTATTCCCAATGCTACCATTTTCGGAAGAAACTTCGTGAAGTGTGGAATCGTGGGGGCAACTTGGATGATCTTGTTCTGCCCGCTCCACATAATTAGATGCTTTAATTTGTTGCCGTTGTTCGTCTTCAATGCCATCTTGTGCCACGCGGATATTCGGTTTCACGTAGTTAGGGTCTTTTGATGGTACGGCAACTCCCTGCAAGTGCCAATTTGTAGTTTGGTGTGTGGGTACAACACCCATGCATGTGGGCAATTTCACCTACTCCCAGGTACCCATCAATTCATGAAGGGCCTTTGGGAAGCGCTTCAGGATCTTTGCGCAAGTTCCGTCGGTAGGTCAACCACGGTATCGGGGTTTTGCGGTGAGCGCGTGAAAACGGGTCAAGCTACATGGTGGGTCGTGCTCGTGGTGGATCATGACATGTCATGACATCCCCAATATCAGTACGTGATTATGCTTCGAACTGGGACAACATAGGAGGTTGCAAGTCATGGAAAACCATCATAAGTTAAAGATAGTTTTAGTGAATCTGAAAATAGGTCCCAAGTCAACATTAGTTCCCAAACCATGCGGTGTTGTTTTTTGGGCGGCTGCCGTTCTTTTGTTTTCATGATCTTGGAAGGCCGGTATAGCATGCAACGGACTTGCAGGCGCGATCAGGCGGAGGATTGCTGACTTCTGGGGCTGCAGAGTAGATGTTTGAACCACAAGGTTGGGTTTAAGATCCCCGAAGAGCACAGGTTTTATGAGTTCTAAGTGGTTTCCAGTTCCTTCAGTCGACATGGCAACTGGCTTAGAGTGTTTGGCCGTGCATAGGGGGTGAGTTGTGACGTGAGAAGGTCCCCAGATTTGCGGCTGTGCCCCGTGGGCACGGGGCTGTGGCGGAACCCCCAAGAACTGGGGACGCTGGAGTTCAGCTCAAGGACCCTCGCGATGGGGGTTGGCTTGGTGATGATTTGCGACCAAAGCGATGTTTCGTGAATGAGACACCCTATAGCTGATTCCAAAGAATAGGGGTCTGGTGACTGGATGTTGGGTGGGATCGGCTGGCTTTGAGGACCCCTTTAAGGCACTTCTTCACCTAGATCCTCAGCAGACTGGGCTGCAAGTTCAGACGCTGTTTCAGCATCGCTTTGTGAAGATCAAGATGGTGTTCCGATGGTGTTCCAATGCTTCAGTGACTGAGTTCAAATCGTCCAACAAACAACTACAGACCACTCGACCCCCTCCCCGCGCGGCGCCATGACCGTGCCGTGCTCCACAGGTTCCTGCTGCTGTGCACCGTCTCCGCCGTGCCCGGCCTCCGAAGGTCGTTTTCGCCTCAAAACGTCGGCGATGACAGCGATGAATCAAACGGATTCCCCATATGAAAAAGTTTCACCATCCCAAAGGGTGAGTTTGATTCATATGTACATGAACGATAGCTATATAATGGTTATAGCAGAATGTGTGATGTTTTTGTCCCTCTTCCATATGCGCGTATGAAATGGGTCCCTTCCGTCCGCCTCCCAAAAATTCCCTCAGTGGATGTCCACGCTCTATGCGGACATCGCTCTGAAAGCTGGTTCTGAAAGAGAAACACAAGCAGGGCTGACAGCTGGTACCTGCCCTTCCCTCAAACTTGGATATATGATGAATTATGATGATATATGTACTTAATTCATCTTAATCCCAAGTTTTGTGACTTCCACACGGTCCACACTGACATGTGCTCACCCACCAACGATGTCACTGAGGCTGGCAGTGACGCTGCCGACGTCCAGTGCTCCTCCTGCGTATGCCAGGCCGAGACGTGTTGAGACGGTGCCTGCGTTTGGTGCACCAGTCGCTGCGGTGGGTTGCCGCTGGTCTCGCTCAAGGGGGTGGAGGGACATGAAGACCGTAAGTGGTAGATGAAGGCTCACACCATACCTGCCTTTGGTATACAGTACTCTTAGACCCTGAAAGATTCTTTGGTTATCTTTGGTTAAACTCTTGGCAGAAGATCCAAGGACAGGCAAGACCATTGTCTAAGAAGTTGAATCGCAACTTGAGAGAGTTGGTGACAATCCTCTCTATTGAATGAACTTTACAACCTCCTCTCCTGTCAAACTGCATGGGGTGCCTTTGTTCTTGGTCACTCTATGCTCTTTGGCGAGGAGAAATGAGCGCCAAACAACATGTGTATCGTCCACTTTTTTGGCACATGCGTCTCTTTCCGCCTGGATGGCTACAGTAGATTCCCAAGCATGCTGCCCCCTTCCGCGACTCGGTTGGATGGGGACTCTTTGCCATCCAATCATTTTGCTTCGCAGCGTCTTAAAACGAAAGCTGATGGATGATGAGAAGCATGAGAGTCGCCGTATGCAAAGGTGTGTCATTCATGACGGGGTCGCAGTTTTAAGTCATGTGTGAGAATTTGGACTTGGGATTAGACACAAATGAACCTGACCTTCCACTTGCTGGCATGAATAGGGATATATATATATCCTTCGAAGGATTTGAATTTGTTTAATTTGATACAAGGGCGGGATTGTGTTTGGTACCTGAGTGTCTCTATTCCGTCGACTCGGCTCAGCTATGGTACCTATGGCGACAGCGGTGGTGGTGGAGTGCTTTTACCACCAGTGGTATGGGCAGGGCAGCTCAGATGATGCGGTGGAGTACAGTAGAAGGCAATTTGTGCATCGTTTTGGCCATAAGTTCCACTCGACATCTGAGACGCGTCCACACGTGGCATCGAATCTGATCTCAAGACAGGTGATCTCATACGCCGGCGACCCACAGATCGCTGTTCAGGGCGCCATCGATGAGGCTAGAGACTCCACATCTTTGACACGACCCGCTTTGGGACTGACATATTGAGCAAGAAGAGGCCAGGGGTGCTTGATTTCAGGGGTCAATGCGTATAGGCATATATATATATATTCCATATATTTTAATATATATATATATATTCCAAAAAAATGAGTGTGATTTTTGAACTTGAACAAGAATACATGGGCAATCTGTGAAAAATGCCGTTTGCGTGCTTGACCAATCAGTCAAAAATCCTGTCTAATCGATATTGAACAGTCTTTTTTTTTGGGGGGGGGGCTCCATTCATCTCATTCAACACATAAACTTGTTCACCATGCTTGTAGGTGTACAATCCACCAAGCTTGATGTGCTTGTGGTTCAAGACGTCTCAAGAAGTCGCTCCACCTCCGTCCGTCCATCCGTTCCCCGTCCCAACCGATGCGTCGGCCACGGGCGGCACCGAGGTCTTTCAGGAGCGCGGCTCCGCGTGCGCTGCGGGGGGGACCGGCGTGTTCTTTCCAGCAGCTGAACAGAAACTGAGATGCATCGGAATATGTCACTGGACATGCATATATGTGGAACTATTTGCATATAGGAATGGAATGAAGTTGCATGAGCGTTGTTGAGTGTTGCTTCTTTTTTTTTTTCCACAGACCCATGATTTGGATCTACAAGACTTCATTAAACCCCAAGGCCCGTGGCGGCCCGTTTGTTTGATCTCTCACGCCCCCCCCAAAGCCCAAACCCGTCCGTAAGTCGGAGCTTTGTCGAGGCCATACGTTTATATAAAACTTGAAAAAAACATGGATCGTTCTGAAAATGGTGACAACCACCAGTTGGCACATGGAGTCTATGGCATACATGGAGTGTCTGGAATTGGTTCCTGAAAACTTCAGGACCATCAGTATGCGGAAATTGCTTAAAGGCGCTCTTCCATTCACGGCAAGAATCACGGAAAGAACCATGTTAGAAAACATGTGTTTGTCCTCACGACCGCCGACTCCAGTGTGCTTTTTCCTCCAACGTTGCACTCGCATGGAACTCCACTTTAAACTGATGCCCCGGGCGAGGACGCAACTGCTGCTTCGTGATTAGGACAACTCCTCAACAGAAGGATTACGGAAGTCGAAGCCGCTAAATCCTTCTACACCTGAAGCTCCAAGGAACTAATCCCATACACGACACGGACTGCCATAGGACTGCCCCGCAAAGACCCCCCTGACACCACCCCTGGCCTGATCGGCAGTCCTATGGCAGTCCCATAAACCGGCGCGTCTGGGAAGAACAGTTTAGATGAACCACGGTAGCACCGCAGTTCGTTCCAACCTCAAGTGATCAGCAGTTCTGGTGGAAACCCGTCGTTGGGACACTGGAATGAGCGCCACGAAGTTCTTGAGATCAGAGGAAGTTGCACAGCTTTGGGAGTTGAAAAAGATAGATCGAATCTTTAGCATGAATGTATCGTTCGCTGAACAGCCTCTTTGGGATTGGTACCATCCAATCAGAGAGGAAGCTTTCAAGAATCCTAAGTTCATCAAAGTTCTTGGAAATATGAACATGACCAGAAAGTTCAATCACATTGTTTGTAGAATTGGTCCATGACTTCAATTTGATAAGAGTTACCACATTGGATATTGAGCCATACTGTAATTTGGCCAGAGTTTATTCATTTGGATCAGTCTACTGGTTAACCATGGTTAACCACTCTATGACGATCCAGCCAATCAAAGTCTCCAAGCTCAGCTAAACAACCCAACCGGTCCAAATCCTATCGGTCAAAACCTCAGAGCTCCCGTGGATTCGGTGTCCAGGATTGGGAGCTGGTGCGCATCGCTTGCCCCACCTTGTTGGGATTCTGCCGGGTTGTCCGAGTTGCCCGATGTTTCGATCAGAGGGAGAGATGGAGATGGTTCGTGTCTTCTTTGGGGCTGGAAAGGATCTATCCTGGACTACTATATGCGCCCAAGGGCGGGTGGATGCTTGTGGATCAGCACTGAGATCCTTAGCACCACCACTAGTCACGTACGGACATTTGCAGACCCCCCCGTACCTACACTGGTCCTGAGCTGGATACTACGATGTTGGCGGAATTGCCGTTCGGTGAAGGATGGGGGAAGTGCTAGACGGGCGCCCCCATAGTGAGTTATCTCGAGGCTGACCATGGGCATTCGCTTCAAGAGGCATCGCCCGCACCAACGTCTGGCAGTCCGAGGAAATATTTGCTCCTTTAGTTTGCCGTGGGAGGAAATCCTGGCTGCATTGGGGCAGCTGAACACCGGTCACGCCTTTGCCAGTTTTCCCCGCAAGAAAGAAGTCTTCCAAACGATGATAAAGCTCGCAGTCAAGGGTATGCGCCACAGCGAAGTCGTGCAGTGGGTGACATGTGCGCAGCTGCGACTTTGCGAGAGGAAGAAGCAGAAGACGAGGAAGAGCAAGAAGAGCAAGAAAGAAGACGAAGAGGTAGAGCAAGGAGAGAAAGGAAGAGGGAGAGACAGAGGCAGAAAAGGAGAAACAGAAGGAAGGAACAAATAGCGGAAGACTGAGAAAAACAGTAAGAACATGTCAGAAAAGGAGATCAAGAAGGCCAAAGAAGAGGAAGACGAAGAGAAGGAACCACAGAAAGAGAAGAAGCAAGAACAAGAGGAAGAGGAACTGAAAAGGAAGAAGAAGAAGAAGTAGAAGAAGAAAACGAGAAGAGAACAAGCAAGATAAAGAAAAAACAGAGCAAGAGGCAGAAGAAGAGAACAGGAAGAGGAGCAAGAGGAAGAGAAGACGCAAGAGGAAGAGAGCAAGCAAGAGCAAGAGGAAGAGGGAAAGGAAGAGCAAGAGGAATAAAGAAGAAATAATAGTAATAATAAGAAGAATAATAAGAGGAAGAGGAAGAGGAAGAAGAAAAACATAACTAGAAACAAACAATGCTGATATTGTAAGGTAACTCGGGCAGCATAGCTCGCACCACAGGCCTTTGCAAGCGACTTGAAACCTATGAGCTTCAAAACGCATTTCCCAAATGTTCAAACATATAATCATATAAGGCCAAAAAATACGTAAACATACAGTAACTTTGGGGTCGGCGGCTGCGGTGCCCCAGAGAAACAAAGGCTTACGACGCCTGACAGCCGGGCACCGGCCGGTATGAGGGGAAGAGGTTGTGTGTGTTTTTTTTCACCTGCGATCTTTTATTGGAGCCAAGTTGGCCCAGAGATTCTTGCCAGCTTACTGCGCAAAACACATCTTTGAAACCCAGTTAGGCCAAAGAATCTTGCAACCTTACTGCCCCAAAAAACTTTTGGAGCCCATTTAGGCCAGGGACTGGCCACCGTACTATTTCATGTTCTTTTAACCTTCCTCTCCCCTTTTTCTCGTTCTCTTTCTTTTGTTTTTTTTTTTTAAATCTTTCTTTGTCTCTTTCTTTGTCCACTTCTCTTTCTCTGTTTCTTTCCCTTTCTTTTCCTCTTCTTTGTCCCTTTCTCCCTTTTCCCCTTTCTCGTTTTCTCTTTCTTTTCATTTGTTCCTTTTATCTTGTTCTCTTCCTCTTTCTGTTTCTCTTCCTCTCCCTCTTTCTTGTCCCCTTCTCTTTCTCTTTTCCTTTTTCTTTGCCTTTCTCGCTTTCTCTTTCTCTTTAAGGGCGCAAGCAAGAGCAAGAGGAAGAACTGGAAAAAGAAGAAGGCCAGAGCGAGAGAAAGAAGAAGAGGCAGAGGAAGACAACAGGAAGACGAGCAGAAAAAAACAAGAAGAGAAAGAGAAGAGAAGCCAGAGAAAGGACAAAACAACAGAGCAAAAGAACGAGGAAAAGGGAAGGGGAAGAGAAAGTGCAGTAACCGAGAACAAGAAAGAGCAAATGGAACAGGAAGAAGAAGAAGAAGAGCAAGAGGCGGAGAACAACCAGAAACGCAAAATGCTGATCATGAAAGGCACCTCAGGCAGCATTAACTTGCACCATGGGCTGCAAACGATTTGACATCCATCAATTTCACAAGGCATTTCAATTTGTCTAAAAACAAGGAAGGCCAAAATACCCTGAAAATATATACCGTCTGGAGAGAACGTGGACACTCCTATAGGTCAATTTGTTCTTATAGGAAACTTCCGCCGCCGGCTTGCCCGGGAACTACTTGTAGGTCTGTGACGTGTTTTTCTCGGAGGCCACCTAGAACACTGGGAGTTGGGTTTGTCCAGGAACGGGGAAAACTACATTCTCCAGACTACTAGTGTCCTGACAATGGATTCCCTGGCTGCCACTGCCCAGTACCACTAGCCACTACCTACCTCATCCCTCTGATTGAAAGGTTCCCGCGTCCTCCAGTCAAACGCACGCGCTCCGGACTTTTGACCCACGGGATTCCACGTGTGTAAGGTGTGTGCCCCCTGCAGGATCAGCAGCTCACAGCAGCGTACTGGGGTGTATCTTTGCCACGACAAGAGGGGTGTATGACGAGTGGTGTATGATGAGTGGTGTATGACGAGTGGTGTATGATGAGTGGTGTATGCTGAGTGGTGTATGATGAGTGGTGTATTGACCAGCAGTTGAATGTCCTGTCCTGCATAAGTGCAACCAAATACTATCAGTATGAACTGTGCCAAACCTGCACGCCGCGAGAGATGACTCAGCAGCGAGAGATGGCTATAGCGAGAGCTGACTCAGCAGCGAGAGATAATTGAGCAGCGAGAGATGACTCAGTCACGAGAGATGACTCACAGCAGCGAGAGCTGACTCAGCAGCGAGAGATGACTCCTCCGCGTACTACACTTGTACTACAAAGTGGCCAGTTCTCAGCTTCCAGCTCCACAGGTTGTTCCGCGTGCTAAAGTTGTACTAGAAAGTCGCCAGTCAGTTCTCATCTTCCAGCTCCCCAGATGCTCCGCGTAAAGTTGTACTTGAAAGTCGCCAGTTCTCAGCTTCCAGCTCTACAGATTGCTCCGCGTACTAAAGTTGTACTAGAAAGTCGCCAGTTCTCAGCTTCCAGCTCTCCAGATTGCTCCGCGTACTAAAGTTGTACTACACAGTCGCCCGTTCTCAGCTTCCAGCTCTACAGATTGCTCCGCGTACTAAAGTTGTA
>CAXAMN010023807.1:548632-575543 GCA_963970005.1 Durusdinium trenchii
TAAGAAGAGAGGAGGCAGGCTTCGGACAGGCCACAGAGAGGCCGCAACAGGCCGGCCAGCTGGTGAGGCCTCGGACAGGCCTTTGGAAGTGCTTGGAAGGGTTCTGCTAGGCTTGGCCAACTGCTGCATCCTGCGCCTTTGGAAGTGCTTGAAGGGTTCTGCTAGGCTTGGCCAACTGCTTCACCCTGCGGTGTCCCAGGCGCCTCCCCGCCTAGGCTTTGGCTATAGGCCGGGGTCGGCGGATATACAGATTTTGTATGATGAATAAATGTATACAACCAAACCACAGTACTTCTCAATCTGGTGAGTTTCATCGATTTCTACGCGAACTCAGTACGAACCCGCCTTCAGGCCACTCCCAGGTGAGGACCAAAATAAGTCAAGGTCTGGGAAGGTCAAACCCTACACGGTGACTGGTGAACGTTTGAGGCATTGTTTCACCTTTTTGTTGTTACGTTGGCCACTCACAAAGAGCAGATGGGAAAAGCGCGGGCCAAGCTTAAAGTTTGATTCCTTAAGGGAATCGGAAGGAGTGAGTAGGACTCAGCTATTTGAGATCTATGGGTCCCACCCCACGTAGGCCAAGCCAGGTATATGCTATGATATGCTCTCAAACAGAAATAGGGCAACTGCTACCAATGTTGTTGAAGAACTCCACTCATAATATGGAGATGAGTGGAGTTTTGACATAGACAAATATATCATCATCATCATCATCATCGAGGTTGTTCACAGGGGTTCTAGCTCTCGCTACAACATATTTTTGCTTTAGTCATGAGTTGAGAGTATAGATGGTGTTGAGCTGGTCCGTTCGGATTCTGGGAGACTGAATGTGCCTGGCTGAACATTTGACGATTTAACTCAGAACCTACAGGTGTTGTTCTTTTCAGGAGCATGGGCCCGAACATGGAACTATGTAATGCCTGAAAAGACCTCATAGGACTATAAGACATTTAATACTTTGAAATTCCTTATGGCTCTGGGGTCAACAACAGGATATCTTAGTAATACGACTTGCGGTCGCAATCTGAACGCTCCCCATGCATATATACCTGGGAATTCAAGCCTCATGGTGGACCAGCGCACCAGCTCTTGAAATTGCAACTCTTTCAGCCAGCCTGGGTTGGGCGTTCTGCAGAAAGCTCCTACCGGTGGCTCGACACCCTGTGCATTGGCTCGAGCTGCTCAAAGCCAGGGCAGCGTGGACCATCGGCCGTTTGCCGATCAAATTACTAGCAGGCTTGTCAGGCCTCAGTGACTTTGAACTTAGCTATCATATCCTATCGATCAGAGTGTACATGTGAGACAAAGATTCATGAGTGCCTCCTTGTAAATTCCACACCAAGTCCCTTAAAAGAAAACAGGACGAGCTGGGGGTTCGTCGTGGCCGACACTGCAGAATCAGCCAGCTCCCCACCGAACGAACCTACACCAGCCAAACACAACACTGGCCTGCATGTAGCATCTTGGGTGTCGCATGGTTTTGGCGAAAAATAAAGACGTGACAAAACAATGAACAACACAACCTTTTCATCAGGCTCGCAACCCATTTTGGCCTTTCTAAAGTAGGTCCCATTCCCAACCCCCGAGGTTCTCAGTCAGACCTTCCAGTCAGTTCTCGACTTCGGCCGTCGCCGTGGGTACATTCTTCTTCGGTGGCCATGGGGATGACCACCGAAGATGTGGTCCGGCAAGCCTTTGTGAACGCCGACATCGACTGCTCAGGGACTCTGGCGTCTCGGCTCGAGTCTGGAAAACACCGCGGGTGGCGGGCAGGGCTGGAGACCCAACTGCGGATCCAGGAGTTGGTTTGGTCCGAAATCTTGGGAGGTGAACCGCAACGGTCTTGGGTCGTCTCAGCTAGGGTCACTAAGGGATGGTCAGGGACCGCAAGGATGGTGGCGCTGGCCTTTTGAACATGTTTTGGAGATGCTTTGGATCAACAAAATAGAATAATCAAATATTGTACAAATATATAATATAATATGTATATCCCTAAGAATCAAGGACCCTCAAAGATGAAGGTTTTGAGGGTCCAAACCCCTGCTATGCAGGGTCTAAACCCTATATTACATTATATTATATTTTATGTGTTATACTATATTACTTGATTATTATGTGGAACTTATTTGGATCAACAAATAGTGTCGAATATACGTATAACATGGTATAACAAGAACCATATTAATTCTGAGATTTCTTTTGGGGCCTCTGCCCTCGTTCAAAAAAAGGGTCACCTTCACTCGAGCAACGTCCAAGGATATCCAGGAGTTTGGTCGGCTTCTACAGCTTCTGAACCCCAGCTCCTTGACGGCGCACCCCACCCGCGACTTCTCACCGGACGGATCGGCTGGGGGGGAGCGGGAGGGGGGTTGAGATACCTCACTTGTCATGGACATCCCAAGGAAAACCCTGTGCTTCATCCCATGCCTACTCCACAAAAAGTGGACAACCTGCCGCAACCTGTCCTTTTTGGGGGAGGACACTGTAGACGCCCCACTAAGCAGGAACAGAGTTCCTTTGGTCTGCTGTTCGGTGCTCAGAGATCAGGTTCTGCCTGACCTTCTGGCCCGGACGGCCATGGATTCGGGGTACCAGAAGGTTCATCAAATCACTTTAGGAGCAGGGTAGGCGGCCTATCCTCCGGTTTCTTCGCTTCGGAACCGAGGTGCCCGTTCCTGTGGTTTGATCTCCGGACTCCTGAGGTCCTGAGCCCCTCCCAGGACCGCTATAGGATCCTTCCCGCGATCCGATCGGTCCCGATGAGTTCAGCACCAACGGTGACCTCGGGTGTGCAGCGGGACAGTCACTTTGGTGGGGTGAGTTTGGAAGTAACATTAGGACCCACACACTCCATGTATTTTGGATCCGGTTTGCTTATGTTTGCTCAATGGTCAATGCCCTTCTGAATATGTTTAGGTGTTTTGGGGTCCAGGTTCCTTTGGCAAATCCGATCCACTGTCACCTGGCACCTACGACTGGGCCCGGAACACCTCGGATCCACCGGACCGCTCCGGTGGAACGAGGCTGTTGGAGCCCGGAGCGCTTGGAGCGCTTCTTCTCGCGTGCTGACAAGGCTGGTGGGGACGACGAGGGAAGGACGAGGACGAGGACTTCCGAAGACGAGGTGAGAAGAAGCCGATCGATGTTTTGAGGAGAAGACTTCCTATAGCGATCAATATTAGTAGATCATGCTGGACATGTTTGACTTCATCCATGCGTTTTGGAGTCGGAGGCCATGTTTTTTTGAGTAAGGTCGATTGCATAAGTTCATGTGTTTCATCCCCCAAAACTATTGTTCAACAACTGAAGCCAAGGCAAGCGTCAGAATGACCAGAAAATGCATTGTTTTGTCCTTTATCCAGAGCATTACATCATGACATTTGTCTACTTTTGTTACTTCTCAGAAACGTTTTTCTTTTTTTAAGTACTCTAGGAGGCAGGCCAGTGGCATTAGTTATTTTGAGATTATTGACTACAGAGCAACTTGTCATTGAGTAGAGTAGAACAGGACCTTCATTTGATGTTCAATTCAGAAGTTACCCCTACAATGCACTTTGTTCCACGTCCTTTTGCCCTATGCCTATGACTCATACTGATTTGTTGCAGGCAATCTACAACAACTCCTTGTTTCTTAATTGTTCCAGGAATGAATATATGCTCTGGATATCTCGTGATGCCAGACTCGAGTTCCCAGGCCCAAGGCCTGCCACCAAGTCCCACGGTGATATGCCCCTCATTCTTTGTCTTATACTACCTATACTGCAAAACCAACACCAGACTTCGCCCAAGCTGGGCGACAACGTCGCCCAACGACTCCGCTGCACCACAGTATTGCTTGGAGCCGAAGACTGGCCGCTTCGCCCGACCTGGTCTCTCAGGACGGCTCCGGGCGGGTCGACCTTCAAGAGACCTTGGACTGGCTTCTTTATGCACCTCGGCGGTTCCAGGGCTTCTTTGGGCGGGTGGTGAATCATGTGAATCAGTGCGGTGGACCGAATGCCCGGGGCCTTGGGCAATGATTGGGGGGGCGGGGAATCTCTGTGATATATGTGTGTAGTGTGTAGTGAGTGTTTTTTTTGGGGTAATAGTGCAAATACTTTTTGGTGCGGGTTGGAGACACATGTGGTACATTGGAGTCCAGGCACGGTTCTGCCAGGCTATTGGCTGTCAGGGCCAATCCGTTCTCTTACCCTAGGGCTCCAAGTACCTTCTGAGAAGGTCTTTGGAGTGGGTTTGGAGCGTCCAGTCATACCCTCTGAGGAGGTACGACTGGAGCCCAAACGGGCTAGGACGTAGCTGTGATTTTGTCAAGGCAGGTTGGCTGGCAGCGGAGCCCTCAAGGGAAACAGCGGAAGACAGGCATCATCGCTTTTCCACACACCCAAGGATACCCAGCGCCCATCTCAAGTGACTGTTCTAAAGCCAAAGAGTGATGCTAGGAGATCAAAGAATCACACTATGATCCAAAGAGATGCACTGCTTGAAACATCTTGAAACGCTAGCAGTGCATCTGATACAACGTTTAGTCTTTGTTCTCCAGACCTCGACCTGGCGTGTTTTTCGTCCTTTCAGGGCAGACCTTCGCTCCCCGCCATGCAGGGCTCCTCACGAAGAAAGAAGGAGGCCGTGCAGGGCTTCCCCTCGGAGCTCGGACGATGCATCGATGCATCGGTTCGGACGTTCGAAGCCGGTACGGGTTCAGAGTGAATCGAGTCCCACCGGCCGTTGGTTGGTTTCGAGGTACTCATTACCCAGACACGACCTGTCTGGGACTGCCAGTCCGGACTGCCGAGAAACGGATCAGTTGGGGTGGTTGATTGAAAAGGGGTCAATGTAGGCGTATATTCCAGTCCCATGGAGTGTTTGGGTTATATACATGAGTCACTAGTCTGACTCACATATTTCCGGCTGAAGGGATCGGATGGTCGGATGGTGAAAGCGATGAGTGCACCTCCAGATGCATATGCCGCCATGACATCAGTCGACATGTCTGGGTGAAGATCCATGACACCAAGCTACAAGAACTGGAACTCCGTATCTCCCACCCGACATCATAGGCTTTTGAATAATAACGTTAACATGTATATATACTATGTGTCATGATTGTGTCCATTAAAGCGACATCCAGCTGCAGTTTCTGCAGTTGTTTGCAGTCTCCATAATCAAGAATACACTCCAATGACACCCCCTTTGACCCAGCAGGGCAGGGACAAACGACGCCTCGCTTCACCCAGAAGCTCGCTGGAGCCGCCAGGAGACAGTGGAGCCGGTGGAGGAGCTGGAGGAGGCGCGCAAGGAGCGACGGAACTCGGAGGTCTCGCGGATCATGCACCTCGGCGGGTCCGTCGGGCGGTGGCGGTGGCGCGCGGGCTGATGAGCTCTCAGAGGTACGGCGGTCGGTTCGTCTCGTTGCGGGGTGAGAAGACGGGGTCGAGTCGATGAGGTACGGAACGGATGAGGTACGGGGTGGAGAGGGAGGTTCTTCCGGGGTCGGTGAGAGGGGCGGTGTGAGGTTTTTTTGTGGATGAAGTGGTTTGAGGTGTGGAGAAGACGCGCAAGCGTTTCAATCAAACAGGGGGGAAAGGATGATAAGAGTCCCCGGCGTATCCCCAAAGAGCAATTGCGTTGTGTGAAGAGGTGTGAAGATGGTACTCGCTTTGTGCATTATTTGAAGATGTTGAAGTTGTATTCTGAAGTTGCTAAGTTGTTATTGTAAACTGTTGGAGGATTGCAGTTCCTCCAATTTTATGGCAAAACTCGTCAGCTGGTCTCCTACCTGGAGTTTTCCCTAGTACAGACGGGCGCGTGGCCGGGCGCCGCCGCACTCGCGCGCACTTGGATTGGTGCGACCGACCGAAGGGTCTGACTGAAACCGAACCGGATCTGGTTTCTGAGGAAGGCCTTCGATGATGCAGATATGAACAAAGACGGCTACTTAGACAAGGAGGACCGGTGTGGGGGGGCCGTCCTGGGCTGAAATCACCTCACTGATTTGGTCTCAGGTGGGTCAGATGATCAGCTGAAACCTGAAGGCTTCAGCTGCTGACGGGACACGAGCGCCGAACGGAGGTCACACGCGGTCAGCGGGATCGACATGTCATCGGAATCGGCATGTGATATCGAAGTGGATTGGACGGATGCGATTTGCAGGCAAAATGTTGGTATTGAAGTGTTTCCAGAGTGGGTTCATTGTTTTGTGATTGAATACGGATGGTTTAGAGAAGTCAATTAGAACCAATGACTACCAGCACAATCCAAGGGGTCACCAATGGAAGCCCCTGCACTGTACTCATATCGCTCATATGTACTGATCTTCATTGGACAACTGATGGAAGGTCCAGGTATATCTGTTTAACATGCATTCCATATCCTTAAGCCTGCACAGAGGCGGTCTCGATGCTTGCTCATGCTTGCACGTTACTCGGATGTTCCAATAAAGCGTTTTTTTTGCATGTCGCTTTAGGTACTCTCTTTAGACCCTTATAACTCCTTTGGTTCATAAGGGATTTACTACAACCCCCCAATAAATAAAGATTCTGAACATTGTGTTAAACCTTCAACAAAAGATCTAAGCACAGGGAAGTTGGGTACATGACGGGGAGGTAAGAGGGCGTTGCGAACCCGCGGACTTCGAAGACAGAGGTGGTCGGTGTGGTGTTCCAGCTGGTTTCCGCCACTGGTGTCCTTTAGAGCATTCGTTTTTGTATTTCATGGATATCTCTATATGATCTCTGAACCCACAGAAGCTGCGTTCAATGGAGCCCTCTAAGTGTCATGTTCTATGAACATGGTACTTGAGTCAAGGGTTGTGTATGCCAGCCCAGATTGTTCACAAGAAGCGGCGACTGCGAGTTCTGGTCACTGCCAGTTCTGCCAGTATGCGACGGCTCGCTGGACTGATCTTCTTGGCTTCCTTGCTTGGACCGAAAACAGCTCCGTGACTTGTGTGAGATAGTCCTGTGCCGCCCCAAGTAGCCATGCCAAGGTCTTTTCTATGTGGTCTTTGGACACCATGGGAGTTCAGCACCCACTTTTCATGTGGAGCAGATGCACCAGATGTCATCCATGTTTCCACACGCTTGGCATGAAACGTGTGGAATTTGCTTCAGGAGTTCACTCACCAGTAGCCTCAGTAGCCCTTCTCCTGAAGGCTCCTTCGCGCGATGCGTCCAGGAGTTCGCCCGGTTGCTGATGCACTTGGATCCCAAACGCTTCAGTGACCCCAAGAAGCTGAGCCTTGGCGGCGTGAAAACGAGGTGAAGAGCAGGTTGTTTGAAAGAACCGAAACACCCCTGCAGGGCGTACCCTTGATATAGTGGATGGTTTTGGATGCAAATAGCCCGAAGGTGCCCGGATAAAGCAAGCAAGAGGAAGTCTAGGATGAAGGACACTTGGACACCTGAATTTTGAAAGGTGGTTGTTCTATACAAACAGAAGGATTTCCGGTTTCCCACCTCCATGTTGGATAGTTAGTAATCCCAGGTCCCTTTCGTTCTCGTAGATCTTTCAGGCCAGGTATGGGTCAAAGTCAAGCATTCAAGAACCCCAGAAGAGTACATTCTAGGCCCCTACCTGCACCCTCTTATTCAGGATAGTGATACCCTTTTTTTTCGGAAAACCATGAGTCACGGTGTCACTATCATGGTGTTCATCCCCCGGGAAAATGCTGCCAATCACGGGTCGACAGTGTAAAGGGCAGTGTTCGGTGTGTTTTTGCCTTTGCAAATGGCAGTGGGCCAAAACCCGAGCCCCAAACGAGGGTAGGTTGACCTCCGTAGATAGATCTGTTCATTCGCCAGGTGGTCAACCAAATGGGGACACCCCGGTTTTGACCGCCAAATCTTGAAGCGTTGGGGAAGGATGTGGAAGTGTTGTGTTTTGTATGTTTCTGCCAGCTGTTTCATGTCTGGCAACGATCACATGTCAGACATGTGGCTGGCTGTTCAGGGCACCCTTAGGGGATGTGCATCGAAAGATATCCTTTCCCCAGACCGCAGAGTTCCACATCGACAAAGCCCTTGATTGATGAGGCCATAGATCATGTCCATGTTTGAGCCAACCCCCCCACTGCTTCATCATGTTTTTTGCGGTGGTTGGTCAAAATGTGAACCCTCCATGTTGATCTGGTTGCCAACTGCTGATACACCGAAACAAGCTGTCAGATGCTGTTGTCCCAGTCGGCTGATGCCGACTCCACTGAAACAGACCTGAAACTATACTCGGTTCGATGTCGCAGCAGTCTCAACGATTGCATCTCAGCAAGTCCAGTGACTCCCACTCTATGACTAAAAATATATTACTGTAGCAGCGGTAGCCCCACCCGGGGCATCGCACCGGCGCCCGTTTTATGCCTGAGCAATCGGGTTCCTGCGGTTCATACGGTCATGTCACGATTCACACTCCTAGGAATCTCAAAATTCGCGAACGATCTGCGTGCCAGGATAGGTCACATTGCTTGACGAAGGGCCTGGCGTGAAATTCATTGCCTCCATATAGGACTTCAGGTCCTGCACCTTGGCGGAGCTAATGCCGGAGGTGCGAACCCACTGCAGGTAGCTGCACATGTCCTTCGATTCATGGCTCATCGTCAGCATCTCGTGGTAGCGGAGGTGTTGACTCTTGACCTTGGGCAAGGTGCAGATGGTGGCTCCCCATTCGGTCAAGGAGCTGATGCCATTTGGCAACACCACGGCCTTCTCTTTGCCACTGGCCTTTCCTGGTGGGATCGGCTTCTGGTGTTTCTCGGACATTCCCATCGCATGATGAACTGTCGTTGATGATGGCATGGGTCCGGAAGATGCATTCACCATCTCGAAGCCATGGTCGCGAGCTGACTCATTGGAGCACAGGCGGCGTTTTGAACCATCATGCATGCTTCCATACGACGAGGGCTCAAAGGCGGCATCCAGTTCAGCATCAACTTCATCTTTAACCTGGGCAAGGACACTGGAAAGCTGGCCGGACTTCATGAGCTCCTTTAGCGAGTCATACGCTTCCTTAGACACTGGAGCGCTCTTGGACATGGACATTGGATCAGACTTTTTGCTGACCCACCTTTTAACACACAGGTACGGGCAAAGGTGCACTTACACTCTGAGGATCAGGGTGTTCGAGCGTGCTTCACTGCTTTTGAGCCACATGACACGTTCATCGCATTCAAAGCTGACAAGCCTTGACTTCCCCTGTGCCACTGCGAACAGTTGCTTTCTTGGATTTGACTTAGACAAATCACAACCCCTGTGACGCGAACGATCGATGTGCGCTCTCCGAGATCAACCTTGGCCCCCAACTTGACAAACACTATGAATTCATATTATGACGGCACTCAGTGATTGTCCTGAGTGTTCCAACTCCCCAACATGCCGTTGCCATCGGGTTCACCCGACAACGCTATGAGCAAGATTTCTATAACCCTGTTCGGCAGCATCACATGGCATGCTCACCCCAAACATCAAATAAAATTCATGCAAACTCACCCAAACAAAAAATGTGGAAGCGAAGCAGATCCTTGGAGGTCACAATTGTGGCTCCTGGCTTTCAAGCCATTTCTGCTTCTTTCTTTCTTTATGCTCGGCTTCCATACGTTGTTGTCGAATCCTTCGAGTTGTGCGCTCTTCTCTCAGTTGCTTTTTGCGTGCCAACACTTGAGCTTCGGCATGCAGCTGGTATTTGCCAAGGGACAAGGCTGAGCGAAGGAGGTCAGCTGCTTCCTGCTGATCCTTTGTCAAACCATCAGCTAGCATCAGTTCCGTCGGACACCACCTGATCTTAAGGCCGGAACGAATCATTGACTGTTTCACTATACCTAGGTCAATAGCAATCCTTTTATCTTCTTGTTTGGATATGGCAGAGACCGAAGTGAGATTGTCAAACAAGGACTTGCAATCTGTGATACCTGTAATTGGCACACGTTCGATCTGATCACGAAACTTCAACTGCGAATTGGATTGAGGTGGAAAGTCCTGAACTTGTTCCGATGTCCTCAAGTCGAAAGGTCCGTTTTTAGCTTCTGCAAGCATGAGGGACATCCATTCGCATACTGCTGAGGCCGTTGAATATGCCTGAGCCTCGCCTCCTAGTGTACATGCTACTTTTCTGGGCAATCTATATGATTTCCAACAGAAAGGGGACCAAACACTCTCTTGGTTTTTCTGGAGTCCTGGACCTACGAAAGCGGCGATGTATCCAGCTTGAGTACTATGACCCTTTGCATTACCGAATCCTGCGTCAGAATGAAAACACAATTCCAACTGAGACCATGGGATGTGTTTCACCGTGATTTCTACCCCACTGTATTGTTTTGCTCGATGCACCAGTTGGTTTGCACAATGAAGATCACTTACCTTGGGCTCTGGAAAACACTGTTGAGAGAATGATGTTTGCACACACAGATCCGGCCGACTCTGACTGCTCAGCCAGTTGGCTGCGCCGTTGACAGCCCGAAGCACGGATATTTCTCTATCTGTAGCGAGTGACTCTTTCTGACGAGCTCTCTCTTTGGTAATGTTTATAGGTCTCATGTGTTCAGCGTATTCTTTTTGGCCATACGAGATCTCTTTGGTGTCAGTGTCTTGACTGTAAGTCACTCCACAGAATTCTCCGTTTCCCCGCCTCCATTTGCGGTAGGGAAACCGGTGCTTGAGCTTTGCGATGGCATCTTCATACAGTGGACCTTCTCCTGCTGTGATGGTATCGTCAACATGTGAGCCTAGGATACCACACAAATCACCGGTCTTTGGATCATGCAAGAAGTACAGACAGCTATCGAATTGCGATCGACGAAACGAGCTTGCACGTGCGGCTTCATCAAACGTTCCCCACCAGTTCATTGGAGCGTCGTTGGACCCATAAACGTTTCCAAGAACCTCTATCACATCATTAGGATCCAGACCAGGTACACCCCCTGGGGGTTGAGAAGCATACAGTGGCCGATACTTCTTAGCTATGGGACCTGCCTCTAGGAAGGCTCCTTTGACGTCTCCTAGCTGAAGAACCCACTGTCTACTTACGATGACTTGCAACAACAAGGCTCGTGAAAGAGGATGCATGGTCGGACTATGGCAGGCTCCACTAGTGATTTTGTCATGAAAATCAGGGTCCAAGTGTCCTTGAAGACACCAGCGGCTCTTGATTCGAGCTCCATCTTCATCTTGCTTGTTGATCACCACGAAGCGGCTTCCGATAAAACGATCGGGAAACCGACGACGAATTTCTTCTGCTTGTGCTCCTCTCCAGACCCGAACAGCATTCTTACCCTCTAGTGTTTCCCACTCCCCGGTTTTGGATTCATCGATTTTTTGCTGCATGTCAGGTTCATTTCCATAAGCTTTGATTTCTTTCTGTTGACGTTTCTGCAAGAAGGCAGCAGTGAGTGTCTCAATGAGCGTTCGTCCATTGAGCTTGTCGTGTCGGATGACATCAGCAGACAACACTTCACTAAGCAGCATATCATCTTCGTCACCTGTTTTCAGCTTTCGTGGTGGTGGTGAATCAGCTGAGGGATCTTGACTGGCTTCTCGTTTAGAGCTGGTCCCTCGAGGACTCACTGTGCTTTCTACCTCTGTACTGGGACCATGATCTTGGAGATGCCGTTCTATCAGGGACGGAATCACTTCCTGCATCATTTCGGCAAAATCATCTTGGGCCATGACTGGTGGCCTGCTCAGGTACTGAGGTGGAGATTTCTCGGAGTGCCTAATCCTACGGATGGGTCCATAATCTTCTGTCCGAGACCTGACTGAAGGGACCGGTTCGATCTGTTCACTCGTGTCCATGGGCACGGGTGGAGAGGTCGCATTTACCTGCTCTGGAACTTGGCTTGCTCGAATCTCTGCTGCAGTCAGGGGTTCTTGGGCTCGAATTGCCTGATTGCGGATTTGTTCGAAAGCTTGCTCTGGTTCTGGAGGATTGTCAGAGTTCACTAGATCGACGAATTGACCCTTCGGAAATTGACCCTTCTCCAGGAGGTTCTTAATACCCAGAAGCTCATTTGAGTCGAACTGAGCGACTACTCTCTCTTCATCACTGGCCGGTCTCACCTGTTCGGGGGAACAACGAAACAGACTACGTCTATGAGCAACAATCCAGTTCACTCCCAGTCGACCGAGGACCATTCCGGCACCATGCCATCTACCCCCTTTGATTAGATTACCTTGATCCCATTTCTGTGACCTCCAGTAGTATACCCAATCCCCTGACTGAATATCTTTGCGAGGCCGAGGTCGAGCACGGAGCGCCGTTCGGAGGGCGCGATGGTCTTGGCACTGCAGCACCGCGAGACGTGCTTTCTGACGGATATCGTTCGACCGTTGGCTTCCACTGTCCATGAGGATGGCATCTGAGGCCGCTACATGTGGATCTTCTCGGAGGAGATCAGTTGGCACCCTGGGGTTTCGACCGAACACCAGTTGATATGGACTTGCTCCCTGTTCTGTGATGAGGCTATTCTTTGCTACTTGGGTTTGAAGAACACAATCAACGAATTCTTCAGCGGATGTGGGTCGACACTCATCTATGACCTTTTCAAAGATCCTCGCAAACCATTGACCGTGTCTCTCTACCTTTCCTAGTTGCCAATGCGAATCAGCAGCCGTGAACAGTTGATCTATACCTAAAGACTCACAAAAGGAACCTAGGGATTTACTCAGATTGGTTTTGGCGGGATCCATCTCTAGCTGCTGAGCCGGACCAGCCCACGATATCCAAGAATCTCGAAGGACTCCTTTCAGCACTTCGGCCGACTCACGCTCAAAGATCGGAGCCATGACTTGAAGTGAGGTCGCATAATCAACGATGCTCACGCATGGCACCAGTTGATTCGGCTTCCATCCAGGCAAATATTTCACATCCATGCCAATACGACCATTGAACGTCCATTGACGTGAGCTCTTTGCTGGCAATGCGCTGGACGGTTGCACGTGATTCTGGCACACTGGGCACGAGAAATCCTGGGCCAGACGGATGGCTGTCTCTGAGGCTTTGGACACATCGAGTTCCGACAGGAGCGCTTCTGTATCCATGCCAGATTGACTGGGTTCTGACGCAAACAGTTTCAGCATGCTCTCAACAAACTGAGTTGTGTATTCGGCGCGGCGCAAAAGCTACTGACATTCTGCCCTGACCTAAGTTTGCCAGCGATAGGTCTATGCTTGGCGCAACCTGGACATGTTCGGATGTGGCTCAAGTCGCTCTCGGCTGATGTGGACATCAGCAGACCCGTGGGTTTGAGAATGGGCAACTGTGAATCAGGACACTTCAACCCATATGCACACATATCCACTCGCTTGAGTCCATACTTTCGTTTCAGGGGTTTGACCAGGGGTTCTTCCCAAATCTCGGATCCCAGTGGGTGTTCCCAAATGAAATCTCCCCCACGTTTGATCTGCTTATGTACCTGTTGCACACAGAAACGAATTTGCCGACGGGACTTCTGGATCAGGCGAGCTTGTTCGAGTGGAGTGCGAAAGCGTCGGTTGAGGTGGTCCCATCCACCTCGATGCTTGCACTCAGGGCGCACAACCAACAATGCTGGTGCAGCCTCATCTAACATTCGATCGACTTTCTCTTGAATTCGTGGATCCTCCAAGTCCCAACCCTGGAGTATGTCGAACGACAGGCCTTCATGTCCCCAACTTTTAGCTACTGTAGCAAATCTTGGGGGTGAGAAAAGCTCAGCGACAAGAATGCGAGACTGCGAGCGAGCTTCGGATCGATTGGTTTGAGCCAACAAACACCGACATTCCTTTTTCTTGAGGGTGATTTTTGTTTTCACACTTCCAGCCTTGGAGTCCAGCTCGATGGACTTTGCTTTCACTTTGGGCTCAATCTGCGGAGTAGCTGCAGGTGCACTAGGCTTGTTGGGCGGATACGAGAGGATGTGAACCAACAGTTGTCCTGCTTCATTGGTGATCATGTCTGTCACCTTGCCACACACGGTCATTTTCCCAGCAGAGAAGTCCAGCTGAGCCTGCAGACGTTGCAATGTCGGACGTCCCAGAAGCAACGGAGCGCTTCCGGCAATCACTGCAGCGTCGATGATGCCATATTGGGAACCCATGCCAACAGGAATTCGAGCAGCCTCAGTTGACGTTTCCACTGCACCGTTGCCGAAGCGAAAGGTGTTCTCTGTAGCATAACGGACAGGCTTGGCATAGCCCTTGTCAACAATCATGCTCTCCAACTGCTGCAATGTACTGCGTCCGATCAATGTACGACCGCACCCCGAATCAACAATGCCGTACCCCGGCGACGAAATCAGGGATGCGCGCAAGCTCTCTGTAGCAGACAAACACTCAGTCATTCCAACAAAGGCCGGCACGAGAGTGTCACTTGAAGTGGCTTCCACATAGCTGACCCCAGTCGTTGGAGAAGGCTTGATTGTCTCCTTGCACTCTTTCTGCCAGTGACCAATCTTGCCGCATCGGCGGCACTTGGTACGTTTCTTCAGCTCCTCAACCTGTACTCGAAACTGTCGTCGAGCCGTGCCAGTTGTCGAGGATGAAGAGACCGACCCAAACTGTCGTGACTGTTGGACCTTCGCAATCTCCTTGCGTCTCTCCTTCCAGCTCACCGCCAAGGCCTCGGCTGCTTCACTTTCTGAAAGCACCAGATCATCGTGAAAACTGGGTTCAACATCATGATCAGCCAAAAAGGCCTCGACATCCTGGAACTGGTTGTCCTCTTCTTCAGCAGGAAGGGCATCTTCACCTGTGACGAGTTCAGCTTGGAACACGGAGGCACTCTTCTTGCGAGCTGCAGAGGCTTTATACAGTGGAAAGCACGAACGAAGAGCGGCCGAGACCGCATCATGATCTAAGCTGCCCTGTGTCTTGGCCTTCACGATGGCCTTTTGCTCTTCATTCAATCCAGCACAATGCAAGGCGACCCAGCCTCGAGCGGCTGGAGGGAACTCCACTGATGCTTTGCGTTTGCAAATGTCAAAGGTCTCTTTGACCCTTGCGGTCCACACCTTCATGGACTCTCCTTCTGCGGCCACCAGGCCGAACACATCCCCCAACACTTCTCCCATCACATCATGCTGTTCCTTCTCTGGGAACCGATCGCTGAGGGTCTCCCACAGCATTCGCTCGCCGTCGGCGGTGGCGAGCTCTGTCAACGAAAGATGCTCCACAGCATCCCATGCTTTGCCGTCGAGGAGTGTCAACAGCCATGGTCCCCTGGACTCTTTCTTGAAATCCTTAAATGTCATCATTTAGAGTGCAGGTCCTCCATTTCTTCAGCTGTTTACCAGGATCCTCTTCTTCGCCACCGAACCTCTTCAGACCTTGGTCTGAAGATGACGCCATGTCGCCGTGACCAGCCGCGGTCACTCTATTGCCCCGGGTGGGGCTCCGCTACCAATGTAGCAGCGGTAGCCCCACCCGGGGCATCGCACCGGCGCCCGTTTTATGCCTGAGCAATCGGGTTCCTGCGGTTCATACGGCCATGTCACGATTCACATTACTATACCAGGACCCTCCAAGGGTGTCCAATGGACTACCCCACACTACCTATAGGCTTCCAGACAGGGCACCCCCGACAGGAGGGTCCTGGTATGACTCATGTAGATGGTGTCACCATGTGTCACCGGGACCCCACCAACTCGAATCGACCGAACTCACCGGGAACCCCCGCCGATCCGACTCCCCGGAAGTGGGTCGTCGTGCGGCCTGGGCTCCGGTCCCAGGAGCTCGGCGTTTCTGAAAGCGGACAACGACCGGAGTGGGATGCTGGAGACGGACGAGGCGAAGAACGACGCGCGCGCGAAGAAGAGCGAAGATGCGCGAAGAACACCGCGGACGCGCGCGCGGCGAAGATGCCTTCGCCAGTGTGGCCCCGATTCCAACGAAGCCGGGGGTCGGGCACGCCGCGGTGACACTGGGTTCACACCTGCCCTGGGCGCCCAATCACCGGCTTGAAGCAATCCGAGAGTCCTGGACTGAACCATCTAATCCAAGATCGAGTTACTAACCCCTGGAATCATGTGTGAAGCAACCATCTAATCCTATTGTGACCAATGGTTCCTTAGTGATTTAAACAAGGAAAAAAAGGCGTTGCCCACACAGTTCGGTGTCCTATAAATGTTATCCCAAACCATGAGTTTGTTTGGAATGCCTAAATTGACCTCCGAAATCTAAACACGGTACATGTTATAATCACAAATTCTATTCTTCGGCCAGTCCCATCAGTCGTCAATACGTCTGTGACTGGCCCATCCACCTCCGGACCGCCACCGTTTCCCAGACACTCGGGCTTCAATGCCTACATTGACCCCGGGCTTCAATGCCTACATTGACAGCTTCAGTCATGCCAAAGTGAGTCCGTTCGTCTTTCCATAAGTCCCATGGAGTGTCGGGTGCCATGGGTGTCGCCGCGGGCGCCTTGGGTGTCGCAGACCTCGCGAAGGTGGAAGCCTGGCTCCGCGAGTATCTCGCCAAAATGGGCACCAGCGAGGAGGAGGCGCCGCGCTGTTCGGTTCGCCCGTGCTGCACTGGGGAGAACACGGATATACAGACCGCAGAGAGACTCAAGGGACTGAGAATGACTCAGGGCATTCCGGTCTTACCTATAACGTTCCCTTCAAGCCGATGACCTCGTAAAACTGGATCGAACTTGCAAGTCATGACATCTTTACAATGATCTCCAATGATTACTACATTCACGGTCAGGGTTTTCATGACGCGGGCCCCAGCACCATAGCCCTAGGCACCACAGCGGGCGACGCAGAAAAGCACCCACCAGACCCACTCCAGCCTGTCCGGCAGGAGCTGTACATGCTCCTGACCTGGAGAGATAACCGCAACGCGGGACCCTTGCGCTTGGACGCCCGGGCGCCCAGATGAGCCAAGCGCCCCCCCCTCACGGGTCGGGCCGGGTGTTCCCCCAAAGGAGAGAAGGCCGCAGGAAGGGACTTCGCCTACCCTCCGAAAAACCACGTAGACTTGATGATATCATGAAGCCCCCCGTAGGTCCAATTGGAGTTCATGAATCAAGAGTCTACAGAGAGGCCCAACCTGTGCTTCTTCGCTTGTTGAGCGCACCTGTCAAGTTCACAAGCCATCACCGAATGGTGAAACCCTTGCGTCCAACGGGATGATTGGGATGAACCGAACCATATTCCACCCACAGAGCTCCGAGACCACCGAGCTCGCAGCCTGAGCCTCAGCAGGACCTGCTCGGGGCCTTCCTGCTGTGTACGTCCGCAGGCGCGGTGTTGGCGTGTTTCAGCCGTCCGGGTGGGTGACTGGCACGATCACACGTGGACATTCCTGTATAGGTCTATGTACTCGTTTGGTTTTCAGTCAGTGTTTTTATTCGATCATGAGACGCCATGAGACACCCAAATGTAGTCACACCAGACACGCCATAAGCCATCAGTATATTCTTGCAAAGAGTTTAGCTGTCTATACTTGGCAACTTTGGGCGGCCAGGGTGCCTGGCACAGGATGCCTGGCCAGCACTTCCACCCTGTTCTTCCAACGAGGTGATGGGTCAGTCAGAACAAGGTGATGGTGCAGAGAGTGGTGCCGTAACTCCATGCGAAAGAGTTGGAAACTCAATCCCTAGGGCTCCAGTCGTACCTTCTAAGAAGGTGTGACTGGGGGGGTGGGTTTAGAGGGTCCGAATACCTTCTGAGGAGGCACTTGGAGCCCTAGGGAATGGTTGTAGCTCTGACAAGACTCCTGAGCCACACGCTTCCGACCATCGCACGAAGGCTCTGCAAAACTAGACCTATAGGAAGCGGTAGATGTAAGACCCCACACCTTTCCTTTGATCAAGGGGTTTGGATGTTGCTATACTATACTATATATACCCATATTTTGAGCCATACCCAGATGAAACGAGTTCTTACCCCAAAACATACTTTCATGAAACTACTCTGGAGTCTCAATTCGTTCCTCGGAAAGTGGACATACCAAGTTCCTGATGATATTTTCGGGTCATGTCTCAAGGTACTTCCAAAGGCAACTCATCCAGGCTGGTATTGATGAGATGCTTCATGAACTGTTACGCAACACAGCTTTCTGAAGGCTCAAATGGCCTTCAGTGCCCTTTTCGGAGAGCCTGTCTACTCGGGTCGGGTCTCTGGGTCAGGGCCGAGCCCTTCTTGATGCGAAGGGGACGCATTACTTCATACTACGTGTCTCCAACTTATAGGAATCTCCCAGCGAAACCATCTGCATATAATATATATATATATAGTTTCCTCATGAGTTCCATAGGTTACTCCCTGTTACCATAGGAACTCATAGGAACCTGTTACCTCATCGAAACGTTGCTTCCTGGAGGGATCATTTTCTCTCAATTTTGATGACTGACCATTTGCAAACACCAGGTCATGACCTGGTTTTTGCCGGCACGCCAACAAAACACCACAGACTGAAAGCCAAACATGGAACATCAGCCAAGCTGAAGTAGTTGGAAACAGCATGGGCGTCATGTTTGAAACGACCTCCCTCCCCAGTGCTTCACACAGATTCAGCGAAAAGCCTGATGTGTTCAGTTCCCAATCTCTGCACCCATGGGCTCAGGCATATCGGTGCCAGCGGGCCTGGTAGGGCGCGGCGTGGCGTGGCGTGCCGTTCGGGCGTGCGTGGCGTCCCGCAAAAGCTTCAGCACAACAAACGGACGGACACAGGTCGACACCTTGGAACGGAACAGTCGACCTCCTCGGTGAGGAGGAAGGACGGTCCGGCACCGATGGTCGTCGGCGCGCAGGGATGAACGCTCGATTTCGAGGGCAAGTGCCTCAGCAAGTACCAGGCGATGGAAGGGGCGGAGTAGGAGAAAACGTGTCCGGTTCTTGTGGATGTGGCTAGACACGGGCATGGGACATCGAAAAAGGGGTATTTTGGGTGGTCATCATGTGTTACAAGCAGACAGCTGGCATCTATTCGTGCCATACCTGGAGTATTTGTGTGTGTTTTTTGCAGACTTCGAGTCCTCTACGAGACGCGGTGCGATCCGTTTGGCCGAGAGCTCCGATCCAATGCGGGTGAAATGACTGCCGGTGTGATCCACGGTGCAGGCTTCTTTGAAGCTCACAATGCGTCTTGGCAAAAATCATGGCGTTTGGATGGGAACTTGATATGCCGGTTTCAAGTCCGTGTACATCCGATTTCAGTCGTTTGGGTGTGAGTCACAGTAGTTGTCATGTGAAACATCCCTTTGACAGCACTTCTTCGAGCAATGAAGAACATTGAAGAACATCTTCGGCAAAGATGTAATCTCTCATATAAGAGGTATTAGAATGGCAGCCCACATAAGTGATGTAGGGTAGTCCGTTGGGGGCTCCTTGGATGCTCCTGATCCTCTTGAACAACTGGTTGAAACCTCCCACCCTGGAATTGCGATTGAATCCGCAGCCTCTTCAGCTGCTTGTGGCTCCAAACACCCTCTGAAGAGCTCAAGAGCTCAGGGTTCGCTTTCCGTGGATGGATGAGAGAGCCGCGGGAGCCACGAAAAGGTGCTACTGGGATGTGGGTCCCGACTTCCTCCAATAGGCACCCCTTTGTGACTGGTGGTGAGTTCTTTCTGTTTAAAAGAAAACAGCCCTTTAAAGTCTACCTGGAGCTGCTGCGAGCGGCCTGGCGGAAAGTGGGTAGGGGGATGGTAGAGGCAAAATGAGAACATTCCCAAGCCAAGCAGCAAAAGACCTAGCAAGACATGAGCATAACAACAGTTGAAAGCGCTCTCGTCCAAAACAAACAAAAGTGCTTATGCTGCTATGTAGAACCACTAAATCAAGAAGATATATAGAGGATATATATATATACCCACATGAAGATTCGCGAAAGTAATTATTTTGTTGCGAAGAATTGCCTTTCACCAAGAAGGAAGTTTGATCAACCACCATATATATGTATTTCCACTGAGATCCTTCGGTCTGAAATTTATGCCTGAGGATTTCCAGTATTTAATCACATTTAATCACCTTCTTTGCCATTGGTTGTGTTCTTGGTTTCGGTTTGAATGGCTTCCAAGAATGACCAACTAAGCGAACAGATGCCCCAAAAAGTCACCCTTTGCTAGGGTTTCTTGGGTGTAGCGTCCATGCGCATCTAACAAATCCCATCTAACCTACGTCCGGCTGTGTTCATTTGGTTTGATTCTCAATGCATGGTCTTCATAGAATCAGGAGACATGGAAACCATTTCACGAACCAACATGAAAACATGATGTGTTTATATATTGATGGTTTAAACCCATTACAACTGAAAACAGCACGATTTAAGAACAAAGCACATCATAACATAATCATGTTGTTTGTATATGTGTTCATCATGGTCTCATGTGCCTGTCGCAACCTGAGGTCTCTCCGATGGAGTTTGTGATGCTCTTTGATCACTTGCGAGAGCACCGGGATGCCACGGAGCGCCGTTTGCTGATCCCCGTCGTTTTGTTGGCGCACTTGGCACCCACCTGATGCGCGAAATGAAGCCGTTTCTGTTTTTTTTTTTCAGTATATGGAAACTGTACTTGGCATGGTTGAACCATGTTGACATGTTGAACTCACTGACTCATATTGACTCATATTGTTCAAGTGAGTTGAAACTAACCAGCCAGCAACTCCAGAACAAGCTTTGTTGTTCTAGGGGTGTTTTGGGGTATGAGACCAAGGTTTCGAGGTCGGGACAGGAGTTACTCAGCCGTCCAAGCATGTGAGGACTTCTGACTTCCCCAAGATTTCTCCTTAAGGGGTTTTCCTAATTTTAGACGACTTCCATACGATGTGGAGACCCCCTCATCCCTAAAACTGACCAATTTGACCGAGAAAAGGCCAGGGCTTGACTTCAGGGGTCTTTCTGAGGCGGCATATCCCGGTCAAAGATCTCATTTGACTGGACGTGGTCATGCAAAAACACTACGTATACGGAGGTCAAGTCGACCAGGTTTTACTGGGTCAGATAGGGTATAGTCCGTGACGGGGGTCTATTCCAGTCCCATGGAGTGTTCCACATCGGCGCCGGTTCGGCGGTTGCTGCGCCGCAGCGGCGGTGATTTGGTCTAAAACGGGATGTTCATAGCCGTTTAAATAAGTTGTTAGTTTGTTAGTTAGTTTTTTTGGTTCAAACACATTTAACAAGTTGAAGTGAGTTTGTTAGTTTGTTTTCCGGTTATCTTCTGATGATCCTACACGGCGGTGCCTTCTTGGCGGAGTCGAAGGCTGGATGTTGCTTTGCAGTCCACCACGAAGAGGGAGTGCTTCGATGATTTTTGTTGTGCTATGGATGACTTGAAAAACTCTTCAAAGCAGGCAAGGGCCGCTTGGGGAGGCGAGATGTGGAGAGTATTCTTTAGACCGCACGGCCTCCAGTGATAAACCTCCACTCCACTGTTTCCTGCAAATCAAGGTAAGCCTTTCTTGGTACAGCGGTTCTTTCTGAGGAGGAGGTTTGGACCCAACGTAACACGAGGTAGAAAGCCAATGTGTGCCATGATCACTAGAATGTCAAGAGGGTCAAGAGATATCAAGAGACGCATCATGTAGTGTTTTTTCCACAAGTAGTCACTCAAACGAGGAATTAATAATAACAGAATGTCTTGGGGATCCAAAATGCTGCGACATTCGGATGGATAGGGCCCTGGATAGGGCACAGACAGTCACCGATCAGATATCTATCATGGGCAGCCCGGAAATTTCTTAGGTCGAACCACTTGGTGAAGATTCAATCCGAACATAGTTTAGCGGAAGTGCTGTACTGTATATTGGAATCTTGTTGCTTGCTTACCTAGGGAATCGAATCTGCTCTTGACATTTGATAGACTTCTTTGCTCAGGGTGGTGCAAACAAAGTCTTTCACAGGAACTCGGTGCATAGCTGGCTGCAAAGATTTCAAGTTGTGGCCTGGAACGCGGCACTACATCAAAGACGAAATGTTGTAACTCTACAAGTGAAGCAACAATTTTCAGCACGAGTTGAAGCAACGCAGGGGAATATGAGCTCTAATCGTCTCCATTTCAATCCATTTCGCAAGTTTTTACACGAGATGGAGCACCCTGAAACTGTTTTCATGGGGTGGCCTGTGAAGACTCTTTTTCAGTGTCCGTGACAGTGGTGGCTTTTGGGTGGTCGCTGCGGGCCATTTGCGTTTGCGCCACTCATCGCCAGTCTACGTGCCCCGCGCAGCCAACAGACACCTACAATCCACTGTGCGATCGCTCCGGGCCCGCCCTAGGCTTTGTGCGTGGCACAGACGAGGGCACCGTCTCTTGAAGAACATGGAGCATTGAAATACTGAACGTGCTGCAACATTACAGCACTGTAAAGTTCGTCCATGTCCCCTAAGCTGAGGCGTATGTTGTTTTACACGGGCTTCCGTCTTGTTCTGTGCCAGGACAAAGATATCAGGCTGCTTGCCACAAATTGTTGATGGTTGGATTCGGATGCTGCTGAAGCAAAATCTATCCCAGGGTCAATAGTTAAATGGGGCTTGCTGGGCCAATTTTCGCAAGTCGGCTCAGCGCTTGACTGTTGTGGAAGTTTTTGGTCATGAATCTGGTTCGGAAGACTGTATACAACCGCACAACGTCGAATTGATTCGAAGGGTGTTTGCGCAAATTGTTTCAATTAGCAGCGTTGTGGTGTTGATGTGCTGTTCTTGCACTGCCGATGTTGAACAACAAGTTGTACGGTTCGTATCTTCAACCTTGTTGCGTGTTTTCGGCCAAATTTGTATCACCATGGGACCATGGGTCATTTGGTGTTGTACGGCCATTTTGTTCTTGCGTTGACAAAGGCAACCTCATATACACGACCACAGGGTTTATACCAACATCCGTCACACATGTGGTTTGCAATTGAACGTGAAGGTTGTGGGTAGTTGTTATAGCAAGGAAACGGAATATTATATAGTCGAAATGGTTGTAGCACTACGTGTCCCAGCAAGTCCCAAGGACGGGTTAAACTGGTGCGTTAGCGTAAAGGACGCATTTCACCTCCCAATTTCCAAGACCTAATTTTCACAGGTTTTTCACGGCCTTTCACCCAGTTTTCACGGGTTTGTCACGTCCTTTTCATGTTTTTCATGTTTTTTTTCAAGCTTCCAGCTCCCGTTTTGCTAAAGCACCGGTCAAACGGGTGCGTTACTATTCAAAATTGGTTAAAGCTGGTGCGTTGACCCGCTGGGTGTTGTAGTGCATGCCACTGCATGCCAGCCTCAACAGACTAACGACATGACTCACATGACCACCACAAATTGTTGACTTCGATTGGTTTCCTTTCTCACTTCGATTGGTTTCCTTTCTCACATGCAACTTAAACTTAAATTGTGTTCCATGTTTTTTTGCGCGTGTTCTGTTGATTCCTGTGGCCCTGATGAACAAATCCATGTTCCCGCCGACCGTCTGAATTCCTGGCGCCTTGAGGGAACTACTGACTTCTTACAATTGGCGCTCGAGGAACAAACAGGAGCATCCGAACAAACATCGGGAGATGGAACGCCACGATGGGCGGGAAGACAGGTCATCAATATGGTCCTTTATAAGGAAAAAGGTTTTGAAAGGTGATTGGCATGTTTGTTTCAAAAGGAAGGAAAACGGCCGGCATGTGTGAAATTTTGGGCAAAATGTATGGACATCACCAGGTCCAAGAAAACCTGTTTGTTTGAGCAATACCCAGGACCCACGTATCATCACGTACCCCACGTAGATTCGTTTTGAATATAACAAACCATTGTTTAGCAGGAGAGTGCTTGCCCAAGAGCATATTGTTTGGCACGCAACAAAACACATGTACATATTTAACATATCAAGAAAAACACAATGGGTTTCGTGTTCACTTTCTGTCTGGAGACAGTGCGTCTATGTTAGGTTTGGGGAGTTGTCACTTGGGTTTTCACTGCAGCTTGGATTCCTGCCTGATTGACCAAGCTGTTAAGAGGCTCAACTGGGATTCTTAAGCAGCCCCGTTTCCGAGTGGACGGACCAAAACTCTCCAGAGTGATCATTTGGTAGATACTATAACTGCTCAGGTGTGTTTGTTCTCACTCGCCCAAATCGTGGTTTCTTTACTTCGCCCCAAACTCCTCAGGAGATGAAGAGGAGCTTCTCAGGGAACCTCACGAGTTTGCTCCACAGCTTAGGCGGGGCGAACCCGCCCGCGGTCCGTTGGGTTCACCGGGGACCCACCGACACCTCCCGTTGGCGCCCAACGGATGTGGGCGCCAATCGCTCGGGCCGAAAGAGC
Organism: Durusdinium trenchii; assembly: GCA_963970005.1. Classification (NCBI taxonomy): domain Eukaryota; class Dinophyceae; order Suessiales; family Symbiodiniaceae; genus Durusdinium; species Durusdinium trenchii. Next base: position 572,823 of record CAXAMN010023807.1, read on the forward strand.
ATCGACCCTTGGCCTATAGTGCTTTCGGAGTAGATGGCACAACCCCCAAAGGTGGTTTAGTATCTGAACCCCACCCAGCACCGGACGGACGGAATATCTCCTGTGTTCGGCCACTGTTTCAAGGGCGGACGTGCCTGCCACTGGACAGTGCCAGGTTGACACGGTACCACTCATGTGTCTTTTCAGCAGAAGAACCCGTTCCAAACCTGCGTCAAACCCCACATCACGGAGAATGTCTCGCTCCTCCCTGAAGTACGTCCACAGCCTTTTTTGTCTGCCCCAAGTCTGTCAGGCTTCTAACCTTCAAGATGGTGTATGAAAATAGGGAGACCTCCCAGGCAACAATCCGCAAGGTTCGGTACTGAAATACCCACCGGCCTCAGCTCGATGGCAGGTCTTGATTCGCCGATTCCACTAGGAACGCGCCGATCCGCGCGTTGCTTCGTGGTCAGGGCACAATCCCAACACACCGGTGGGCCTGGGACTCTTCAAGCAGATCCTCGCCGTCCTTTCAGCGTCTTGGAATGAGGTCTCGGCTGAGAGAGGTGGGTTGAGGTGGGTTGAGGTGTGAGGTTGAGGTCTGCGGTGGAAGGAGGTGACAACAAACTTCGGATTTTCGTGTGGGTTTGGTGGCCGAAGAATCAGTGTTTGGTCGACAAACTCTGACGAACACATCACATGGTTTGTGGAGTTCACCATTGGTCTTCCCAGTGACCATTCGTCCATTTAATTTCCATCTTAGGGAGTCAGAGTGAAATTTCTTTGGATTTGTTCCTTCTTGGATGGAAGATCTTGGGGCCCTGAAAGCGCCAAAGCCATTCGAGATCCTTCAAAAGACGTCCGGAGTCCAGCATTCGTCGAACATCGCCCTTCGGGAATCCAAGGTCAACATGCCATCTCCAATGGCACTATATAACACCTCCGTATACTTTGTAGTCTTCATTATAATACCCATGGATGCATTCACTTCCGGGCGGTCCGCGCCCACGTGTACCCTAATGTGTACAACGAAAGTGAGACTGGAAAGCACCCGGCTGCAGGGACAAAGGCACGAAGAACAAGAGCGAAGACAAGGATGGGCCCACTGACCATTGATTGGCGTGAATTGAAAGCAACGGTCAAATGACTCATTGAAGAACCTCTTCATCTTGGGGGGAGGTTATTCATCCTTAAGAGTATTATAGATAGGTTCAGAGCCGAGCCTCTGCGCCTCTACCGGCACGGTCCCGGTGGTGGAGTCGCTGGTCGCGTGAGTGGCTTCGCGTGTATGGGCGCGTTGGTCCATGTTTGGCGCCGGGAAACGCTGGGAGGATTGGTCTTCAACACGTCCAACCCCAGACGCGACCGGGACTGCTAGTCCGCCGAGAAACGGGCAGGGGTGTTGCATATATGGGTCCCATGGAGTGTATGGGATACATTGTATGTAACGTACGTGTCCCGCATCGAGTCGATTCCACGTCGGTGCCCTCCTCTCCGAAGTGAAAAAAGGTACTTCAGGATCGAACGATGAATACCGTACCCCCCTTATGACGAGGTGTTTCAATCCAAATGGGATCTGAACCGCAGTTGCCCCTCGACTTCTGAACCCAGGCAGGCTGGCAGTGGCCAAGTTGGCTACGAAAGGTTGTCCAACTGTGCAAACATTCTGCCTGTGGGCTGTTTTATGAGACGAAGAGGCAGACATCTTGCACAGTTGGAAGATCCAATCTCTATTCTATATATGCATATTATATTATACAATTACATAATAGAATTATAAATGCATATTACATTCTGAAACCGAGCTTCCAACACGCAACCGAGCTTCCCCAATCACTCCCAGGCAATCATTCGTCCCTTGGAGCGATACACTCGCGATACGGACGGAAGAACGAAAGAGCTGGAGGGCGATGGAGCGCTGCGAAAGTGTTTTGGTCTGGGCGTGTCTTTCGCTGCGGGGAGGGGCCTCTTTTTGACCAACCCCAGTTCGGCCCTTTTGGTCTAACAGGGGTTGACCGCTATAGTGGTAGCAGGGTTCCTCATGGGCCAGCAGCGTTTGCATTGCCCAGACTCTGACAAGACAGAAGACCAGCATGAGACATGTCTACATGTCAAGAACAGCTCGTGGACTTAGCAACCACACCCGGATACACTGGGCATGCATGTGGATGTGACTGTCAACCAGCAAGCAGTGTTCGTAGAAAAGGTTCTGTGCTCCAATGCCTATTGAGAAAGGTATGGCAGTTTTCCCTTGGTCCCTTTAGAAGACACAACACGTTCCTGGTCTCCCCATCCGATCATCCGTCGTGAAACCCGGGTGAAAGCCCTCAACATCATCAATTCCGCGAGTGCTCCACAGCGCCTTCCCGCAGCGCGCGCGGCAACGCGCTTCCGCCGATGGTGCGAGTGTTTCCGAGGGATCGACCGAGAGCACATGCTGATGTTCTTCGCCTGGTCCAAGACGGAACCTCGGCGCGTGCGAAGAAGGGCGGAGAACCTCCGCCCTCGGAGAACCGGCGATGCACCGGGTCGTGGAGGACCGACGTGAAGGAAGGTTTGGGAGGAACGCAGAATGGGCGCGGACGTCCAAGCAGGATGCATGAAGCTATCACACGTACGGGACCGATCAATGTACACGTCCTGACGTCGTTTGGTGGTGAACAATAACAACAATTAATATAGTAACAATATATTGATCATCATCATCATCATCATCATCATCATCATCATCATCATCATCAT
>CAXAMN010023807.1:575553-611388 GCA_963970005.1 Durusdinium trenchii
ATCATCATCATCATCATCATCATCATCATCATCATCATCATCATCATCATCATCATCATCATCTTAGCTTGATCGACATGGAGACTGACACGTCCATTCTCTTCACAGATCATCGCCGGCCGCAGTCACGACTGCATCGCGGGTAGGCCATGACTCCGGCCACCGCAGATAAGCTATGCCTCGTCCACATACTGGACACCCTGAGGATGGTGGTTTATCCCTAGGGCTCCAGTCGTACCTTCTAAGAAGGTGTTTGGGGTGGGTTTAGAGGGTCCAAATACAGGTAATTAATTGGAGCCCTAGGGTATAATTACAAGGGAGGATGGTGACGTTGGGGAGGCATGGACATGGCTGAAACATCAACAGCTCCAGCCAGTTCCAGCCTGTCCAGCTGGCAAGGCGACCGCTGGTTCAGCTCAGGTGTCGTAAGCTCGCACGCACGTGGCGAACGGCCCGGCGACGGAACCGGCCGAAGCGAAGGGCAACGGCAGGCGCCGGCGACGTGCGTCGTGTGGCACGGTGAACGGAATTGCCTGCAGAGGCGAGTCGAGTCAGGCACCACGACGCACAAGGAATGATGGGCGAGGGAGGAAAAGATGGAGGCCCTTCTGTTTTTTGAGAAGCATCAGGATGACCAGCGCATTGATGCTGAGCTCAAGAGAGCCATGCAGAGCTCAAGAGAGCTTACCATTTCAGCCTGTAGACTTGCGCCGGGTTTGGACCGAGGCAGGTCATGATCAAAGGTGCTGAAAGTGATGCAGATTGACCATGCAGACCTTTAGAAACGGATGGAATTTTGCTCGGTGGTATCAGCTGCTAAATGCTGCTCTCAACATATTCATGACCTGGACATGACTTTCGAAGCGGGGGAACATCGCGAAACCTGTTGGTCAAAGGACAAGCTGCGTGTTTTTCTTTGACCTTTGGAACACAAATCTGGAGGAAAACTGTTTTCGAGAATGGCCTGGGCTGTCAGGGGTTTCCTGCCGATGATCCCGTCCGCAAACCATGAACAGCTTCACGAACTGCACGATTTGCACGAACCTTTGCACGAACTGCGGAGTCTTAGCGTGGACCCGCCCAGGAACATTTCCAGTTGACGGACGCGGTGATCGAGAAAGTCTTAGAGAAGGTCTTTATGAAGGCCTGCTTTCGCTGTTGTTTTTTCTCTGTTCTTTATAGTGCTATGTGAGCTGGCGGGAAGCAAGACCTCGATCAGATTGAAAGTCAAAATAGTGTTGCGTGTCCTTGTCCCCCAGGACCTGAGCCTGTTTGTGTTGACCTCCCACTGGAGTCTCTGTTTGTGACCTAAACTGGGGGGAACTCAGTGACCCGTTTTGCTATATCACTTTGAAGGTCCAAAAAACAAGTTTAATGCAAGTCCAGCTGTTTCTGGATCAGTGGATCCTCAACACTGAAGGTCATTTCTTCACCACTTGCATTTCGCACCAAAAACATGGGCTGAACCAATTAACAGACACTTGAGATTGCAACTTAAATCTGGCAAGCAACCCACGGCTTGTATGTTTAGTTTTTTTTTTACGTTCACAATTAACATAGGTGACTTGAGTCCATGTCGACTCCTGCTGGGGCAAAAGTTTCAGGAAGCCAACTTGTAAAGAGAACAAACCGGTTCATCAAAAGTACACCTCTCCTCTATCATCAGGGTGTCATCCCCATCACTCTCAAAGTCAGATGACACCTCTCTCCACATCGATCCTGGGAGACCCGGTCATCCTCGCATACCTGCCACAGAGAGGGACTCAGCATACGCACATCGTGCCCGGTGAGCTTTTGGAAAAGACCTGGTTGCAATCATAGTTGCATCATTGTTAATCAATTTGTTTGATAATCAATGTTAATCATTGTAAGAGAATGCGATCTGAATCTCTGAAAGCGGGCACATGTGTTTTTTTTTTCTGAAAGAATGGAAGCTGCTCAGCACTGCCCGCACACTCTTTGGAGAAACTGTTCCGATGGGTCTTTGAGATGTTGCCATAGCCGTCTACGGACCATGTGACAAACCCGTTGCATCAAGACAACATTCCCTCATCTTGGCAGAGGACAATCCCCAATGTTCTTCACACAAGTTGAATTGAGCTGGGTTTTGTTTGTTGCTGAAAGGATTTATAGAAACATGGACATCACAGATAGTTCATTTTTTAACCCAGACACGACCTGTCTAAGACATATTTGACAGATCGAGTGGGGCGGTGGATTTCAGGCACAGATTCGACGGTTTGAAACCCACATAAGCCTACTGCGCTTCTGCTCCGCTACTGTTCCGTTCATCACAATAAGAAGAACACAGGAAACACCAAACACCTCAAAACACAAGAGAAAACACCGGCGGTCTTCCATCCCTTCTGAGACTCGTTTCTTTTGGTATGTAGGAGGAGATGTTCATGTTCATTTTCTGCTTTCAGACACCCTCCCAACCAACCAACCCCTCCCGCTTCAACCACTCCAGTCTCCAGGTGCCCAAGGCTAAGGAGTCGGTGCTCGCGCAGAGCGTCTCCGAGAACGCCCGGAGCCCCGGGGCTCCAGGCGTTCGGTGGTCTTCGACCCCCCCTTTTCCGGGTGCAACCAGCCGGCAAAAGCGGGGAGAGGGCGGTTTCGGATGGTTTCGGTGGAAGGGTTTGTGGAGGGCGGATGGCAAGGATTGGACTCAGGAATTATGACAATTAGTCGTTCTATTTTTTCTTGAAGTGATCATTATATGGAGTCCATATTCTGGGGATTCTGCCTTTTGGGGGGGCCACGTGCGTGCGTTTGAGCCTTCAGGCCCTCGATTTCCGTCTTCCCTCCGAGGACTTCTACCGTGTGTGCTTCAGCATGGATGTGCTGGACACGAATGGGCGCACCGGCATTCCCCGCGGGCAGATTGCACTGCTCTTCCAGGCCGTCAGCCGTCGGGTCTTCTGGCTTCACCCCACCCCAAGTCTTGCGAACGAAGAGCGCTCTTGCCGGGTCCGTGGTCTTTTTCTTGGTCACTGAACTTCGGAACTTCCGGACCTTATTTCAGGAGCTATACTTGCCCTAAGGGTCCAGGACCATCCTGAGGATGGTCTTGGAGGTGAAAGTACTTCCTGAGAATGGTCTTTGGGGTCAAAGGACATCCTCAGGATGGTCCTGGACCCTTAGGGTTGAAGCCTCAACTCAAGTACAGGGGATGACCGCGCCTCTTGAAAGGGCCGATTCCTTTCAGCACGGTGGGGGGGATGAAGTCGACTAACGTGTTTGATCCGAGACCCGTCGGTCTGTGGATCAAACGTGCAACGGGGGGACCCCACGTAGAATTTGGGCTTGATCATCTGGGAATTGAGCATGTCTTGGGGCCAACTTGGGCACAGACCTTCCTTTCTACAGCTTATAGCTTAATATGGTTCTTTTGCTTGAGTATAGAATCCTTAATTATAGGCGCCCTCTTCTCTCCGTATGACGGAGAGGTCGACTATATATGAGTCAGTGCTGTATTCCCCCATGACACCGCACCGCACCCCAACGCCCCGCCTCGCCCCCGCCCCTTTTGGCCACCGCACCAGTTTCAAATCCACCGGTTCCAGGGCAGAACACTTGCACCTCTGTCAGGACATCTTGCGGAACATGCAGCAGAAGCTGGCAGATCGCGAGGCTCTCAAGAAGCCCTACCGAAGCCGCAAGGACCTGCCGCTCACGGTCTCGTCGTAGGTGCAGGTAGTGGCCAGACTTCTGAGGATCCATCCCATATCCATCCCTCTCTGCTTGGTGGAACATGCCCAACACTTCCGGATCGGATGATCACCAGATGCCGTGGATGGCGCACCATCCACTCACAGGATGGGACGAAAACAAGCCCGTGGAGCTCCCACCAAAGCTGACACTCCAAAGCCCAATACAACCTCAGTTGTGGGCCTTTAAGGTCTTTAAGAGCCCTTAAACATGCATGTGTATATGAAGATTTGACCACATCTATGGTGTAGGTCGGTCCATGTCCCACCTGGTTTCAATTGGCTTGCAAATGGCGAGCAGACCATGACCATCCCCAATAGGTTTCTCTAGCGATTTGGTCCATTGATCATACACTTCACAAGATGTCAAGACCTTCACAATAAGGCCCTGGCTTTTGCACTAAGGTCCTTACTGAAAAATCGACCACTCGAGCGCAGAATGGACCGTGGCAACATGTCTGAAGTTTGTACCCGTCATTCATCGCCCGGTTTCATCGCCGCGCGATGCAGCGCGTGCTTGTCAGGACAAAAGTCCCAAGAAGGGCTCCAAGGGCAGCAGTGGAGCCACACCAGCCACGCAGCCCTGCCGCATGCGAAGTAGAAAGAGGGAGGCTCTAAGGGAACTGCCGACGTTAGGTTTGACCTTTTGGAGGGTATCTAAGCAGCTAAAGGATGCGGCCAGGCGTAAAGAAACGGTCGGTTGAACCAGCTCGTCGTTGTACTTTTGTAGAGAAGGGGTGGCTGGATTCGAGACGTAGACGTTCTTACACAGCACAGGCATAACGACGGACGCCGGGAACAGAAGGCACGTGTGATCATTACTCTCACAGTTACTCTCACCTCTCTAAAAATCCAAAGCACATTGGGGGCCCATCAGCCAAGGGACAGAACACTTTGACTTGGCATGATGTTTGAAGTCTTTGAAACATGCCAGTTGATTCGAACTTCGAACGTGACCCGACTGGCAGAACCCCATTCCGAGAATATCATTGGCCAATCCGCTTAAATCGCGTGTGGAGTCAGGTGTTAGACTCAGTACATAGACTCATTTCATTAAATTAATAGATTTCCGAATTGGATTGACTTCATGTCCATGAATTTCATGGACGGACGGCTGCGCGTCCAATCGAGTGCAGGAAATCGCAGATCGAGTGCTCAGGTCGGGCTCCCCAACAGCACCATTGGTGCCGGTGTGCCTACGACATGAGTTGAAGGGCACGAAGGAGATCGGTGCCTGGGCGTTGCAACACACGACCGACCTTTTTGGCAATAGGACCGGCATAGGACCGATCAGTTTTGGGGGGTGGGGTGGGTGTGACCCCTGCGGCCAATGTGGGCATATATTTATATTATATGTGTGTTCCATATATACATGGAGTTTTTGTTGGGGTCAGGTATGAAGGATTGTTTTTTTTGGAGACAGGTATTTGAGGTTTCTCACCATGAAAGATCCTAAACACCAACAACCCGGCCTGGGCCGGCCATTGGAGGCCGAAGGGCCAGTCTAGTTCGCACGGATTGGAAACGGGCGAATGGAGGTCCGGCCCCAAAAGGGATGTGGGATGTTTGTTCTCTTTGGAGAGCTGGCCTGGTTCTTCAAGACCTGGCCTGATCACCTGGTTGGTTCGGTCACGACGGTCACGAACAAGCCTCCGAGTAGGGTCACGAAAAGGAACCTTCAAAAGGTCATGTACTGAAGAAGCTGGGGTGGTGTTTGTTTTTTCATTTGTTTCTGTACTTTATTGTTTGTTGATGCATATGACTCGTATGCTTCTACCCCATGTTCTACCTCATGTGTTTAAAATATGGTCTTTTGGGGGGGTGGGTGGCACCAGTTGTGACCACAAAGAACTATATAAAGAACTATATTGAGTACAGTACCTTAATAATAAAGCTGGGATTATATACAGATCCTTCTGTTCGTGTCAGACGCAAAAAAAGTTCCTCGAAAAAGGACCACCGGTATGTGGGTCAAGTTCGATATCCTCCAAACAACCTTGGGGAAGTCTCGTTTTCGGTACCGTGTGGTTTCAGATCTTGTTGTGTTCAAGCTTTACTCGCATAGATTGAACCCACTGACCAATATTTTTCATGTGAGTTGAAACTACCGACAAGTGTCACAGTGTGTTTCGGAGTTGTTTAATGTTGTTTCAGCATCATCTTCTGGTGATGTCAGATGGTGTCAAGTTCAACCTTAGCATCCTTCGCATCCTTAGCCATAGTAACAGGTGACTATAAACACCATCTTTGGAATGTGACACTTGACCAGTGCGGCAACTCCTCTCGGTCGTTGTCGGTGTTTGGTCGAGTCAACCACCCGGGGGTCCTCGCCCCCATCGATTGGAGGAACGCCGTGATCCGATTGGCATGTCCAGTCCTGTCGGTGCAGCTCACACCAATCCACACGCGCGCATGATCGTTGCTGGTCCGTCGCGCGGTCGACGGAAGACGTCGCACGTGCAGTCCGTCCAGTCCGTCGCGCGGGTCTTTGAGGCCTTCTCTTGGAGATGCTTTGGGCCAATCTACCTGGCCGGCCCTTCCCCACCGTCATGGACATGGCGGGGTCCCGATGGACATAGCGGACGCGGAGTCGAGACGGGATTGGGCATCTTCGGGAAGGATGACCCCGAGTTCGATGCCGGGATGGTTATACACCACCCAGGTCGGGTGGTTGGACTAGACCCTTTCTGAAGAGGTATATTGTTCCATCTAACCACCCAAACTGGGTGGTGCTGGTAGATGTTTTTTGGACTTAGACCCTTCCTTTGTCAAGCCGTGGGCCGTGGACTTCTTTTCGGCCCCCGACTGAAAACGATCCGTTCGAACAAACGGCACCCGACTGAAAACGATCCGACACTGCTGGTCCTTACATCTGGGAAGATGATGCACATGGAACCTGATCAGGTGGTTTTTGGGGAGACTATGTTACCTCCACAACAAAGTTGTGTTGCGGGTGTCCATGTGAGTTTTTGCCATGTCCCATGTAAATTCCTCTCTCCAAAGATTGGAAGAAGCGGCCGGAACCTTGAGTCACCCTGTTTCACACGCCTGAAGCCGAGCCAACGGACCGACGTCAGACAGAGGTTTGACAGCTTAAAACAGATCAGTGGATGATCGTGGATGTGTGTTGTTTTTAATGACTGATGGTCAGAGTCAGGTTGATAGTTGTATTATCCCTGTGTGCATTTCCTCTAGGAAATGGGTGGCCTCAAGGCCACTAGAATATTTGTTTTCCTAGTAACCTACCCTGGGATGATTTTTCCAAAACCACCCATTTTCTTTAAACTGAAACCTCAAGACCTCTTACAAAACAGGCCATCCAGAACCACCCATTTTCTACATTGATTTTGTGAGTGATCTTCCAGGGAAAGGGGGGGGTTATGTCAGGCATTTTCTAGATAAAATGATAAGCCATGAGTAACAGTTTTTCTTGAGTCCCATGAGCCCACTAGTAAGTGGAAGACCTGACCCTCAAGGTACATTGTCCGATTTTATGACGGAGGTTATGTCAGGCATTTTCTAGTGGCAGTTTTTGAACATCATAATTTTCATAGCTTCTTTTTTTGGAACCTGTAGCCCATCATTTTCTAGCTGGATGTCAACCCATTCTTTAGTGCTCCATTCCATGTCCCGCCGTTTCTGTGCCAGAAAATGGTGGCCCCAACCCCACCCTGGTAATGTACACAGTGATGTTGTATTTAATTAGAGATGTTCTCCCAGACCTGTCCATGGGACTAGCCTATTTACATACATTGGGGGTGGTTTCAGATGTCCATGTAGGTATAAAGTATAACCATTACGACTATTTATGAGAAGGCCTGTCCTAACCATCATAATCCACTTATATACTGGTAATAGGAGATAGACATAGACCTAGTATCTATCAATCTATTTATCTATTTATCTATCTATCTATCTATCTATCTATCCATCCATCCATCCATCCATCTATCCATCCATCCATCCATCCATCCATCCATATCTATCTAGGGATCCATGTACCTTCTCAGAAGGTACTTGGACCCTCTCAACACATGGATTGGTCTGATCCCACGAGGCCTCGAGCCCGATTTCGTCTTGGCCTCGCCAGATCCTCAACTTCCTCGAGCGGGCCGAGCAGCAGCGTGACGCGCGTGGCGTCACGCCCGTGCCGGCTGCATGACGAAGACCGAGTCTAGGAGTGCGATGGGATAAGGTGAGTGTGGGGATGGGGCAGATTGGACTGCTAGAAGGACTGACGAAGCGCTGGCGCAAGCTTCGCTTCGGAAGCTTTTCGATCGGAACAAGGTAGGAGACGAATTTCCGTTGGTGGGTTGATGAAGCCCATTCACGCGAGATGTCTTGATATGATTGCATGGTTTGTCGAAAATTCGTTACACATGGGAAAGGATCCAGTTGGCCAACGCCGTGTTTTTTTGGACAAAGATCCTGGGCTTCCCAACAGGGCGTTTTGATATGATTTGGATGCCCATCCAGTCAGATTTCTAGCCAGTCCAAGAAGGGAATTTGGTTCCGCCCAATATGGAAGGTCTCCTGCACCTCACAATTGCTATATATATATATATACACAAGTCAAGAGGCGACGGGTCGACTGCTCTTCCATGATGGGTTTGTGGTTTTGGATGTTCACCCCGTTTGTGGGGCCATAAGCACGATCTATATATTTCTAGTAGTGCTCGATTTTGATATGTGGGTCTCTTGATGCTTGCTTGGATGCTCGCTGGATTGCTTGTCAAGGGGACCAACGAAAAATCGCACGCCTACACCCGGGAAGACTAACATGGAACCTGAACATGGACCCCTTGGGAAGGCTATTTTTCTACAACCCCGTGCCCTTTAGGTTCCATGTTAATTTTCCGGAGTGTACTTCTTTGTTTCAATACATGGAACGGAGCCCACAGGCTCCACACGAGGATCACGCAAGCGCCTTCCCCAACGACCTACCTGGACCTAGCCGTGGGCATCGTTCCGTCCCGTGCACGTGACCGTTGATCGCAGGACGAGGAAACAGGATCGCGAGAGGCTTCATACGGTCTATGACGAAAGATCTTTGCCACCGTCAGCCTGGCTGGGCGAGTTACCATACCCAGACACGACCAATGGGACTAACATGTGGCTTTATGATCAGTTGGGGTTGTGTTTTTCCCTGAACCTTGTAACCACCGGTGCTGGAGGAAGCTAGTCTTCCAAGTGCCATGCCGGTCGCCCGGTTCGTAGGTCTCGGGACCCGGATGTATGTTCGATCTTTGTCCAACGATCCATTCCCAGACTCTATGGATTGATCCTGTGCCAACTTCCGTTTTCTTCTTGACATGGTCGATAGCCGCCAAAGAGTACCGCCAGCGATCCTTCGCAACCGGGGTGGGGTCCCCCCCCCCCCGCGCCTTCGCGGTGGAAAACACACCACTCACCGGTGGGTGCGACGCGACGGAGATCCAATGTTGATCTCCTGAGGCGAATGTCTTAGAATCAACAGCCGCCCACTGCGAGGATGGTCGTTATCGACGGGTTCAAGTGGTGAAGCTTTGTTTTGGTGTCATCGATGTTCAGACTTTAAGGTGATGGGAAAAGCTTACATATTGTATCATATGTGTGATGTTTGTTGTGTCATTATTCTGCAGGGAATGTGAAGGGCTCAGTGATTGTAGTTGTCTATCTTGTTTCTATCGGGAGTTTGTCGAAAGCCCCTGGATGGGTCGAAAAGTCCCATGGAACTCTAGGTGTTTTGTTTTACATCATTTGGCATCTTTGTGCTGCAGGGAAACATGCAAACATATCGCATGGACTACCAACATGCGTTCAGAGATGGAAGCTCATCTCATTGTGTAACTGTGGACTTCAGGATATCTCACCCATGTGCCCCAAGGTTGATATGACCCAAGGGTATCTCACCGTTGCAGTAATGATAAATCACCTGAAACAAAACAAGGGTGTGCCTCCAATCAGGGTATGCGCTTTTGTATATATACACAGTTTAAAATAACATGAAGCAAACAAAAACATTGAGTTTATCCTGCCTGTTGCGATGGAAGACCAAACCATAGAGTTTATCATCCAAGTTTGAAATCATCTACCGGGGCCGAAGTCATCGGAAGGCTAAAACATGTAGGCGTTGACTTGAGCTTTTGTTCCAATGAATAGATATAGAAGAGGGAGAGTTTCTCCATTATGTCACGGTTCTAATCGGTTCTATATACCCCATTCTTTGTTTTGCGCTTGGACAATTCACCAAGCTCGTTTGCTTCAAATCCCCATTCGCAGGGGGAGACTGGCACAATTCACGGTGCGTTCGTTATGCTTCACATGGTGTCTTGGGAATCACTATCACCCACCTGACGGCTTTTTCAACCCGACTGGATTCGACTCTCCCGACTCTGGTCGGGTCACTTCTCTTCAGGTCGTTCTTCGGATCCCGACTCGTGTCGGGTCACTTCGTCGTCTCGTGGTCTGAAGCACCGGGAGTCGGAACGTTGGAAGCTGGAAGGGACGGGAATGGAGCTTGCTTTCGAACATGTTCCACACGTTTCTCATGGCTGGGAGAGGTTTTTCTTGTTGCTGTTTGTTTCATTTTTGGCATGCGGATGTCTCAAAACACAGTCTTGTGTGTATATCCATCAGCCCGCCCAGTAAAGTCATTCCCATACAAAGGCCCTATAAGGTTGTACCATGTTCCTGTGCATTTCGTCGCTACTTGCGTGCAATTCCCACGGCACCAGATTGACCAGTTCGCGCCGCCGATGTCAAGCACGACCGGCGCGACGCTGCACGTGGTCCGGTGGTGGCCGGAAAAGCGTAGGATGAATGGAACATCCATGAACATCAGATTGCTCACGTCTCAACCTCGACCATCCAGTTGTTAAAATGGATACCGAACGACGAACGATCAGCAGCAAGGCGTTGAACGGCCGCGTTTCGGTGCGTGACTTCGCGCGAAACGTCGGTGCCGTCCACCGTCTTCCGTCGCCTCCCAGGCCGTCAACGCAGCTCCAGATGGATCATTTCTGGTTGGTTCCCGGTCTCGAGGTGAACTCTTGACCCAGACACTCCATGGGACTGGAATATTGACCCCTGAAACCACCCCAATCTAGGCATATATATTGTATATTATGCCATACGTGGAGTGTTTGGGTGAGGTTTCCAGGGCCAGGTCTTTCCGTCTCGTAGGGTCCGATGTCTCTCCGTAGCGATAGCGATGCCCTTGGTATCCATTCGTAGCAGAACTGCTGTGGGTAGGTCTTTCATCGGAGAATGTGTTTCTTTCTCTACTAGGTTTGCCGTTTGACAGATCTGCGTTTCTCCGGTGGTTTCAAATTTCTCTCCGGACTCGGGTCCGGTTTCTAGTTCCGGGGACGGTTCCGCCACCCATCCAGTGGGAGAAAATGTGGACAGCCCGGATCCCCTCCAGTTCGATATAGAAGAACTTGTGGTCCAACTGTTTGGCGAAGCAAAGGGATGTCCAAACCGAACTCGGCCGAACTCTATAGGTCAGAGATGGTCGGATCTCCCCCAAGCCCCAAACAGGTCGGGTTCACGATCTCTCTCCCTTGATTCTACCAGAGGCCCGAAACGACGCCGGTCGACGACCTTGACAAACATTAAAACTCCGCCTTTGCTGATGGTCACCAGTGTCTTTGGTATGGGTCATTTTTCGATGCTCAAGTCCGGGCTGGAAGCATCACATTGGAATCTAACGGGATCTCGACCTATAGGCGCCTATAGGCCTATAGACCTTTTATGGGGAAGACCCGTTTCTTTAGAGGACCGTGATACCGAATTCCACACCTGACCTGGGAACCAATTGTGGGATGGACAATTCCGTGCAGGCTGCAAGCGATTTGCAACGGGTCTGGTGACAGCAACAGAGACTGGTGACTGAAAGGACATTGTGGAACATTGCGAGAAGTTCAAGTGAACATTCCGCATGCATGCGCATGCAATTTTTTCTATAGCCGTATAGGGATCCAGTCGTACCTTCTCAGAAGGTGCGACTGGACCCTCCAAACCTACATAATAGTGTCGAACACATCACCTTCTGAGAAGGTACTTGGATCCCTGGGGCAGCTTGTCAGACGGCCTGTGAGTTTACAAGTGAACATCCCCAACAATATGGTGTGACCATCCTGGAAAGCTCCAGGCGCCTTCAAAGTGATTGTCCCTGAGATAGCATATGAGACAACCCCCCCAAAAGTAGGTCACTTATAGAGACTCCAAAGGGGGGCACTTGAAACTTCGAATGTCCTGGCATAGTTGTTTTTGTCGCCTAACTTGGAGTCATTTGTTTCTGGCCGTTCCAATATGCGGGTCGTGTCATTCACAGCACATTCGCAGACTCGAAGCTGTTCACTCGGCGCAGCCTGCTACAGATTTCGAAGCTGTTCAGCGTGCGAAGCGTGCGAAGAAGGAGCTTGTGAGATCGAGATCTTCAATCCAGCGAAGTTGAAAGAAAAGCATGAAATGTGACACCCTGTCTGACACGCTCAGACCTGAAAAAGTGCTCAGGGGTCGGCTAGGTATACCTGGTCTTTAACTGGGTACCCAACCCATACAGTGACCACAGAAAAGGGATTAAGACATGACATGAAGCACCACCCAGGTCGGAGCACGTGCTCCTACGTTTTGAATGTTGGATCACCGACTCCCACCTGCGGGAGCACTCGACTCATAGAATTGGTCCCGAGATGCTGGAGATGGGTGGAAACCGCAGTCACGAGACGAGGGGAAACCGCAGCTCCAGTTCATTTGGTCGGCCAGTTGTGGAGATTCAGATGTTTCAGGGCGGATGATATCGCCTACACGGCTGGTGTTCAATCCCTTTTAGAGATCACCTCATAAGCGGTGGATATGAATTAATGTCCAGAATCTTGTTGAATTTGCTATGATGCACAGAAACACTTCGGCAGCTCAGGCTGAAACACTTCAGTCTCCAGTCCACACCACTTGCTTCGTTTCAGACTCCACCTTCGCCCGTGGGACGGCCACCAGAAGCCTTCCGCGCATCACAAAGAGCGCCCCCCAAAAGAAGCCGCTCGCTGCCAATCCGAGAAGTCGCTCCGGGAACGGCGAGCCTCCGCGTTCCGCCGCTGCATCATCAATGTGAGGATCCACCGACGGAGAAGGTGCTGCGATTGACCCGTTTTCGTTTTTACCACCTGCCATCTTCAGGGCTTGGCATTCCTCTGAGTGAATCCG
Source organism: Durusdinium trenchii (assembly GCA_963970005.1). Classification (NCBI taxonomy): domain Eukaryota; class Dinophyceae; order Suessiales; family Symbiodiniaceae; genus Durusdinium; species Durusdinium trenchii. Next base: position 588,453 of record CAXAMN010023807.1, read on the forward strand.
TCAAGCTTTGCAAAGAAAATTACATGGTCCTTGTACTCCATGTATAGTACGTATATATTTTGGTAGATGCAAATGTCAAGTTTATGGAATAAATGTTCTCACCCCAACAGCAACCTCACCCCTTACTTTCAAGGAACACTATTCCCAAAGCAGGAAAGTCCTTGCGACTGCATGGTGTTGAGCTGGTACCAGTAGTAGTGTTGTTGTTGTTGTTGTTGTTGCTGCTGCTGCTGCTGCTGGTGGTGGTGGTGGTGGTGGTGGTAGAAACAAAAACAACCGCCCAACATAATTGTAACATGTTGTAACTAGCCGCTGGGGTTCAAGACGCCCCAAAGGCTGGGGCACACGGGTGTCCGGGGCCGGTAGCACACCCCCAAGGTGTGGGTCGGTGTCCAAAAGGGATCGCCTAAACGTTCCCACCCTTGGACTTTTGACCTTTTGTCCTCGCGATCCGTGCCGAGTACTCTTGCCATGGCGGTTGCAGATGCTTTGTCACTTGCTGGTAGCATCGTGAATGACCCGCTCAAAGCTGACCTTGTGTCCCTCTTTTCCGGGCTTGATGATTCTGGACCAACGCTGACGCTTGGTTCCCGTATTCTGACTGCTGGAGAGGTGGAACTTGTTGTGGGAGACTTTGTGACACTGGGCGTCTTTCCCTTTCGGCCGTCCGTTGGCTTCGATTGTGGACAGTCCCTGGAATCCAAGTTGAAGGTGAAGATCCCCCACTTGGCTGATCGATCCATCAGTCTGTCGCCTGGGGTGCATATCTTGTGTGCAGGGACACCTTCCTGCAACCAGCTTGATTACATTGAGTATGAAGATGATGTTGTCATCACTTTCCGACCAGAGTTCGACAAGCTGATGCCCTGGAATTTGTTCCATAGCTTTGCTGGTGCCTATTCGGGATGGGCTCAGGCAGCTGAGTTTCTGGACCGGAATGAGACAGCCTTTTGCTTAGGCCAGGAAGTTGAGCTCGACATCAACGAGCAAGTCATGCAGTTGTGGAGTGTGAAACATGCAAGCAAGCCACGTGTCTGCCCGATTCACTGGTCCGAGCCATGGCCCTCTCAGAAGCATGTGGGTGTGCATGGGTCGGTGGCTGACTGGACTACCGCCAACCTGATTCGAGTGCAGTCGAATTTGTGTTTTACCATGTCTCCGCCTTGCCAGTCGTGGTCCAAAGGTGGAAAACACCTTGGCCTCGGCGATTTAAACGGCTGGGCATTCATGGATGCCATTCAATTGGCGTGCGTGCTTCAACCTGTCTGCATAACTGCAGAATGTGCGGACGAGATCATTGAACATGACCATTTCCGCTTCGTGGACCTGCTATTTCGATCTTTAGGATACAAGAAAGTTTGGACGCAGGTAACCCCCTTGCACCACATGGCAAACCACTTTCGGACTAGATGGTTGTCTGCATGGTGCCGATCCGATGTTGAAGCTGTTTTTGTTGGATTTACCTTTCCACTCCGGCACTCTCCTCGATGCCCGTGGGATGATCCTTCAAATCACTTTCGCACTCCTCAGGTGTGGCGCCCTCAGTTGTGCCTCTCCAACTCCGAACGTGCCACTTACAACAACCCTAATCTACTGCCACGACATGGACGAACATGGAACAGTGATGATCCGACTGCTAAGGACCAGGTCTTGTGGGAGAGAGTGCCACCAACAGATCAGCCACTGCCGACCTTGTGCGCTACCTATTCGTCTCAACATTTGTTGGCACCAAGTCATGTTCAGACCCGAGGGCTGTTCACATTCCTTCGTAGAACGGCTGATGGTTTTGAGTTCTTTGACCCAGGACTTTTCTGCTCGCTCTTCGGTACACAGTCCCATGTCGTCTTGCCCACAAAAGTCTCCGAAGCCTTTCGTGTTGTAGGCAATGCAATATCCGTGCCTCAGGCTCTCCTGTCGTTGGGTGTGGTCATGCATGCAGTTGGCCAGCTGTCGATCGACCCGTTGCATTTGGTTCGGAAGAGTTGGGTGTCGAGATACCAATCACACAATGCAGTCATGTTTGAACACCATGGATTCGTTCACTTGTGCAAGGCTTCTGAGGTTCATGAGTGGATTTCGATTGACCAGTGCTCCAAGGTCCTGGCCGGCCAAGAGTTTTCGTGTGAAGGAAGCTTTTCGGAAAATGAGTTCTGCATCCATGTCAGTGCTGAGACACCAGCTATTGACTTCCTGCTCCAGCATTTTCGTGGGCCGACCGAACTAGTTAGGCAAATCTACTTTCGAGCTGATGATGTCAAGTCGTGCATGAACATGCCGATCAACTTTTTCGCAAACCAAGCCCACGAGTGGCACATTGTCGTGGCCTCTGTCACGCTTGGCCGATGCCTGTTTTCTCGCCTTCGGCCGACTGAGGTCATCGAAATCTCCTCGACATTGCCCTTCGTGCCTCAGCAGACTATCCATATCCATCCTCGAGTCGATTTTGATACCATTTCACGGAGCCATTGGTTTTTGAAGCTTTCCGATTTCTGCAAAGGACTTTCTGGCTGCAATGGTGGCTCATCTGCAACGTTGGTGATCGTTCAATCAGACATTGGATTTCACTTTCAGTGTTGGGACTCACTTGACAATATCCAGAACATGGCAAACGTGATCCAGTGACAGATTGGTGGGTACAAATTCACATCGAGCGGGGATCACACCGGTGGTAACCACTGCACCCACCTTGTGATCCCTTTGGACGTGACTCAGTGTCGGGTTATCTATATCCGTGAGACTGGGGAGTTTCATCCAGTTCGAGTTGATCTTTCCTGCCTCCAGAACCTCAACTTCATGAGAGCTGGGTCCGGTCTTACTATGTGTGGCACATCTCAGATTGAGGATTGGCCGGCTGATCGTGTCCTTTCCCTGTCGGAAACAAGTCACATATTTGCAGGAGGACATCACCAAGTCAACGGCCCACCACCAAGACTTGCACAGGGAGCAGACTTCAACCAGAGAGCTGAATTTATGTGCAACACCAATGGATGGCTCGCCACTGATGAGATGTTGGTGATCACACAAACTATTCAGTGGAGCCAGAGGACGCATCATTTTGCACCACCAGTACTTTGGGATCCTACCAAGCCCGACTTTGAAGACGATGGTACTGAAGTGCATATCTTCAACAACTCCATCACTATCATTCCTATCCTCCTCAGGGATCATTGGGCAGCTTGCGAAGTTCACCGTCAAGGTGACAGGGCCACGGTTATCATGCTGCAAGTCCCGCAGGAGCTTGTCACTCGTGCCACCTTCATCATGGCCAGGATGCTGGATATTGGCCCTCATCGAATTGAGGTGAGAACCGAACTCACCAATTACACACCTCATCTGTGTGGGTGGACCCTTCTTCAGCGTTGGTTTGAGGCGTTGCAGCTCATTGATGAGATCCCTGATGTTTCTCGTCAATATCCACTTCCTGATCAATATATTCAGACCATCGAAATGTGCCTTCAGTGTTCGATTGAGGACTGGACCTCAAACGGTATGTCGCACCAACTCGGCTACTTGGCGGTCAGACTCCGAAAGAACTTTTTGTGGTTCAGGGCCCGGAGGCAAAGCATTGGACAACCAGTTCAACAGCCTTCGCTTGTTGTTGGCATTCCTGAGCCTCCTCACCGAGCTATCATCCTTGCTTCTCCGGCTACTCCGACTCTTCAGGAACGCATTGCTGCGAGACTGCTGGTTTACCACAGTTTTCCGGGATGGGCCGTGTCTGATGAAATCGACTACACGCTTGAAATCCTCCGATTCCAGGATCCGAACACTCTGTTCTGCCCTCCGGCACAATGGGACCAACAGATCGGGCAGCTCATTTTCCTCAATGGATTCCAGCCGACATACCACTCGCACAGGCATGTCATTTGGTTTGTTGCGACTCAGAATCATTGGATTGTCATTGAGTGGTGCATTTACGATGCATTCAGTCAGTTGGTACTCACAATTCCTCCTGTGTGGCGACACTTGGTGCACCAGTTGATTGGTTTTCTGATCCGTACTGCTGACATCGACCAGAATGGCCTCCAGATCCATTACATGGAGCAAAGGGATCCTGATGGAATGTGTGGGTTTGCGAACCTTTTCCGCCTCTTTCGACGGCTCAACCTTGCTGTTGGTCCTGTTGGTGACCCGCAAATCCGCACTCTGCTTACCCATGATTTGGCAGATGACGTACAGCAAGTTCGCAATGAAGCCGCAATCTGGAGTGGATTCGAGCCAATATTCCCGCGGATTTCTTGGATTTTACAATCAATGTCCGCAACTGGTACTTGCTGCGAATTTTGGAGGGACGGTTCCCACTGCACACCGTCGCAGCTGGTACAACGCAGAGTGATCAAGACATGCCTGATGTTCGAGCCAAGCCAGCAGAAGGGGAAGCTACAGCCAAGCAAGCCTCCTCGTCAACGAAAGTTGATCCCTGGCTTGCAAGTGATCCTTGGGCGAAGAAAAACATTCGACCGGTCCAATCCAAGTGGGAAGATCTCGTCATTCAGGACCCGCTTCCTTTCGTCAACAAAGATGATGCAAGCTTGAAACAGTCCCACCACCTCCAGCTTGGACCTGGACGAGGCGGCATTGTTCTAAGCACAAAAGTTCATCCTGCTGAGATTTCGAAAATCCCTGTCAGTGCCGACCTTGCCATTCTGATCCCTGCCACAGATGCAGGTGCATTACCGCATGTTGCCAAGCGGCTCGAAGGGCCTTTTGAAGTCTCCTTGACCGACACTAAGGCTCAGACGGCCTACAAGAGGCTAGTACACATGATCGTGCTCTCTGGGTCCGTTCGGTTCCAACTCCCCAAGGCCAAGTTCAAGGTGACAACACCTTCAATTGCTGAGCTAGTGCTGGAAATTGACTCGAGGCTTGTCATGAAGGCCGATTTTGACCGGATGAAGGAGTCACCGATTGCTTCTTTTCGTCAACTGGTTCAGCAGGTTGCCCCACATATTGACACCGGTTTTGTCCTCTACGGATACCGTCTATCAAATCACCCAGGGGCAACAAAGCAAGAAGCTCAAATGCAGTGTGTTCTGAAGGCACCGCTCCTCGGCCGCAAGGCTCTCCTCGAATCGAGTGGAACAACTGAGCTGTTGGTTAGGGATTACATGGACAAAGGAAAGGGCACCGATGACACCACGGTCCTCCCCCGCTTCTGGGGGTCGAATCCTCAAGAACTTCAGCGTATGCGAATCGCTGTCAGTGGAACGCCAGGGTTTGCTGGCATTGTTGTGACCAGAAGAGGGTTGGCAGTCAGAGTCTGGACTGACTCCATCAAAGAGGCCAGAACAGCTCTTCTCGCAGGGGACCCCAGACTTGTCCCAGAGAATCTCCATGTCATTCCACGACGCACAGTCGAATTGTCTGGATGGCCTGCAGCCACCGATGCAGCCAATGTAGTTAAGTCTACTCTTGCAGCCATCAGCACGCCGGTCGTTCCACTCCGGACCTACCGCGCGGCCGGGGTCCACACGTGGGTCGTCGCTGTCGATGCAATCCCGAAGGTCAGCCGATTTACGCTTGACATCAATGACGACCTTGTTGAGATCTTGCTCCAAGAAGCTCCTGCCCAGCAGCAAGTTCGTCCATCCAAAGGCAAAGCAAAAGGCAAAGGCAAGCAATCGAAGCAGTCGTCGCCAAGATCCGATCAGTCCTTTGCCTGGAGTGCGAAGCCTGTTGTTCCTGCTCCTTCAAAGGCCGAGGATTCCCGACTCGACCGACTTGAAGATCGCTTCGACAAACTTGAAGCACGCCAGGTCAATTTCGAAAGCAAAGTCGACAATAAGTTCGACAACATCCAAGACAGCCTGCGACAGTTGCTTGCCAACACAAATCCGAGGGCTCGAGACCCTTCCGGTGACACTCCGCAGCCCAAATTTCCTAAGAATGCCTGACAGCTAGTACCAGAGCCAAGCTATGTGGGCTGGACTTGCCCTTTCGTTTGCTTGTGGATTTTCTCGCTTCTCTGTGTGCTTTTGCATGACAGTTGCCACACGCCTGTCTCTGGTCCCTGTCATCGCTTCTCTTTCTCCGTTGCTGAGGATGCTCCATGGGCGCATCATTGTCCTTCTGCACGGCTCTCGGTCTTCTATGGACTTTTCTGGCTTGAGACCGTCGACCTTACCATCTTGGTGCTTCCATGTCTTTTCTTCTGCCCGTTTCGTCTTTTGGCATTTTCGATTTCCATCTTCTGTGTCACGTATTTCAGTGCTGAATGCTCATGGATTTTGGCATCTTCGAATTGTGGTGCATTCCGTGGTGTGAATGCAAGGGGCCTGCAGTGTTCAACATTTGCAGCTTTCGCCGAAGGAGACTCCGAGTGCTCCCGGCAATTCCGTGATAATGTGTCTTCCCCGCATCACGTCTCTGTCGTTTTCGGTTTTCATCCTGGTTGTCCATTTTTGGTTCAACGCTTTCGTGTTTGTTTGTTCTGATGCCAAAGAGACTTCGATGTGGATGTGCTACTTTGACGATCCACCTAGCAGAACCCTTCCGTGGTCTTGTGGACGCCTGTGCCAAAAAGTTCTTCGCAGACACCGTTTGTGGTCCAGATTTGACTTGTTTTCATGCAAAGAAATTGAGTTTGATGCCACCAAAGGGTTCCCCGGGGAGGGTCCTTCCTTGTTCAAGCTGGTCTCCGCCAATATTGGGTCATTGAACACAAACCAGCTGTGGAAATCTTGGGAGGCTGATGTCACTTGCCTCCAGGAAACGAGGGTGGGGAAAACGAATTTCAGGACTGCCTCCAAATCCATTGAGGCTTGTGGTCTCCGGCCGATTTTTGGTGATCTCCTCCCGGGTCTGTGGCACCCAAATGGCACCACGAAAACTCCGTGTGGGGGCACGGCTATCCTTGGATCAGATGTTGCTATTCAACCATTTGAGTCGTCCCATGATTCGACGCAATTGTATGGGCCTCTCTTCAAAACCAAGAGGGTTGTCGCCGCTTGGTACCAAGTCACCCCCCGTGTTAAGGGTCTTTTCTTCTCCGTGTATGCCGTGACTGGTGCCTCCTCGGATCAACGTGTCCATGCACAAAACAATGAGTTGCTGGAACAAGTTTTTCTTATCGCGTCCCAGTTCGGGCAGATTCCGGTTGTTGTGGCCGGGGATTTCCAGTCCAATCCCTCCAGTTATGAAAGCGTCTCGGCTGCCTTGCAAATCCATGGATGGCACGATCCCCTCAATGCCGTTGATGAGATGGGAGATATTTCACGCCCTTACACATATTCCAAAGACTGCAGCTTTTCGGGCGCCGATGAGGGTTGCACTTCCATCGATGGTGTTCTTGTAAACAATACAGCCTTCTGTGCTGTCAGAGACGCATGCGTCTTAGAACACTTTGGTCGGCAACATCGACCTATTCAGGTTTCCTTTGATTGGCCATCAATCGAACAATGTGGTTTCATCCATATGAAATTCGCTCCACTTGATGTGTCCAGGGTGCCTGACCCTCGGTCTTGCCAAGATGACTCGGGGTTGTGGGAACAACAGTTTTCTTCCGGTTTCCATGACGTGACTGATGTTGACAACAAGTGGGACTTGATCAATCAATATTTTCAGGAAGTCTTACTCTCCCGAGGTGCTTCGTGGGGACAGGGTCCTAAAACAAGGGCAACCACACCGGTCTTCTGTCCAAAACGGGTCTGTCCTACCCAATTACGCACCCATTGTGCTGCCACGAAGGTCTCGCTGGATGCGTACAAGCTCATTAATAGACTCAATGAACTTGCCACGAGGGTCTCTCGCACCCAGGGCTCTCCACAAGATGTTTTCAACACGAAGCAACTTGCCATTCGTAGTTATCGTGCCCTTAGGAGGCTCAATTCCACCATTGAATGGGTTGACCCGTTGCATCCTTCGTTGGTTGAAATCCATTTTTCGAGACGGTGGGCCGAAGGTTTTGCGATGACACTCGATGGCCGTACACGCCTCAAGCGCATTCGGAAGTGGAAGGAAAGGATCAAGCATTCTGAACATCAAGGGTACTCTTTCATTTTTCAGCACCTTCGAAACAAGGCCTCTGATGAACCTCCCAACTTAGTTCAGAATGATCAAGGTCAAATTTTAACCCAACCTGACCAAGCCATTGCTGAGCTTAACAGTAAGTGGGACGACATTTTTGCTGCTAATGTCTTAGCCGAACATCCTTTAAAGATGCTTGAGACTGTTTGGCCTTACATTGCCGACAAACAGGTTGAAGTTTCCCTTCCCCCCATCTCTGGAGATGATTTGTTTCAAGTTGTCCGAAAGCGGAAAACCAACGCCGCACCTGGCCTCGATGGCTGGAGAACTGTTGAACTTCAGGCAATCCCAAAAAGGTGCTTCGAGATTTTAGCAATGTTCTTTCGAATGCTTGAGGATACTGACTCCCCTTTGCCTCGTGCCTTAACGGTGGCAAAACAAGTTATCCTTAATAAGCCGGGACCTGCTTCTCCTATTAATAAGCGCTTGATCACAGTACTCCCACCTTTGCTCCTAGCATACACAGGAGCTAGATTCTTGCAACTCCAAAGCTGGCAAATTCGAGCCATGCCGCATGGCATTGTCGGTGGGGTCAGAGGGCGCTACATGTCGTCTCTCTACAACGACGTGCGCCTTGACATCGATGTTGCAAATATGGAAGAAGACTCCATTGTAGGTGTCAAACTTGATAAATCAAAGGCTTTTGACCGGATTATTCCTCAGTTCGCTGCCTGTCTTTTTGTCGCTTTTGGCATCCCACATAATGTCGTCAAGATATTTTTGAAAATTTACCAAAGCCTTCGTAAGCACATGGCTTATAGGAATTGGATTTCCCCTGTCTCTACGACTCATGCGAATGGGGTGGCACAGGGTTGTTCATTTTCCATCCTCGCCATGAATGCATACAACAAGGTGTGGTACCACCTTCTCGAGCACTTGCCTAGCATTATTGTTCGGGCTTATATCGATGACAGCTATTTGTGGTGCCGCTTGGCAAACATTCAGCAGCTCAATACTGCGATTCAAGTCACACAAATATGGGACGACCTTGTTGGTCAAAAACTGAACATTGCGAAATCGAGCATGTGGAGCAACACTGCTGAAGGAAGGACTGCGCTCCGATCCCAGTTCTCGGAGTTTCCGGTTACACTCGAATTCGAAACTTTAGGCACCCGCATTTATACTTCCGCTAGGTGTGCTTTCGGATTTTCAGAGGGCTCCTTGAAGAAAATCATCTGTGATATCGAAAATATTGGCGCCCTGCCAGTCTCTATGTCAACCAGAGTTTTCTTGCTTGGGTCCAAAGTCATCCCCAGGCTCACCTTTGGATCTCACATTTCGCGTGTCCCTAAGGCCAAACTCGATGTCATCCAAAATGCCATTTCTAGGTGTATTTGGGGGCGCCGGCCAAAGTGGAGGTCGAAATGGTTGGTCCAAGCGATTTTTGGCAAACCTCATCGCACTGACCCCCGAACTGCCAGCGCTTTCCATACGGTGTTCGAGGTCATTCGGTCTTGTCATTCCAATCCGGATCTTCCCCCGAAGCTGATCTCCACGCACAGAGTCTTTCAAAAGCTTCCCCATTCCCTTGCTGGCAGGTTTGAGAGTGCGTGTTCTTTCCTGAACATTCGAGTGGGAGAAGAGTTGTCCCTTTCCTTCGCCAACTCCCAACCTATCCCGATTAAGGATATTACCCCGCAAGATGTCCGCAGAATCTTGCAAGCCATTGCACGTGATGCGTGTTACAAACTTGCAAGTTCCACGCCACGCAAAGACTTTGTCAAAACTACACAGGTTTTTGATCATGCCATGACAACATCGTTCTTTCGTTCTCCCAAGGTCTATGACAATGATGAGATTTCCAATCACCAGCGGCTCGAATCTGTTCTGGTTGGGTGCTGCCTTACCAATGACAGGATGGCTGCAACTGGTTGGAGTGACACTGCTGCCTGCAGATTCTGTGGGGAGGAAAAAGAATCTATGATACACCTGGTGCATCAATGTGCTTCCATTCGCGATGTTTTGGGATCACCTGTACTCCATGAACTTGGCAATAACTTTGCTATGCTTGGACATGTACATCAGCCTTCGTTCGTCGTCCGACGACGCTTGCTACAGCTCCAGTCGTGTGCATTGCCCGTTTCTGCTGAATTCAACGGCAGCAGTACCCACCAAGTATGGACTGATGGGTCCCTTGTCTTTGGGGAAAATGTGTGGTTAGCCACTGGAACCTACGCTGTACTTGATGAGCAGCAAAACATCATTCATCAGGGGCAAGTGAACCACCTCGCGTTGTCCGCTTACTGTACGGAGCTATGGGCAGTTCTGGTTGCGGTGTCTTCTGCCACTACGAAGCTCGTCATTTACAGCGACTGTGCAGCCGTTGTGAAGCAGGCAAGTCAGATTTTTGCAGGTCACCCTCCCGATCCAAGTTGGAAATGCTTCCAGTGGTGGTGCTCTCTGGCTCAGATCTCTACTGAACGGCGTGTTGACACAGACCATCCGTTCCGCATCGAGTGGATTCCAGCCCACCAGTACGATCACATTCCCATTGAGCTTGTCACGGAGGACATGGCCCGCTGTGTCCATACGACGCTGCAACATATTACGAACAACAGAATTGTTGACAGAGCTGCGCGTGAACTTGCAATACGGCTTGCACCGATTGATCCTAATTTTAAGCAAAATCTTGTTGCTGCCATCCATTCTCATCAGAAGTGGCTCATTTCAGTGCACTCCCTTCTGCCGACCCGTGACCCTGCAGCTGACACGTCGAACGGTGTTCAAGAGCTACCTGACAAGTTGTCGGCATCGCAATGCCGGCTACGATATCCACACTGGGATTGGGATGTCGCTGCAGCATCCTTTCGCTGGAAACCCAAAATCCCGGTCGACATCCCATGTCCCGAAACATGGAAGAGTCACCCAGAGAACTGGACAGTGATATGCTCGTTCCTTCGAGGACTTAGATGGAAAGAGACCCATGGTGCATCTTTTTCCTTCTGTGAACTTGCAGCCATTTTTCATGTGACTGGGGCCCGCCTGAAAGCAGATTCGGATCTGCTTACTTTTCGAGAGTTGACCAATTTGATCCGCAAGACCATGTTGCTTTTGTCGAAGAATCCATGTGTTCAGGCTTTTCCGGGAAGTTTCAACTCGACCAAGCCACGGAGTTGCGGCCGGGTACTTCCTCAGGGGTGCATTGAACATGCATCCCCCTTTGTTCCACCCGAAGGGTTCGAACTTGTGGCCAACCTTTTCGCGAGGGGCGCGAACCGCACCTTGGAGTCATGGGAGATTCCCGTGTGCGATTTTTGAGTCAGCCCGAGGCTGATCCTCTGTTATGTTACGACCTGTGCGTCGTGCATATGTCAGACGCGTTTCACGCGAGATCTGGCGCGAGAGGTGGTAACATGTTGTAACTTTGGAACTTCAAGGGGGCACGGTTAGGGATACGGTTGAAGGTTTGAGCGAATGTTGGTTTCGTCAGTGGGTGGACTTGTTGGACTTGTTTCATTAAAGTCTGGGCTGGTTCATTTTTAGTGTTTTTGAGGTGTTGTTCTGGAGGGGGGGTCCAAAAAACAACAATGGGGCAGTGTTTGTTTCTAGGAGGGGGTAGAGTAGAGACAACACCTTTTGAGCGGAGGGGTGCAAAAAACAACAACGGGGCTGCAGTTTTTTTTCTAGGATGTGGTGGAGGTTCAAAGGATAAGTTTTACAGAGGTTTAGCTGACCGGATACTACCACCACTACTACTACTACTACTACTACTGGCAGAAGTGCTTGTTGGCTGGTTGTTTTCCGGGGAGTGGTCAAAGAACAACGGCTTGGCTGCAGATTTTGTTTCCACCCCCTTGTAGAGACAAAGGAAGAAGATATGTTGTAACGGGGCTGCAGTTTTTGTTTGTACTGGTACCTTGTTGTTGTCGTCATCGTCGTTGTTGTTGTCGTTGTTGGCTTCTTGTTGTTTGTTGATTGCTGATTGTTGTTTGTTGTTGTTGGCTGTTGGGTGTTGGTTGTTGGTTGTGGCTGTGGCTGTGGCTGTGGTTGTTGTTGTTGTTGTTGTTGGTTGTTGTTGCTGTTGTTGTTCAAGACTAATTACGTGTTATCCGCCTCTCACGCCTGTAGGCTGGTGCCTTTTCAGCGGCTCGCCGTGTTCTATCCACCCACCCTGAAAGCTTGTGAGGCCGCGTAACGGTGGCCGCGACTGCCGGTAATGCGACACTTAAGTCGTGTGGATGAAGCGGGACGTGCGACGGGTGGGCTTTTGTGGCATTCCATTCCCAGCTTAGTCCAGTTTGCAAGAATGTACTGTAGATGAATAAGCCTTCCCAGATTGAAGAGGCTAGATGGCCAGAAGACTTTGATCAATTCTCAAGATCCAAACTAAAACAAACAGTTTGCCAAAGCCGAACAAAGACTGCATCCTCTTAGTCTAAATCGTTGACCAGGGCTGCTTGCCCTGCTTTAGAGGGTGAGTTTCAGGATCAAGTGTACACATGACATTGAGCTTTGTTGAACATAGAATCATGACACAGATCTGAAAAAATAGAACTGCAATTTTCTCCAAATCTCTCTTGACACAGTTGCTTTGTTGGGGGGACGGCTGTGTTCCGACCGCAGGTGTGGCGGCTGTGGACACATACCTTGCTCCACAGCGACTTAGGGACGCTTGTCACCGGGAGTTTCAGAGGGCGAGCGAGCGTGGGTCGTGGGCGACTTGGTGGTCAACCAGCTCTTCAGACCCGAGACACGACGTTGAGAAAGGGGGCTGTTGGGACTGCATCAGATCACGCCGGTTCGGCTCGAATTGCGCCACTTCGGACCTCAGGGGTACACTTCCTGCAAAGAAACAAATGGGCCATGGATGGCATGTCCCCGAAAGTTGAGCACAGGACCATGTTCAATCCGTTCGAACCAGTCCCAGGGGGTGCCATCCACGTAACCATGAATCTTCCGTCCGGAGTGTATATTTTGGGTCATGGTGCCAGGAATCCTTGATTGACCTACCGTAGGTCAGGTCGTTCGCAAATGGTGGACGGGTCGGGCTCCAGGAAAAACATCGCCAAAACCATTGCAGAAGCCGTTGTCACTCTCTCGACTCGAGTCTTCTATTAGTTTGGGACTCATGCAGACCATCAACCGCAGGGTGGAGGATTACTTGATCGACAGTACAGCATGGCGCAACGCTGTTGTATACAGCTCAAAGCTGGAGCAGAAAGCTAAGCCACGCCCCATATATGCTGCTGACCGCGAAACCCGAGAGGTGCTCAGAGTTTTTGCTGCAGCAGCCACAGATCTCGCTCGAGAAATTAAATTGCTCACACGAAGTCAACTTGTTCAGTTGAGATGAAGAACACGCAAGCATACAATGTGCAAGCCACTAGCACATCACAAAGCACGGATGTTGGCTACACAAACTTGGACATATCTGGATGGAGCCCGCATTTCAAAAGAGATTCGTCGAGTGATGATGATTGCAGACATGAGTGCTCCTCAACTATCTCGACGTGTGATCAAAGTTTCTTTGAGCGACTTACGAGTGCAGTTGAGATATGGCAGCTTTTATCACGAAGTGAAAGGCGGAGCCCTTCAGCTGATTCTTTGATTCATGCCTCTTTGGTGTCCTTGTCTACACTGCAAAGCAATCTCTAGAGGCTTGCATGGAAGTGAAGCTTTGGGTGCCTGCTGCATGTCATGGAGTTGCCAAATTGATGATGCTACGGCAAGGCTTACTCTGAATCCGACAGCTCCTGACGACCAATAGCGCAGTTGACTGCCGCACCTTCGTATCACCAGCAGGAATCACTGCAGAAACTCGACAGTGGCCGCTCCAGCAACTCCAGCGAGAGAAGGAAGTGCAATCCATGGACGATGCCTTGACTTGCTTGTATGGGAGCATGTTTGACATCTACACCAGAATTGGAGCAGACATCAGTGTCACCAAGACAACAATTGGCACTTGCTCTTTGTGTTTGAATGAGTTGAACAGCTAACCCGTGGTTGGTATGTTGTCAGCGTGAACAACAAGAGCTTCGACATCAGTTGCCTTTGTGGCACTGTGTACCAGTCCAAGATCTTGTGCATGATGTGTTCACTGACAGATCGTGTGCTTTTCCAGGTGACAGGGTCCTAGCACTGGCCTCCTGGGCCTGTGTCTTGGCACAAACTGGCCAGGTGATTGCTGCTGGGCTTCTTCCAGATGTTTGGCAAACCATTGCCAGAGCGGAGGTATTCGCAGTCCTTCGCGCCTTGGAATGGAGTCGTGACTATGGTGCACGCATGAGTTTGAATGGAACCCCGTGGCAACAACCCGCTCACAACCGAAGGGTCAATGAGCCAGTGTGCATTCAATGAGCAAAACATGTACAGCAGCAGCAAAAGACACATATACAGAGACGTAACATGTGCAACATTGTGGGACACTAAAGAAGCAACAACTAAACACGAGCACAAACTTATACAAAAAACACAACTAGAAAAAGACAAGGTAACCATTAAAAAACAGAAGACAAAGGTAAAAAACAATGATTATCACACGAAAACAAAATTATATACAGTCGAAGTAGATTGTTTTTTCCATTTCCGATCTGTAGCACCTGATTCTTGTTCACAAGTTTACTTGTAAAAGTAGCCTAAGATAGACATAGACCAGGAATTCCTTGGTCATCTAATAATTGGCATTTCCTGAGGCTTCAGGCAACCACGGGTGGAGCCCTGGCACCGTTGATGCTATTTCAACGCGCACCGATACTTGCGGCCTGTATACAGCGTTTTACTTCACAGACATGGTGGGCTACAGCAGATATACAAATAATGGAATAGTATTCTCAATCTGGTGGACCATGAGTATGTCAAACAGTGGCGAGGATGATCAGCGCAGGGTCGGACCCTGCTAGCACAGGAGGGGAAACCTGCAGACACTCCGAGAAGAACTCACATGGCAATGGAAAACCACCTTTTGTAGAGGAAGATGGTGATCCAATGCAAATGTTAAATTCAGTTTCCACTTCCGAACATCCCTTGAGTCGGTAGTTTGGAGATGTTTGAAGATGCCCAAATCCGAAAACGCATTCCCGGCCCGGTACCCATGACTTTCCCGGAAACACGAACCAAGAGTCAACATTAACGTATGGAGTACATTTTTTGGGCTCGGGTCGCCAAGACATCTCGCGGTGAATCTGCTGCACATCCTGAACACCTTGGATCTGGAAGGTGTCGTTTTAGGCCGGTCGGGTGGACGCCACCGCTGAGCGAAGCGGCCGTCGGGGTCGAGCGGTTGAGAGCTGGGTTGTCAGAGTGGCGTCTTCTTCGGGGTTCAGAGTCTTGACCCCCCAAACCACCAGTTTATGTGCCACATTGAATGCCAGTTTCATGGAGTGTTTGGGTTGTGTTCTGACTGCTGGAATCGGAGCTTCATGTTGACCAATAGAAGTGAAAGCTACCGGGGTGTGCAAGATTGATTCCTATTGACTTCCCCATCGAACAATGAGGCCCCTGTTTCTTTTTCATCAGCAATTGGAACCACTCAACGTCAACGGAAGATCTCAGTCAACGTCAATGGCGCCGGAACTCCAGGTGTTCACGTGAACGGTCGTTGCCGAATATGTTGCTGCAGATGTTTGCAGCCAACGATGTATACATGTTGGATCCGTTTGTGCTATCATCTGACAGGAGAATTAAGTCATATAAGTCCTTTGGTTGCAACTGTTTGAAGAGGAGAGGATTTGAACCAGCCCCTTGAGAACGGAACTTTGGACCGACACACCCGTTGACCAAACCACTATAGCACCCAAGCAGTTTGCACTTTGTTTGGTGAACCCCTGGTTTTGGCTCCTGTTTCGGTAGGTGTGTGCAACTGAGAACCATCTGGGTCATACTTGCAAATCCTCAAATGCCAGGAACTACCCTGGCAGTGGAAGTGGCCTGAAAGGTCCTACATGTAGATAAGATATTTTTCAACATGAGCCACATGAAGTATTGGGATGCGTTGGGGTGATATATAGGTCCATATTTGATTCCTTTTACTTCAACAGTAGGCCAGGGGTAGCAGTTTCTTTTGTAAAAGTCCCTAGTAACCATCATCCACTGTTGGTGCTTGGGGCTTTTGGATGCTTCTAGCGCTGCTCTTCAATCATGAAACCACCTACCGCTGGACCTTTGGGCAACAGTTCGACGTGGTTTGGAGGCTGGGTCAAGTGATGGAAAACTACTGCACACTGGGCATTGGCACTTTGGGGGCCCCTCCAGAACCCAGAAGCTCCATCTATATGACATATTTGATTGAAAAGAGGTCTTTCTGAGGCGGCTTTCTTCTTCCAGTCCCCGGTGTCTGAGGAAGTCATGAAATCCAGCAAATGATCCCTATACTCAGAACAACAACCTTCGGCGTCGCCCATGTGCTCCTTTGCGTTTGGATGACGGCCATCTCAGTGCTTTGCACGTCGGAACCCAGACATGACCCCAGTTGTGGATCAGGCGGATCGGCGGCTATGTTCGATATTTAGATGCCATCTTCTCCGAAACAGCGGTCACTCGGGTTCTAGGTCATGACAACTTGACGTTTAGTTGTTTCTTTGCCTTGACTTCATTCAGGTGGAAGAGGACAACTTGAATCTCCGATCTTGTTAGACAAATGATCCTAGTTGATCACTTGGAGTTCAAATCAGGACACTTGATTGTTCTCCTCCACACCTTCGATCGATCTTGTTGGAGCCAAGGAGTCGACGCAGCGAATCACCGCGCACAGACAGCACGCCTTGGGTAGGGCGTACACAGAAATGTTGGGTACCGGAGTGGCCTGGGAGAAGTCACAAGCTTTTTGACCAGAACCAACTCATTCCAATTCTGGGAGAACTCACGTTGCGCCGGAACTCGAAAACGCGCAGTGCCTCCCGCAGCTGCTTGCGTTCCTTCGGGGTGCGTCGAAATCGCCGCTGGTGCCAGCGGAGCGGGGTCTTTTCTGCGCCGCCTAAGATGGGTTGGGGATCCCAGTGGTGAACACGGTGGGGTGGCGGAGCGCATCGCTGCCGTGCCAGCTGTGCGCTACGTGTGGTGTACTGTTAAACGGTTTTCTTCACATGGAGCAGCTCCAAGATGTGTGAGTGGATCCAACGGATGGACATCCAAGAATGTCCCACTAAGTATATTACCGTTATACCTTCGTTGTACCTCTTCATCAAGGTCTTGATAAAGTCCTATCTCAGAAATGCTTCAAACAAGAGACATCTATGTTGAGAACTGCGAAGCGCGTGCTCACTTGATATCCTCAGCAAACCAAGAGGAGCAGCCAGAAAAGGGTATAAACATGGCAATAGAAAGCAGGTCGGTAAAAAGGTGTCAAGTGTCATGAAAGAAGTGGTGCTTACTACCCTGCAGGTTCCTGTTCCTCAATACAATCCGCTTGCTTTTCCTGCTTGGACTCCACTTGACCTCCACCTTTTCGTCGCCTCCTCGGGGTTCGTGCGTTCGTTTCCAGGTGGCCTCGGAACGGCACAATGGAGCGATCGGTGAAGGCGGGGGGGCCGGGGGGCGAAAAACCCGTGCCGCAGACCGCCGGTGACACCTGGCTCCCGCGGAGCCGGCGAGAGTGACCTGCGTGGGGAGCCCGCCGCCTCTCTTCCGATTCTTAAAGCCTTGAGGCTGGGAGATGCTTCCGATCCTTCAGAGTTGTTTTGACGGTTTCAGAGTTGTATAGATGACCCCACCTGGACGCACGGCGGGGAACGGGAGGGGTTTACTGAGGAGATGGGGAGCATGTGGACAACAACCTCCCTCACGGAGGAGAGTTGTGGTGCACGGTTTCAGAGTAGATGGAACCTTTCCCCGATGATGTCCCAGACAGAATGCGGATCCACTAAACCACCCGACATTGGGGGCCTCTGTGCCATCTACTCTCAATCCACTTTTTCATTAGTGGGCAATCTACGATGGTTCGACCAGTGTAACCCACTAGCTGAGTTTGCGGCTTGAAAGAACGTCCCGACTTTGGCATTCACACGATTCACCCGCATGGAAAGGGTGTGTGTTTTCAGACTTGGTGCAGGAGTCGCATGCTAGATGATGCTAGATGCTTCTTTCTTTGGTGCAAGAATATGGATGCGGGTCAAGACATGGAGACCCTTAGACTCGAATAGACTCTACGTAGTACCGTAGCGAGGTCAACCTGCCAGGGCGAGAAGGGCATTGGTCCTGGCAACCGGTGCCAGGACCGCCGCAAAACGCAGGGGGCCGCTGGACCCAGCGCCTGGTTTTGTCAGTCGGGTGATTATGTTTTTTGAACATCAAAACAACTTGAAAAACATGAAACAATTGTTAAGTATATACTATTTTTGTTTTTTGAGGTAAACGAAATGAATGAAGGCGATATAATTCGCCCAGACCGCCCTGCAACGTGCTGCCAGTGCCATTTGATCAATTGGGGAGTGAAGAGGGAAGTGGAGATACACTATTGACTTGTGGAGCTGGCGTTATTTTTATTCCCTTGCTGAAAGGGCCGGTCCCGAAAGCGGTGGGAACCCGGAGGAGCAAAGCCTGAAAAGCGCAAAGCTAGCAGCTATGGATATCATTGAATGGAAGGGTTTAATCCAGATGGAAAGTGGTTCTTCAACAAGTGCAGTGCCTGCAGTTTGTCTATGATTGGGAATATACAGATGATGGGCATGAGGAGCATTGAGCACGCAAGAGATTGTGAACTCTCATGTTGGTCGCATCCCTACTGTAACGGACACATGATGGAGCTTGTTTTCGCTCAAGGTTGAACTTGTGACTAGTCACAACTTATATACTGTAGATATTATAAGATGATATATGATATTACATACATGTAATCGACACATTAGAAAGTTAATACAATTTCACTCACTATATAACAATATAGTAATATAATATACATTATAATGAACAATGTAATCAACATGACAATCACAACATACCTGGCCAAACTTGTGTAGTCATCAAACCATTGAAGGGGCCAATATATATATATATATAGGACGGACTGAAAGATAGAATGCCCGGCAAGGGGTTTGCAACGTGGGATCATAGAATGCCCAAAATGGCACCCGGTTAGAATGCTTACATCCAAAAATATGGGTCAGGCATTCTATTTGTAGGGGTTTTGGGAGAATTCCTCCAAAGGGTTGTTTTTTTGATGCACATGTTTTTGATGCACATGTTTGATGTCATTTCTGATGAACCCGCCGGCCATCAGCAAATCCACGTGGCTCAAAATAACATTGGACGCAATACAGACAGCACAGACCAAACACGTGGCGCAGGAGAATCATACACAGGTGTCCAAACAGGTTTCTTTCACAAGCGGTCGAGAAGCAATGGAGAAGATTTGCAGGCATCCTTGAAGCCTGCTGATGAATCGGATGGAGATTAACCTTCAGGTCTCCCTCCAGCTCCGCCACCACCGTTAGAGAATGAGAGCGACTGTTCGCCGTCGCTAGAATTGTGTAGAGTAAACCAGTACTTTTTTGAGAGGAAAGTCAAAGAAATTCCCTAAATTAGATATATAACATATATATATACATAGACTTATACAGGTTGAAAAACATGTTCAAACCCAGATAAGTGTGTATAACTGAATATTCATAGAGAGAAGATGAAGCGGCTTGTGTTCAAGAGAAATACTTGCAAAGACTCTAATCGGCTGATCTCTTGTTTTAAATCACTGTGACTCACACGGCCCTCTCCCTTATACCAAGGAAATCTGCTCCAGCATGTCCCAGCGGCCTTCCAGATGGAAAGGGAAGCTGTGGTGGAATATCGCTTGTCTAATTCGGTCACATTTTTGGAATATATAGGGGGTCCCTGAAATCCGGGTGGTCCAAAGTAGGGTCACCTGGGAAGAGCTTCAAAGCCAAAAAGTCACATGAAAATGGTTTATAAAATCCTCTATTAAACTTGTATCAAAAAGCCAAAAAACCTCCAGATCGAAGGGTCTCTTCCTTTTTAGAATGAGATAGAATGAGTATGTAGACTCTAGACATATTTAGAATGGGAAACATTCAGAATCAACTCTCAACATGATTGAAGCATGGGAGCATTTGCGCCAGCATCCAGGCAGAGCGGGGCCCAAGCTGTTCCTGAGCCTCTCCCCAAGGGGATCAACCAATGCAACAAAACGCCACTTGGCTGGCGGCATTCTAAGAAGGTGTCAATCGGTTTGATGTGTTGGCTTGGCTGTATTGAAAAACATGCCGCAAAATGCAATCTTCAAAGAGACACGCATGAATCGTTGAGGTTCACTGTGCGCATCGCTAAAGAGACACGCTGGCTCCAGCTTGCAGACTATGGGGGCGCAGAGTCTGCAAGAGCGGCTGTTGTCAAGGTCCACGATGTTGTGAACAAGTTGGAGTAGGATTTTGCTGCCAAAAGGGGCAACTTTAAAAATCCTTGCAACACCAACAAGAATTCCACCCCAAGCCTAACGCTACCAGTCCCCTATCAAAACATTGAGTTCTTTGACCGCGGGTCCAAGAAAGGAAAGATTGGTTGGAAGGCCTGGGAATCCGCGTGACAAAGAGAACCATCCCAGAAATGCTGGAGCAAGCGCAGAGGCAATGCATAGACGGGAGGGTCAGCTACGCGGCAGCATTGCCATCAAGTCACACATCTCTGTGTGACTGTAGGGATGTGTGTCTTTGATGTGTCATTGTTTTTTCCGTGAAGGTAGGCATTCTAAGTGGTATCTTTCCAGGCATTCTAAGTAGTGACTTTCCAGCAACCATGCAAGGATAGAGCTGTAGAGATTGGTGCTACCCAGGGTGAAGGCTTTGACGTTCTGGCTGCGCAAGAGCTCTCCGGCAAAGATGCTCTCCCATTCATTGGCTTGGAACTGGCATAATGAAATTTGTATATATCGCAAAGCAAGAACCTCCTTATGTGAAGTGCTGTGGAAAACCCAGCAGTTTCCACGTCTTGCTACTGAAAAGAGAACATGGGTGGACAATCTGCTCAATATTGAGGTCAAGGAGAGGGACCGGGGGACGGCGTTCTAAGTGTAGCCTCCGTTTGCTGTGAAATCGTCATGTGGAGGATGAAACGCGACCCTTCCAAATCTTTTGTATAGCAAGAATCTCCTTATACATATATATATATATACCTAGTCCAACGAAAGTACGTAAAATAAGTGTCTTTGTTGTGAAAACAATGTTCTGCAAGACAAAGACCTTTTTGGTAGAGATTCCATAAACAAAGACGTTTTCTGGTTTTCAGAAGCTCAATCCATGTTTCGTAGCATTTGGGGCTTGAAGTCTCTGGTTGGGGCTTCGAGCGTGATGAAAGGCGCGCCCTTTGCCATGCAGTGATTTTAATTAATTAAGATCCATTTTACCTGACATTGCTGAGAGCACATGGATTCAATCGAGACTGCTCTGCTTCTTCTGCGGCTGCAGCCATCATATCAAACAAGTTTGCAGACGTTCTTGCGTTATTCTTGTCATGGCTCGTTGCCTGGAACATGCCACGGCAAGCGCGATTGAACGCATCAAGTGTGAAGGCAGATGGTGGCCAAGAAGAGTTGTTTATGCTTGAATGTTCGTGTCAAGGGGTTTCTATATGCTTTGCTTTTCTCACTGCATGCCCTACAGGGCTGTGGGATCTTCCAAACAAATTTTGGGACGACTGCGTGGAGGTGCTGTACTCCAAATCAGATGCTAAGTTGCATGCATGCCATTGAAACAACCTAAGCCTTGAACTCCGTTTTGTTTGACCTAGGAAATTCCTGAGCCTGATGCCCTGGTTGAAGTTATCATTAGCAACATCCAAGCTGGTGGCATTTGTCGAGAGTTCAAGGTCCAATATGATGGAACCTTAGCTTGCGCTGTGTCAAAATGGAAGAGATATAAATAACATACTCGTGGGAATGGGGCACTTCAGCTCAGGAGAAGAGTGGCCAAGATTCCCAGGCGGCCTCCTGACCTTTTCACCAGGAAATTTTTTCCTGATGGACCTTGTCTCCTTCGATGCCTGCGGGGTCTTCTGCTATTTAACACCGGGTGAATCAAAGCTTCTCTCCATTGTTTGCTTCGATGTCCGTGTTTGGGCTGAAGTTGTTTGTAGTAAGTATGTGAAAATTCCACTGGTTGAAACAGATCCAGATCAGGCTGCGATGTACAGGCTTTGGGGACCATACCACGGATATTAGGTTTTTGCAAGTGTGGCCAAAATGTTTACGTGACATCGTGAATTGCGCTTACCACTTGCGCATGGTGTTGACAGAACATACAATATGTTCATACATTGTTTTTGAAGTTTCCTGGCAGGTCATGGCGTGAGAGTTGGCCTCCGCAATCTCGCAAATGAAGGCAGGTCAAAGGCCGAAGCCTCAATTGACAGGACTGGCGACGATGGAATCTCTGAGCCTCAATCGAGGTGCTGTTCTAGACCTTCTGACGATCTGGACATCGCACAGCACTTTGGCAAAAACACCTCCTGTCAACTGGATCAAGGAAGAGGCCAGGCTATGAAGAACTGCTTCATTTACCATAATTCACGATATTATTTACTGTTTCCTGTAGCGTCTGTAGGAAAGGATGTCAATGTCAATTCAGTGTTGTTGTCTCACATGATTGGACAGGTTCGGCAAATGTACACTCTCATGAATGTGGGAGTCCAGCCGTGCAACATCTACGTGGACTCGTGGGGCTTGAGGCGGCTGGTCAGCTTAGCGATCCGGCGATGGAAGGCGCCCATCCACAATTTCCGAGAAACTTGGTTGAGGATGGCCACAGTTTTGCCATTTGAGAAATTCAATTCTTGGATTTTGGTGGGTTCCAAACAGGGGACTGCCATTCTAATAGTTGCTGGTCCTGGTTTGTTGTGGTATGAGGATGCTTCGCTTCACGGCATCATGGAGATGATGTCACTTGCCTGGCTTCTGCCCTCCAATGGGGAGACCTCAGCCTCAGCTTCACATCCTCCAGTTCTGGCAGAGCCATCCAAGGCGGTGGAGACATCG
>CAXAMN010023807.1:611398-661838 GCA_963970005.1 Durusdinium trenchii
GATGGAGGCGCCATGTCCAGACAAAACCTCATCCCCACATCCTCCAGCTGAGCCAGTGTCCATGAATGTGCCCGGGTCTGATGATCCTTTGCCTGCATCTTTGTGCATGATGATGGCTCGTCGAGATTTGCTCTTGAGCCTCAACGGTTGATTAGGGAAGTCTTTGTTTTTGGTGTTTGTGTCGAGGCGGTTCCTGGATGATGGTGTTGTTGCATGTTTGCCTTAAACAGTTTCAGGCAAAAGCTTGCGGAGAAAAAAGCCGCCCAAGCCAGCAGGATGGAACCTCCGAGCAAGACTTCTGCTCCTTCAGCTAATCCAGATGAGATTGATACTCTTCCTCTTGAGTGGCCGCTTGCTCCAGCCCAAGTAATACCACTTAACCTGGATGAGCCTGCAAGACGTCAGGATGACAAGTTGTTGACTGCCAAGACTCTTGTGCTGGGTGATTTGGAGGAGGAAGAACAATCAAAGCCCGAGCCTTTCAGCGAAAGCTTGGGACCCAAGTTGGATGATGTCTATCCACTTCCTCAAGAGCAGGCTTCTTTGGAACAGGAGTCCAAGGACGAAGACCCTGAGATCAAAGAGGCGGAGATCAAAAATGGTGTGGCCACGGCTTCCTCGGGGAAGGTGTCAAATGAGGCGGAGATCACTCATGGTGTGGAAGCGGCTCCCTCGGGGAAGGTGAACAAAGAGGTGTTCAATGCTTTGGAATACCAGGACTGTTGATTTGTCTTTGCATTTCTAGCTCGGAGGAAGTTTTGTTGAACACTATAGGGCAGGCGTTTTGCTAAAGCAGACTTTTGGCAAAGTTCCTTGAAAGCAGGTATAGTTTGAACGTGTGTTGTGGCAGGACCCATCTTCTCGTGTCCAGCAGTTTGCCATGGTGTCAGGTGAGGGGCTGGAGGAAGAAGAAGAAGAACCTGAGAAGGAAAAGGGACGTGGGAGACAAAGAAAGAATGCTAAGGCAAAGGCAAAGGGTGGGAGAAAGGCAAAGGGTGGGAGAAAGGCAAAGGGTGGGAGAAAGGCAAATGGGAAAAGCAAAGGGAAGGGAAAGGGTTGCAAAACCCAGGGTACCCGTGGCCGTCCCAAGGCGATCCCCAAGCAGGATGCTGATTTGCCATCTCCTCCCAAGACTCCAGCGAATTCCAAAAGGGCAGCGGCCAGTGAAAAGGAGAATGTGTCGGCACCCAAGCAGCTGCCTGCCAAGAGACAACGTACCCAGGCGGTGCAAAAGCGCACTGATGCAGATCCTTCTACTGGCGGCCGAGGCAGGAAACCGGAGGAGACCAGCCCCAAGGAGTCCCAGTCCAAGGAGTCCCAGACCAGCCCCAAGGTTCCCAAAAGAAAGGAAACCAAGGTGCCCAAAGGTAAGGTTTCAAGATCCGGGAAAGGTGAGGCAATCAGCTTTGCTCGCAGGAACCCGCCAGACTCTGGCAGGCCATTGGCAGAATGGACATGTATCAAAAAAGTGTTTCGAGCAAAGTTGGCTCATCTCACCCCGGTCTCCAAGCATGAGGACTGGATAGGGCAGTGAAATTTTCCAGTTTACATGTTCTAGGTGTTGGTGTTGAAATGCTGTTCTTCCTTCCTTGTAAATTGTTTGCCCTCCTCTGTGACCCTTTTAGATCTGGAAGATCGCTTTTGGAAGCACTGCAAGCAATCCCACAAGGCTTCGCTGAAAGCTACATCTGACGCAGATCTGAGCAAGCTGATCGAAGAGCTTGCTAGTAATTACCTTGTTCATGCCCAGGCTTGATGCCATGTACAGCAGTTTTCTTTGAAGCTGCCAGTTTGGGGGAATGTGGAGCTTGATGCCAAGCTCATTCAATTCAGAGCGGGCGCTTTGCCTTGCGTTTATTTGAGGACATGGTGCAGTTGAGCAGGGAATAAACCTTGCTTCACAGGGGATCTGGAGGGAGAAAATCTGGAGGCATTGATGTGTTTGTTGTTTGCTACTTGGAGTTTGAGCAGCTCTCCTCACTTTATCTTTCTAAGCTGTTTGCTCCGTTTGGGCAGGTCAGACGAGGCCAGATTGTCATGGCTTCTTATGGATGGCTTGAAGAAGCAGAACGTGGATCTGTCTTGTTTAGTGTCCGAGTGCGATCATTGCTGACTGATGCAGGCGTTGTCCATGCAAGGATACTTTTGGCTGTGTTCATCAGCAGTTTTTTCAAGTGATCAAGCCTGAGCTGGACCTAATAAAGGCCATGATGTCAGAAAGGCATGAACGTTTGTTGCGCCGTTTGATGGGGATGGTGGATGTTCCGAAGGACTGTTACTGTTACTGTTACCATGGTTTTTCTTTGGAGTTGATTGAAGAGTTCTTGATGCATAGTTCAGTGTGTCTGACTGTTCTTGTTTTCTTTTTAGGAGTTCATAGCCATTATTTGGATGCTCGCCTATTTGGTTGATGAGAGGGCCCAAGGGGTAGAGTTCTTGGAGGTTTTTGCTGGCCGAGCTCGGACGGCGCGTCTTGCCTCTGCAAGGGGTATGAAGGCAAGGGCAGTTGATATGAAATACTCTGACTCCATGAACCTGTTGAAGCCGGCTGGATTTTTGTTCCTTGTCTTTTTTGGCCTTAGTTAGGTTGTTTCGTGTCAGATTGCATTTCCAAGGGCAGCAGTCATCAGCTGACACTGCTCATGAAACAACTAAGACTTTGTCTGGCTCTTCTACTTCATGGGGATCCTTCAATGGCCTTACTGATTGCGACAGAATGCAGGACCTTTGTACAGGTAAATTCTGGCACTAGCAAACGTTCCAGGGTTCTTCCAGATGGCAATCCTGAGGTGAGCTCCGTCGACTTGGCCAACCGTTTGGCTGCCAAGAGTGCTTTGCTGATCTTAGTAGCGACACTTTTGGAAGTGATCTGGTTGCTGGAACAACCTTCAAGCAGTGTGCTATTTTACACACAAAGGTTTGACTGGCTTGCCACCGCTCTGGCCAGTGTTGGTGTGAAGATTTGGCGGCAACCTTTCTGGATGCGACAATGGGGTTTGATTTGGTCTGACCACCCCATCATCCGTCTCTTTAGCACGGAAAAATACCGACCCAAGGACGCCCATGCACCTTCTCCTACAAAGCGTTATGTATCTAAGAAAGGAAAGGTTGGCTACACTGGCAATGGGAAGGTATTGAAGGAGACAGAGTAACTGGTTTGCATAGAATTGAATTGGACAACTCACAAGCAAGTAGGACCGGGTTACTTGAATGACATGTGATTGGGAAACGAGGCATTACCCAGCAAAATTTGCTGCCAAAGTGGTTGAGCTCACGGAGACCCTGAGTTATTGTACATTCAACCTGCAGATTGATGACACCCATGTTCAGGCTTCAAAATGAATGAATGGAGGCCATTCCTGCAAATTTGTCCTTCTTGTCTGGTCAGGCCCAGGGATCTTTGACAGATCTGTTCGAAGCACGGGAGTGGCCTGAGGGTGACACGTCCTGGCCTGAGGCAGGCTTAGCTGAGGCTATGTTTTATTTGCGCAGGAGCAAATTTGTTGACCTCCCTCCAGAAGTGAAGAGGCTAATTCCGAAACAACCTTGAACATAGAGGCTTTGACCATGGAAGCGGACCTTTGCAGATTGACAATTAGAGTTGGGGAGAAAAGTCAACACTTTGAGAGTTAAAGTAGCAATTGATGGACATTGGGGAAAAGTGTGGAAAAAACAAAGGCGGAAATACCCGGAACAAAGGCGGAAATCGGCGGAACAAAGGCGGAAGTACACGGAGAGAATTCTGATCTCTTTTGGTATGTGTTCTAGGGATATTTGCATTTGTTTCATCTGGAGGTTGGTGAATGTTCCTTGAATTTGCATTGGAGGTGCTCTGCATTGTTCTGCAAAGGTCTGTGTGCTTGTACTGGAGCATTTGTGGCTCTGCACTGTTTCTTGAGAGGCATGAACTCTCAGCTGACCTTGAAGTCTAGCTCTGCTACACTAGATTACGGATTAGAACTTATGGAACGCTCTCCTTCTGGTTTGGTCCAGTCATCCTTTCCTACTGTGGACCCAGAAGAGCAGAAAATTCTGGAGGAATTGGAGGCAAGCAAGACCAGCTTTCAGTGATGCAATTGTTGTCCGACAAACTGAGTTGTTATACAAGTGACTGAACATTGTTGCAGGCATTGGACCGAAACATTGCCAGAAAGAAACGTGAAGAAGCAGAACCTGTGGAGGAAACATTGCCTTCCCCCAACAGCTGTGACTTGAATTGTTCACCAGAGATGGTCTTTCAGCTTTTGAATTTGCGCCAGGAAGCTCATTCAGCCGTTGTAGAGACACGGGCTTGCGACATAGTTTCTAAGTGTCCAGTTTTCAGTGCTGTAGTTTTGGCCGTGTATGTGCGCAGATTCACATTTGCACCAGGAACCTCCTGCAGAAGTTCCAGGGGGAGAGGCTTGTGACATGTGTATACTTGTTGGAAGTGTGTTCTTTCCAGTTTTTGGGCTTCGAACAGCGGTATTCACATTTGCACCAGGAACCTCCTGCAGAAGTTCCAGGGGGAGAGGCTTGTGACATTCGTATACTTGTTGGAAGTGTTGTTTTTTTCAGTTTTTGGGCTTGGAACAGCGATATTCACATTTGCACCAGGAACCTCCTGCAGAAGTTTCACAGAGAGCGGTGAGCTGATGTGTTTTTTTGGGGCTTTGAAAAACGAGTGAAGTGGGCACTGTATGGCATTCTGGACAATTGCATATTCACACTTGTATCGTATACCGGAAGGTCATTGAAGTCTTCGAAAGCCAAGAATGTCAAGTGCTCAAAACAAAGACTAATACGCTTGACAGTGAGATGCTATATTGAACTCAGGTGGACTGCCCACTCCGTCAACCATGCACGATTGCCAGCATGGCTTAGGCGATACCCACGACCGTTCTCTTCGACTGCCAGACACACATGCAGACGCATTTGTTCAAGTTGAAGAGATGCCCGAGGGGACAGAAGAATCTTTGTTTGGGAAATCTCCCAGCCCGAAGGAATTGTTTCCAGAGCTTCCGGCAGAAGTGCCCCCACCGAAGGAATTGTTTCCAGAGCTTCCGGCAGAAGTGCCCCCACCAAGTCAGGGGGCGCTTGACCGTAGGATCCGGAGGGCGTTGGCTCCATCAGCTGATGGATCTTACAAGGTTGCGCAACAAATCAGGAAACTATGGGCTGAAGGGAACAAAACCAAGGTCTTCAAGTTGTTTGCTGAGTGTGGCAATGATGCAGACAAGTTCATTAAGAAGTATTCCGTGCGACACGAGCAAACCAAAGAACATGAACTTGGAGTCTTCTTCGCCTTCAAATCAGAAGAGGAACTTGAATCATACACGGAGAGACTAGACGTGCATTTTTGTTCTTTCAAGTGTCAACTTGTTGATTGCTTTATTGGGTGCTCTGGAACCTCCATTGTCCAAGGAAAGAGAGGAAAAACATAATAGCTCGAGCAAAGGCCAACCCGAAGAGCATGATGAGGTAGAAAACTCAGAGTCTCATTGTATGGGAGTTTTGGGAGCGGGTGTTGTGTGAGGTGGTCTGCCCAGAAGGATGCGCGGACCTACTACACGGAAACAGAGGTCGCAGGTCATGAAGTGGCCTGGTTTATTAGGGGTGGGGCGTTGAACCAGTACCAAGCGAGCCAGAACGCAATGTTTTTTTCTTATGGGGTACCAAACATACATTATTTTCTGATGTTGCCCGAGGGATCGGCGTGTGGCAAGCATTTCCGAGCAGCAGGATTTTGAAGTGGAAGTGAATGGCCTTGATATGGATATGGATATGGAACTGCCTGTTACTGGCTCAGGTAGGATAGCTGACTTGTACCAAACTCAAATGTCGATATAGCTGTGCCTGCTCGCAAACATCTCGCAGGTGCACATGTGGGTGAGGACGCTATTATTCCGGAAGAGCTACCTCCCAACGTGCAAGAGACCATGAAGGTACTGAAAAGGCTTGGCATGCCGGAAGTTCAGTCATCCACTAAGGCGTCAACCGTACTTCCAAAAATGGTCCAGGCTCTCACGAAACGGTTGACCAAATTGGAGGAATGTAGGGCGAGTCTTGCTGCACCGGATTTGGCAACACCTCTCGTTCAGAAGACACTTGTTTGGTTAACAAGGTCGTGTGATGTCGTGTCTGTTGTGATTTCTGTTTGTGCTTATAGCTGATGGATGTTGAAGGAGCGTTTTGAAAGTTGCAGAACCAAGGATGCTGGACAAAGTGAATGAGACCTATAAAAGATTGGATGTGGAATGTGAGTTTTTCAGCGATGAAGCAAACAAGGCTGTTCTTGATGGATGTGATGAACAGCCACCCTCATGAATTACTCTTTTGGACATTGGTTGCGTTTGTTGCCAAATTCTTGTAGTAAACAACCGTGAACATTTCATTGGACAACCTAAGGAAAGAGCAGGAGTTAAAGAAGAAAGTCCAGAGTATGAAACCCCTGCAGGGGCTTTAGTGTGCTGAGGTTGATGGCACAAGCTTAAACTTGCAGTGTAGAATCTAGAATGTAAAAAATGTTGTTACTATATATGTCCAAGTTCCCCCAGGATCCTGGAGTCTTTCAATTTGGAGCAGCGTTGCAGGCCACAGCAAAGATTTCAAGAGGTTGTTGCATGGTGCTCTTCCAGGATCCTGAGCTCCTTCTTGGTGGGGATGGCCTTGAAGCGGGTAGGAAGCGTTGTGAATCATTCTGGAAGCGTTTTGAGAATGAGCGGCCCATTCACAAAGTGTTTGAAACTTTTGAGAGTTCAGATTTGCAATGGGTCATTCCTGTTTGTCTACACGGTGATAAGGGAACCACATTGAAAAAATCACCGATAGCGTTGTTACAGCTGGGAAGCAATTTTTGGACTACCCCAAAGTATCTATGATGCAGCTGCTGCGTTGGAACCACGAAGAAAGTTGCCCAAGCAACTTGGAGATGGGTGGATGGGATGCTCCTGTCCAGAACGGTCTTGGAAGCTGAACGTTGCTAGTCAGAGGAGAGACTGTGATGGTTCTTGTCCCGTTAAACGCAGACGTTTGGGAGAAGATCAAGACTACGTGCAAACACACAACTCCTCTGGAACCTTGCCTGTGTTTGTTGGTTTGAATGTTTTCCGTCCGCGTCCGTCAGTGGGATTGGTTGAACTTGGTTTCTGGGAGGGATTGGTTGAACTTGGTTTCTGGGACTGGCAACTTGAGACGCAACTTTGGTGTAGAAGACCCCAAAAGGTTCTCCTTTAGTTTCCTTTGATCATCATTTGGGTATACTCAACGTGGGTCCCAATTTGTAATAACATTGACTTCGTTTTGACAAATAGGCCAGGTCCTGAGCAAGAGGATTTATCCTTGTTGAGCTATGACCACTTTTGAACTGTAGGTAGGTGGATATTGTTAAAATTTTCCTTACCATTTGCAAGGGTTTCTAGATATGTTTAACTTGTGAAAGGGGTGCTGTAGCTCAGAACGTTTCTTGTTCCCTCAGGACATTCGTTCCTTTCCAAGTTCCTCATTACATGTGTGCCGTGGTCGGTGTACCATGAAAACAGCACGGCTCTGGACGTAGTCCTAGAGCAAATATCTGCAGAGTTTCAGCATTTGTTCTACCACGGAATCTTTGCGCCATAGATAAATCGATCCATCCACTTTGCCGTCATTGGCGTGAAGGGCGACGCGGAGTTTCATGTTGACGCAGGTCGGTTTGAGAGATCTTACCAAACAGTTGGACACGTGAACAGCAAATGCATGTGCCCCTGGTGTGATGCAAATGATGATTTTGCTGATGTCTCAGACACGCCATCGTGGTATCCTACAGTACCACACTTGAACTACTGTATTTGTTTTTTGATTTGGTGCAATATACTTTGTTCACATATTATGTCATGAGACCTGTTGGGATGAACACATATATGTTTTTATTTGTGTTTCTGAGATGTAATCTGATAGTATCTGATATATTTCTGGGTGGGGATTTGGGCTCCAAGATCTCGCTCTTTGTGGAAGTAAGGTTGGAAACAGCGTTCCATGGAAAGATGCAGACCCTCCAGCATTGGCCAACATCCCAGCATATGAGAGCTTTCCAGCAATGATCTTTAAACACGACTGTTTTCATACTCTGAAGCATGGTTTTGGGAGGGAGGTTGCCGCTTCAGTGATCCTTCAGCTAGGATACATGTGCTACTTTGATTATGCAGGGGACCTCAAAAACCTCCCAGCAAGACTGAGCCGTGCGTTTTCGTTGTTCAAATTATGGTGTTGCGCTGAAGGGAAGTATACAATTTTGAAGCAGTTTACGAAGGCGAACCTTCACACTGCAAAGGGGTATCCGTTCTTGGGAGGCAAGGGAAGTGACTGTACGCTGGCTCTCATGTGGCTCCAGTTTTTCATACCCCATCTTCAAAAAGAACCAAAAAACGAAACAGACCGGGTCATGTTGGAAGCCATGCTACAAGTCACAGAAGGTTTGTGCAACTTTATAGGGATCACCCACTCCCATCCAATGTGGCTGCCCCCATCATGCGTTGCTTTCTTGCATCAAGAAGGCCTCAAGGCATTGAGGGGCTATGCTTTTTGTGCAAGGGTGGCAGCAACAAACAAGAAACGGTTCTTCGGCCTCAAACCGAAGTATCACTATTTTGCACATATGGTTTTCCAGTTGCGTGATTCACTGGCTGCCAACCCTGAAGCAGAGGTCCTGTCCCCAATCACATACAACTGTGAGGGCAATGAAGATTTTATTGGACGTGTTGCTTCTATCAGCAGAGCTGTGAACACCAGGGCGGCAACCAAGAGGACAATGCAAAGATATGGTCTTTCTTTTGCTGCCCGTTTACGTCGGATATCCCGTGTTCACAAGACTCTAAAGACAGGGAAGGACCAAACTGCTATTTAAGAGACCATGGACATAGAGACTGTACTGGGAACGCTCTGGAGCAAGAAAATGTTACTTGGACCGCTCAAGGGATCAGATGTGGAAACAACAAAGGCGTTTTTGAAAACAACGGCCTTTTTCCAAAACAAAGACCTTTTCAAAGGCCAAATCATCCGATTACAAAAATTTTGCTACGTTGGTTGTTCTAGGTATATATAATAGCCCCTGCATCGGTGTCGATCTTTGCTGGTTCCATGCCTTTTTATTGAAATCCTACTGTTACATGGGGAGACAACCTCCTCAATATTGAGTTCAGGGAGTGGGGAGGCATTCTAAGATATTCTAAGTGTAGCCTCCTTCTGCTGTGAAACCATTCAGAAGAAGAGGTGAGGGCTTCAGAAACACAACCATTTGTTTCTTTTGCATCCCCTTCACCAGCTTCCCGGGCGTTTTGCGTAGGATGGTGGGCAGTCATCGGTAGATACAGCCTAGATACTATGACGCTTGGTATATATACACCCTGTAAAGTCATTAGAAAAACAAAGCGACACCTTTTTTCTGAGGCTGCCTACTGAAGAGCATGGTCGCATGGCTGTTTTCCCTCGGGGAACTTAATCTTGTGTTTCTCCAGAATGCTGCGCAGAATTCATATTATCGGAGACAACCTCCCCATGGAAGGCAACTTCCAAAGCCGGATCACCAACAGAATGGGCGTACGGGAAAACAGACCCGCTTTTGCAACACTGCTTGCTGCATCTCACCTCTTTGTATAGATATTTATATGTACTTTTATGTTTGTATACAAATGGACTGAAAGATAACCCCCAAAGCCGACATTCTAAGACTAGTGGATTCCTGTCCGGTGACGTTGCACCGGACGAGCCGATTTTCGGCATTCTATCTGTAGTGATCAGTTTTGGGCAGGCATTCTATCTTTCAGTCCTTCGGTATATATAGTTCGTGGATTGCTGTGGGATCCGTTGAGCATGTTGCAGCGCTCATTGCACCGAGCAATCAATGTTGTTGGACAAAGACCAACGGCAAAAATGGAAAATATTTTCAGCACAAATGCGCAGCAGCGCCAGCTTTGGCAGAGGAACTCGCTAGCTAGCAAGTTAGCTGAACCTGGAGATTGTGGCAACATCTTCTTGATGGCAAGACACTACCACCTGGTTGTGGCTGTGTGATGACCTTTATTGTGCTTAGACGGGCTCTTGCTCAGCAGGAAGCCAGTGCAGACCGAACCTTGCCGTGTTTTTATGCCTCTTTTCCGCGACAGCAGCAACTAGTTTGTGGTTTTTGCTGCTGGCCCGGGGACGGGGGTCTGTCGGAACAACCAACTCGCGCCTAGGAAACAGCATGATGAGTGGCTTCAACATTTGCTGTCACTGTTACAGGCTGTAACATTTGTGTTACAATGCGATCAGACATCTGTAGTAGGACAGACGATTTATAATTACCCTAGTTGCTGCATGCTGTAGTTCATACTGGTAAACTGAACAAAACTTGGCGCAGTTTGAAGGACTCCATGTTTCCGCACGGTAATAGTCAATGCATTGATGGTTTGTCGCCCCATGTTGTTTATGGCGTTTATCTTCCAATCATCACCTGCCACTGTTGTATTCGGGCTGGGATGCATTCAAAAGGATTTGGTGTTTTTCATCATGCTGGACATTTTGATGGACAGCATCATTGTCAACAGGCGAGAACATTGTGAGATTTTACTATCCACGGTTTCTATTGGTTTCTGCGGCAGAATTCAAGGTACTCTCAGGAGAAACAATTTTGTGACAAGACAAGTAAGGGATGGTAGCCAGGCAGATTGGCCAAACTCGGCGTCACAAAATTCACAAACTAGACAGCTCGTGATGACGTGCGCACCGACATTGCTACGTTTTCCCAACGGATCTCACCATAATATGCTATAATACCCAAGCACTCCATGATATGGCATGTTTACATGAATTAGGGTGGATGAAAAGAGGCCAATGCTGGCCAATGTATATATATATATATGTATATATATGTTCTATATATATGTATATATATTATATAAACATATTTCCATACATGGAATGTTTGGGATATGATCCTAGTACGTATACCAGAATTCAATTGAACACATCTCCAAAAATCAATTTTAAAACGACCCCAAAAAGTTCGGCGTCGGGAACTCCGAAGCTGCACGCAGCGCAGAGTCATCCACAGGTCGCTCGCCAGGTGCGGCTCAGTCAGACGGGACGGGCTGGTCATTCTCGGTCGTTTGTGTTTGGGGGGGTCTCGAATCGTCGAAGCTGCATCTTCCAGAGTCATGGCAGGCAGAACCATTGACCAACGGGCATTCACTTGTTTCTTTGTTCGACTCACTCCCTACGGACACTCCCAACTAGATCACCGACCTGTCTGTCACTACGGACCTTTGCCCGTCCCAGAAAGACCCCCCGGTCGTGCCTGAGGGTCGAAGATCCGAACCTCGGCTCGTCCGACTGTCCGCCACTGTCCCGTCAACGACTGTATCGGAGTCAACGATGGGGGCAGTTGGCCAATATGCTTTGGACAGCGGTTGGGTAACCCTGGTTCCGTGGAAATGCGACTGAAATTCCGTGCCACATCCAGGGTTTGTAACTCCCAGGAGGAAATTTGCCGGCACTGCCCACGTTCTTTAGACATGTAATAGGTCGATGTGCATGTCTTTTGGCCGGCATTGACCAGCAGCTCGATCCCTCAAGCCGCTTGTAGTTCCAGGGAGTGTACCAATGGTGACTGTACAGCTGCACGAGGTGAAAGCGGCTCGAATCAGGGAGTCCTTTTCTCTACCCTCCGACGAAGACATCACATGGAAGTGGATGGCATGGTCCCTTGGAAGACTCCTTTCTTTGACCGTCTTTTTGGTCCACTTCTATGTGACGTGTTCGTCGGAGTGTGCTTGTCCCATTTGTCCCTTTTTCCCTGTTGCAGGCTGAGGAGACTGTGCCTTTGCAAGACGCCGCCGTGTGCGGGGGCCGAGTAGACCGAGATGTGCTACATCAATGTTCTATATCCGAGACACTCCAGGGGACTGGCATCTTTACATACCTTGGGGTGGTTGATTTCAGGGGTCAATGTAGGCTTATAAAAATCTTTCATTGGAGAGAGCCTGTTTTCAAAATTTAAAACACAAGTCAAACAATAAGTAAAAAAAAATCAATCCCAAAAGTCAAAGTCAAAAAAAGGTCAAATCAGAAAGTTTCAGAAAGTCAAAAAAAAAATGTCAATTTGCCCAGATCCGACTTGTTTGACTTGTGTGTTTATTTGTTTTTTACTTTTTTCGAGCTGTGGTCCGACTTTTTTTCGACTTGTTTTTGACTTGTTGACTTTTCAATTTGACTGTTTCTTTACGTTTCTTTTTTTGTTTAATCAAGGATTCTGGCCGTACCATATGAAAGAAATGGAACGAATTTTAGACATGTAGGCCCAGATCCTCACCGTCCCATGGAGCGGTTTGGGGATATTCTTTGCCTTTAATTTGTCAAGAATTGACCCTGACCCTGCGTGTTTGGCAGCTTGGAAGTGCAGTGCACTATTGAAGAATCTAAAATGTGTTGTTGTCCCGCTTGAGTTCACAGACATCGCGCGGGAGTTTAGTGCTGCAGGGTTTCAGTGGCAAGAGTTTCAATGAAATCAATATTTCATCAAAGTCCTAACCACCCTCACTATAGCCGTTGGCTCCCACTATACCAGACGCTGGTTCTTAGTCGTTTTTGGGGGAGTGGGAAAACGTGTGATCCTGGTAAACACGGCGCAGAAACCATGTATTCAACATGTTCCTTGAACACCCTCGTTCCTCACAGCACGATCCGTGCCATGCGGTTCACGGAACGGATCGCCCCTCATCACACAGCAATGGATCATCACCCTTTCTAGAGGTAGGGTCGGGTGGCCTTGTGTATAAATCTCATATCTATCAGTATACCAGGACCCTCCTGTCGGGGTGCCCTGTCTGGAAGCCTAGTGTCGGTAGTGTGGGGTAGTCCAGCCAGGACACCCCGACAGGAGGGTCCTGGTAAACTAGATCTGAACATTTATATACCAGGACCCTCCTGTCGGGGTGTCCTGGCTGAAATACCCCACACTACCGACACTAGGCTTCCATTGGACACCCCTTGGACCATTGTGGGATATAGTGCCTCTGATTGTCTTTAGTATAGATTTAAAGATTGCCCCTTGGCTTTCCCCCCAGTCCCGCTCCGCGCCACGCCGGACCCTATACTACCGTCCCCCCTTTGCGACCTGGTGCCGAGGTCGCAAACGCCGGGCAGTCCGGGACGCCCAGCTGTAGTGAGTGATGTAGTGGGTGATCTATGTGCCATAGCTTGATGCTGCATGGGCCGCATGGGCTGCATGTGTTGAGTGCCATCTCCAGTCCAGGCGGACGAACCTCCGACCCACCGGCAGACGTCGGAGACATCGGTCGAGCTGTTTGGATGTGTGGGATCCAATGGTGTATGATGGCATAGAACGACACAATTGGAATATATGTAACCCAGTGTCTAACCCCCAACCACCCCTGGCCTTTTCTCGGCAAATATGGCCGTCCCATGGAGTGTTTGGGTAAGGTTTCAGATTTAGCTTATGTTTTTTCCTAACAGGTCTGTTTGACCTCATATTTGACTTGGAGTTAAATACTCGAGTTGATCTCGGTTTGGGACCAGATTTGACTGGGTCCGACGACTGAGCTAGTATAGGGCCTATATGGGGATATGTGTAATGTATATATTGTCCAGCATATTCCATGTGGGCTACCCCAAGTATACTTGCCAGGACCTTCATTCTGTGCCCTACACATGCCACTTTGGGTCATCCAATTAGACCCC
Organism: Durusdinium trenchii; assembly: GCA_963970005.1. Classification (NCBI taxonomy): domain Eukaryota; class Dinophyceae; order Suessiales; family Symbiodiniaceae; genus Durusdinium; species Durusdinium trenchii. The sequence continues at coordinate 625,094 of CAXAMN010023807.1, forward strand.
AAAGAGGTCACATAAACTGGTCCTGGCTAATACCGACACTTGTCAAGTTAACTTCATAAGTCATCAGTCATAAGGAAATGGTCAGGTGGGGTGTTGATCTCTTTATCTCCGTATACACCTCCAACCACCTGCAGCTCTGAGGATGTATTTGGGAGCCCTAGTCCCTTAAGGATGTATAAATTCCCCCCTTTGAAGATGCTTTTGATCGTCCTTTTCAGCCCGACCCCTCGGGTCTAGTCCACCACGTCCGGCACGACGTCTTCGTCTTCCGAGGCGTCCGCCCGATTTCCCCCGTGGTGCGAGGGCCCGGAGCCGCGCCGAGTTGTGGCGCGAGGGGCGCGGAGCAGGTCGAGTCCAGCGTTGGACCGAACCGTTTCGGTGACCGGTGGGACCTGGGGGTCCGGGTCCGGTCATACCTGAGGAGGTACGACGTACGAGCCTGGTGGGAATGGGTTAAAAGCCCATCCTGTCAACATGGATTGCACCATTTGGTCAACCAAGAACATGCACATTACGTTACGTGGTCATGGGCGACGTGCGCGTTTTTTTGGCACGCACGGAACGCGGAAACCGACAGATCCGGCAGTGAACAAAGAACTTTTGATGGTTCCAAGACAGCCAGGCACATTCCAGTAACTCGATCCCTTCCAGTTTGACCTGGAAGAAGTGCAGAGTCCGGGCCCAGGGAGGTCTGTCTCTCCTCATCTCCGTCTCTCAGGCGTGGTCTGGTGGCAAGGGTTTCGATTCCATCGAGGAAAGTTTGACCGATGAAGGCCAGGCGGGTTTTGTGGTTTCTGTTTTTTTTTGGAGTCGAGAGTGTGTCCCGAGTACAGCTGCAAAACATGGGAAACATGGTTTTGAAATGTTTTGAACATCTCAGTCCACTGCAGACAGAGTCTCCAGGTGTCCTTTTTGGGGCAGAGCTCGGCAGTTGCAGCGATGAATCCTCGGGGTTCGTTTTGCTCGAATCTACCATTCGACTTGACAGGTCTATAGCTTGTGATTCCGTTGAGTTTGAGACATGTCCGTACGGAAGCCGTACACAATAGAACATTTGCCAAAGAGCGCTGGAATCTGCCAGAACATTGTAATTACGTATGTGTGTCACTGTGACCACTTTTGGCATATGATGCTATTGTGTATAGGAGTTTGTCCATCAACTCAGTGGTTGGTATGTATCCGTCATTCAGACACGGCTTTACCAGGCTATATAGACACAAAGTTGTAGACACATTCTGCAACAGGTTGGGCAACGTTTGGTTGGGCCTGCTTTGAGAAACCACACTGGGACGTCCACGAAGTCCCTGAATGTGTGGCTAAGTGCGGCTCACCTCCATCAAACAGCAATTATTGAATATCATTCTAAAACCTCAGGTTGAATAGGGTAATTCACTGCTCCTATGCATGTTGCTGCATGTGTTTGAATTCTTAGATTACTAAACTATATGTATATAGGGACCTTGAACCTGGACTCTTGGTTTGGTATAGGAGCTGGTTGCTGGTGACGAAAAGTCTCCACCAAGTCAATCGCCTCTGACAGGCGGCAGCAAGAGCAAGGCGAGCCAAGTGACTGACTGGTCGGATCTAGTCGCAGAGTCGATGAGTCGACTGCACCAGTTCGCCAGGTTTCTCAGGTCTGACAAACACCAGTTCCGGTCAACCCGTTTTTTTGAGTTCTACACAACTCAAACAACCCTACCGCAGTTGCAGAGTTGACTTGGCTGTTATCCTGTTCTTTCTTTCAATGTGGAACCATCGAAGTGTAGGCACACAGGGTGAGGCATCGCAATCCCAGACACTCCACATAATATGGAAGATACATGCCTATACATTGACCTCTTTTCAACGATACCCCTAATGATCCCCAATATTCCCATACAATTATGTAATGTAGACTCTTGATTCATATTCCCCCCCAATGATTCTTGAAAGACCTCTGAAAAGATGAGGTGGTTTATTCAGAAAAAAGAGTCTACATGGAGCATATATATGCCAGTCATTGCCAGTCCATGGACTGTTGGGGAATTGAAACCTTTCTTCTCCGTCAGGAGGACGACGTCTGTGCCGATGGAGGTGCCATGTATTTGCGTCCGGGGGGCTCAGCTGCCAGATACCCAAAGTGAAGAACCATTGAGGCGAAACAACGCTTCAGTTAGAGTTGATGATGTTTTTGTGCTGTGTGCTTTAACGTTCTTTTGAGGTCGACTTGGTAGATGTTTAGCTTGTTTAAGCTGTTCAAAGAGACCAAAGAAGCACAAATTGAGGTTGAAAGTTCGAAGGGCATCAACGGCCTCAGGGAAGTTGAGAATCAACAAACCATGTTACAAGAGATTCAAACCGCGCCTGATTCATTGGACCAGGCCTGTACTCCCATTGGATCTCCTCAGATCCTTCACCACAAACCCAACGCTTGAAAGAGCTGCACCGGTGGCACCGGGTGAAGGCAGGCTCCGGCGCACCGGCGCTCCGACCATCTTCCAGTCCCAGAAAGATATGCCGCCCTATAGAACCCATAGACCAACCACCCCAATGTATGGCACACATGGAGTGTCAACCAGGGCACGGGAACACAGCACGCCGTGCGCACGGCGCTGGTGGCCGGCCATGGCTCGACCTCACCGGCATCAGGTCGCTCCCTTGGCGCCATCTTCTTGGGCACGGACGAGCAGCCAGCCCTGCTGAATGCCCCCTGGACGAGACGACGGGAGTCTCCTGCGCTTGACCGAACGCACGACCGAACTGCTTGGCCGACCGGTCACCGCTAGGGCCTAGGGCCTGCTAGGCCCTCCCATAGTTCGGGTCAGATGAGACTCCAAAGTTCGGTCACTGGGAGGTTTGTATAGGCTAGCACACCCGGACCACACCACCATTCACCTCCCGACTCCACCTGGTTCCTCGACTCCGCAGAGCGGCTCCGGACCCCAAGTGCACTGATTTGTAGTGGCCTGCCTGTCCGCCAACTGGGCCTAGCACCCTGGGAACCCTGGGTCCGACGCCGTAAGACGCCGACATGTCACCATGTTTACCCTCTGGGTTGGTGTGGTTCGTCGTGCATCGTGTCGTTGGCAGATGTGCGTCGAATCGCACGCATCTGTTGGGCACGCAACCTACCCCCTCCTGAGATCAGCTGCTCCTCTCTCCCCGATCAGGTGCTCCTCGTGTCAATCCCCTTAGCCTTCCTGGCCAGATTCCTGGACTGGGGCCATGCACCTCGGATGACTCAACGGGTCACCGGTCGGAGATCATTGGAATGGAGCGGAGTAAGTGAGCAGCTGGATCACAGTGGATCACTTGCTGACAGCCAGATCGTCAGCCACCCCAAAATCGGTGTTGAACTGTTCTCTTCACGAAGCCATTCGCGCCCAGTCGCGCGGAACCTGCGAGAACACCCAGCGGCATGGGCGCCCTATCCAATGACATCGGTTCACGCCATCGGTTCTGGTGCATCCGACGAAAGCATCGGTCGGTCTCCGGTCGGAACGAGGTCGGACGATCCGTGTCACGAAGCATCCCGAAATGGCTCAGACGTCGATATGTACACTGTAGCCAGCCACATGGATGGTTTTGCAGCTGTAGCCTCATCGAATCGTCAAGATATTCCTCCAGAAACAGTGTACCTTAAACAGATCATTTCATGATCATTGCATATGAATTACAGATCATTTACCTTTAAAACAACACAACAAATAAAAACAACACATCCAAAAGGGGTTTATACTGCCACGACAACTAAATCGTCCGACTCGCCTCTTGTCCACTCTCTCTCTCTCTCTCTCTCGTCTCTAAACACGCGCTGAAACACAGCAGTCCAGCAGTCCGCGTGTGTGTGCTTCACACACGAGACGGGAGGTCTCCCGTCCCATCTCGAGAGTCTCGGCCGATCGAATTCAGCCGTCTGAGAGGGGTGAAAGACCGAAAGAGCATGAAGAAAGAGACAGACATGAACAGACTACTAGGCTAGCGGGAGTTCAATGCTGCGGCGGTTTTTTTTGGTTCATGTGGTTGGTCTGAAACACATGTCTTTTCACCCTGGTCACCCAGAGCCCCCAGAGCGAACCCGCAGTTCCGCTCCTTGGCGAGGCGTGGGTCTTCCTCTCCTCGCTGGTGGCGTTGATCCCCTTGGCCGAACGCATCTCCTTCGCCGCTCGGCCGCGGCGCAGGAAGGAGGTGAGGCAACGAGCGGAAGGAGCCTCGGAAGGAGCAGGAGGTGTGAGGTGTTTTCTTGATGTTTTTTGTTTTGGTTCATGTGTTCAAAGAAATTCCCTGTGACGGGGGTTTGCTTTTGTTTATTCCCCCCATAGATTACATGCATTTGAAGCGAACACTGGAAGTTTGTGTTGCAAAGTTTCAGGGCAACAACAACTTTATGCTGCACATTGCACTGCAATGCATGGCTGCAGTGACTTTTTTGGGGGGGGTTCACCCGGGCCAGGGATGATGTGGGGCAACGAACCCAACGCAACGTGGCCTGCATAGCAGGCACTGCCATATATTACTACTAATATTATATGTTCGCCTTTTCGTTTTTAGTCTTGGCTCCCTCATAATTGGTCTACGGCTTCCGTCGCGGTCCGGACCCCCCCCCCAAATAATTGGATTATTTCATATCAAATACTGTTACAAGAAATAATCAATTTATTTCATATATTTTGCTTTCGTCCTGGGGCATGTACCACTAAGCAATTCCGCTACGTTCCGACGCCGTCGGTCGCAGGTTCGAACCCCGCATGGTCCACCACAGACAGCCTTGACTCATTTCGAAATTGTTCGCAGCGACCGACCCTGGGTCCACATTTCTCACTTCGTTCCTACGTGCTCATCGAGCATTTCTTGGACACGTGCGCCAGCGCTTTCCGCTGCAACGTTCGGACGCATGCGCAAGGGAATAAGGCCTTACCATATACTTTGTTTTTAATAGCTATCCGCGTGAGCGCGTCGCAAGTTCAATACTTGTATTTGATGCTTTGACATGGTACATTTGTGTGGCAACACTGCGTTGATAAAGCTTCAACCTGTTTGATGCTTTGAAAGATTTTGCATTGATCTACTTTCGACCTGCGTCTTTTGACATACATCCACATATGTGCATTATTCATTCTGGCTTGTTGTGACTGCACCGGTCACTTGCTCCATGTTCTGAGTGACCTTCTGCTCGAGTTGCCTTTTGCATCCCCGTACGCATTTCCTCTACAGATAGGGGTAGCTCGAGGCCCTTACAAAGGGGTCATTTTGTAACAAAGCACTTTTTGGCAGATGCCGAAACTTACACCCTCCCATTTTGTAGAGTCAAAATCGGCATCCAAGTTATGATCAAAAAAATTAGAGAACATTTATATGAGACATGAGGACGTCAGGGTACCCTTTTTGTACAGGGCCAAAATCAAGGAAAAACAGGGGGTCAGGGTACCCTTTTTGTACACGTTTGAGTGTTCGTTTCTTGGAGTCAGATTCTTTAGTCGCCTGAGTCAGATACAAATACATACTCCGAGGTGAAAACTGATCCTTCAATGTCCAGATTCCTGAGCAGTCCTTGTGTTTGTTTGCCGCGTTCATTTTTTAGGATGGGAAAAAGAGCTTTGGGATGCGCCATCTATAGAATCTACAAAAACGCTTGGTTTGGTCAAGGTGCAGCCTTAGTTTTCGTGATGTTTAATGTTCAGTATGTGGTGTTGAGCCATCTATGGCTATGCCGGTTCCCCCCTGAGTTGCGCCAACAACTTTTTCAGCGGCGTACCCGGTGTACATAAAACAAATCCACTCTGCATCCAATGGACTCGTCCCAGTACACGTGGTGCCAACTCTTCCTTCCGCTGACCAAAGAGCATTGAGAAACTCAGCCACGATTCATAAAATGAGGATGGACCAAAGATTTGTTTACACAATGACTGTCACCAATGTTTGTCTTTACAAAGTGGGCATGAACAGAGAATCATATTGGCATGTCACACAAAGTCGGCATGAACAAAGAACCATATTGGCATTTGAATGCATTTCACACTATTTCACAGGACAGCAAAGGTCAAGTTTAGAATGGATAATGTGAATTAGTCTCCAAATACCTGAGGTTCACATTTTGTAGAGATAGTTCAGGGTCATCCCCATTTTGTACTGTAAGCAAGATTTTTAGATGTAAGCACTGTTTAATATACTTTCCGTTAGCACCGCAAGTTCATTAAACAAAAACAAAAAATCATATAGTTTCTGACATCGTCTATTAGAGTCCGATGTTCAACATATGCCATTGCACAGTACAATCGCCGCTCAAGTTTGGATTAAAAAAAGAACAGTCAGATGCGTGCGCACACAGTTTCTCTACAGAATGGTTCCGGAATGGTCAACAAATGGAGTCTTAAATCATGTCCTCGACCAGGTATTTGATACCATTTTGTAGAGAAATCACTTTGCTGAATGGCTGTTTTATGCACTTTTCAGCATAAGATAGTGATCTTCAGGCATAACCTTTTTGTACAAGCCCACTCTGGCCCATGCCATTTTGTATAAGCCCAATGCCCTTGGGTCAGGGCTTTTTGTAGACTGTAACCCTAGGTCCCTTACAAAACTGCGGTTGTCAACCCCTCCCCCCTAATGTAGACGGGGATCCTTTTGCAGCTTCAAAAAAAAGTCTTGGCATTGTTGGCAATTGCGAGACAGCTTGGTGCAAACTAGCATTATCAGACTATACGGTGCTTTTTGCAAGCATCATGGACATCGCACAATATTGTGTGTAAATTGGAGACAGCTTCGTGCACAGAAGCATTATGAAAAGAAAGAAGTTTCTTTGCAAGCGCGAATTGGGTTTTCTCAAAATTGATGGTGCCCTAATCAGCTCGATTTTCAGTTCTTTACCATAATAGTCCTGCTGCAGCAGCCACTTTGCCACTTGCGTGTGGCCCAGCAGAGGTGCAGCTGCTTCCGGGGGTCACAATCTTGAAGTCATAAATAGCCGAAATAATGCTAGGCACGGTGTATATTCGCGCTATCAATTTTGCTTTCCCAAATTCCCAAAGTAATGCAAGCATTTTCGGTTCTCATGGTGTGGAATACCGGAGCTTTTTCTACCGATCGTTTGCACTGTTTGTTGTTTGCCTTCATGGTTTTTACCGTGGGTTTGTCCACGAGTTTTGCGGCCACGCTGGAAGGCGAAGCTAAAGCCCAGGGAGATTGCTACCTTGCCCTTGCATGGAGGGCCCAGCTGAAAACGTACGATCCAATAGCTTATCAAATATATGCTAAAGTATTATAATCTGTATGGTATACTTGTACACTATATTCAGGAATATGCTTTCGGCATAGTGCCTCAGACCTCTCGAACAAGGGACCGAGCTTAGCGTAATTCTAGATGGATTTGGGCTGGATTCTGAATGGATTTGTGCTGGTTTGGAATGATGTCTGGGCGTCCTGTCACCCCTGCTGCCGTGCCCGCCCTTGGCTGGCTGCAGACAACTTAGCGGGTCGCCAACTGACGCTAGACCTGTCTCGGGCTCAGACGAAGTCCTATGCTGCGACGAAGCTTCACTACATTTCATAAGGTTTCGAGCTGTTCATTTATAGGCTTGGAACAAAATAGAATAGTCCCCATTGATGAAGAAATCTATTTCAAGGTATTGAAATAATTTGCGACTTTGATATTGGCTCTGCCATAGGCACCGTGCAAGCGGGTGGGTCGCCAACTCACGCCGGATCTATTCGGGGATCAGAAGAAGTCCTCTGCTGAGACGAAACGTTGCTATTTCATGGGGGTTCAAGCTTGGAACTTTCATGTAAACTTACGCACCGCAAATAAATGCAAAAAAATCGTAGATGTACATATATTTACACCAAAATGTTAAATGGATTTTGATAATATGTCAATATCACTCAAGCTCACTGAATGTAATTTACAGAACTTCAGAGCGATGAGAACCATACTCAACCTACTGCAGGGCAAGTTGGTGGATCGCCAATTGACACTAGACCTGTTTTGGGCTCAGACGAAGTCCTGTGCTGCGACGCAGCATCATTACATTTCATAAGGTTTCGAGCTGTTCATAACAAAGTAGAATAATCCCCATTAATAAAATCAGTTCCAAGGTATTGAGATAATTTGCGACTTTGACATTACCTCTACCACAGGCACAGGGCAAGCGGGCGGGTCGCCAACTAACGCCGGATTTATTTGCGGGTCAGAAGAAGTCCTTTGTTGAGAAGAAATGTTACTATTTGATGGGGGTTCAATCTTGGAGCTTTCGTGTAAACTTATGCATTGCAAGTAAATGCAAAGAATTTGTAGATACACATTTATTTATACCAAAATATTGAATCGATATAGATAATTTGCCAATATCACTCCAGCTCACTGAATATATTGAATGTAGTTTACAGAACTTCAGAGCATTTGGCCCCATTGTTGCATTGCTCAGACTCCGATCAGTCCGGATCCTTTGACACCATCGCTCAGCTCTCAGGAAGCGACAGCTTGGTTGAAGCGTGAGTGTCGCGCAGCAATCCGACTGCAGCTCCTGAAGTGGCAGTCCGGCAGGCGACAGCCACTCGGACGTGTATCCATTGGTCAACCTAAACGATCAATTGCAGTGGGTGGCTGTCCGCGCTTTCTGGCGGTTCTGGTGCAGCTCTGCGATCTGTGGCACTGACCTGTGTCCTGTTCGCCATCCGCCACAAAGGCTGCTGCAAGTGACAAAGAGCTTGCAGAAAGTGATCGATGAGATCTGCAACAGAACCGGGCGGCAGCGAGTGCCGCTGTCGTGGCCGGTCACAGAGAATGCGCTCTGTTGTTGCATGAAATTCGTTGATGCGATGAATGGAAGCCAGACCCATGCTCCCTACTGACGGCCAAGAAGGAAAAAATGTTCGTGGCTTGTCGGTTTGTCAATTTCTTCATTTAATCTATCGGCTTCGAATTTTGAGGATCGTCTTTTTCCGCTGTTGGAACCAGCGGGCCGACCCAAGTATATATATATATATTGCCGATCGGGCCAGTTTGTTTGTTTTTTTGGGGGGGGTCATTTAATATATATGTATATAGATATATATTCCAATAACCATATAGTAACTATTGTACTATGTCTTATTTGGGTAGTCATACCCATTTGCCATACTAAACACCACATTTGTTTGAACCAGTGACCACAGTAAAAAATGTAAAAACACATTTTTGTTTGGGGGTCAATGCCATACCATTGGATCCTGCTTCAATCGCCGACGGTGACAGGGGAAGGTTCTATACCTTTCAAGTGCTCTGATGCGACTCAGGTCACCGAGGATGTGGCCAAGTGCGCCAACGCATTGGATCATAGAGTACTTGGACCGGTACTAGCAAGTATCTAGCAAGTTCATAGAGTATCCAGCAAGTTCATCGAGTTTGGGGTGCGGGATTGGACCGGTGAACTCACTCTCAGGACTGACCCACCTCCCCAAACGAGGGCGCCTGGAGGGCGCCATGCCCATGAATGACCTGAACTTCACCTTTTGAACAAAATTGGAGTTAGGGATATCATCATCATACTCCATGTATTGCACACTAATTATATGGCCCACATTTGGTGGTTTTTGGGCGGTGAATGCAGGCCATATTTACTTCCATGGAGCTTGACTGGGGTATAAAACTGCGGACTGCCCATTCACAGAAGAGAACCGCTGGCGGCAGGGTGTGATTGCAGCTGTGTGAGGCAAGAGATCTAGGCAAAAACTGCAGAGCCCAATGGATTTTTTTTATAAGTTCATCTCCGTATATTCTCATAGTTAACCGCCAGTTGCATGCCTGGTTTGATACTTCTGGATTTTTTTGGAGTTGTTTAAAGAATAATGGTTTCCTTGGTTTAGTATTGTTTATGTTCCCGGTTCCTGGCTGACTCATGAATCCCCTTCCCCGGGGTTCCTGGAGAGGCCAATCCAAGGGTTTGAACGTCCAGTCTTGGAAGTCCTGAAGACCCTGAAGAAAGGGAGCGCTGACTTTTTGGGCCGCCAGAGTTTGGGCCAGGGAGTGTGCACATCTCGAAGCGAGGCGATCCTGAGATCAGATGTTATCGGAATTCTGAAACCTGTGTATACAGTAAACCTTCCCTTCTTTTCAACCGTAACTTGGCTGGCTTGATGCATCTCAATGATTGGTACCTTTTGTTGTGGCCAAGATCCCATCACCCCGCGCATCGATGTGGCCAGAGGAAGGGACGTCCTCGGTCGTCGTCCAAGTCGCCGGCAGGTACACCAACCAGACACTCGGCGGCTTGCTCAATGCGACGTTTGGCTGGGCCGCCTTAGAGATCGACCGGACGGGACGAAGGGCTGGGAAGGGACCGTCTGAAGAGACCAGTGGATCTCGGAGCATCAGGAACCTACAGGAACAACAAGGGACCTGGGGTTCTTTGTTGAGTTGGATTTGTTTAAACTCTTCCAACAGATGGGGAAACAAATGATATCAAAATGTTACAATGAGCCCTAGCTATAGGCTTCTTCAGCTCAGACACTCCCTGTAATACCCATTGTGATGGTCAGCAGCTGCGAACTATCGTCTTCCACTCCGCGGATCGCTTCCCTGCGACGTGATCACGTCGTCCTTCGCCTTCGCGACGTCCGCAGCGGGGCACGGTCCGGTGCCCGGTTGGACCACAGGGAACATCACCGAGCTGGTGGTTTGCATCTTCGCCATCCGAGCGCGGGACCGAGCCACCCACGGAGCGGGGGGGGTCGGATGGGTGCGGTCCCGGCCGTGGACCTGGTGTGGTTCTTGTTGGAGTGAAGAGGTGCTAAGGTGCTAGTTCCATCAGCACAAATGGTTCAGGCATGGGCGGGCATCGGGGTTTGGAATATGTGAATATAGGTGAGTTTGGTTTGGGAAAAGTACTGTTACCCTATCAGACATGTGTGAGTTCGTAGATGCTGAAACCTCATGATCCAATGATCCAATGTCCAATCCTTCATTTTGCGATGTTCGAGTCGATGGATGTTCATGACTCCTTAGATGTTGTTCTATTCCCTATCTTTCAGCACAAGATGGTCAAAGCAAGGTTGGGACGCCGCACAGAAAGGACTGCGCAGTCCCAAAATGTTTGACTGAAGTGAGACCGATACGACAGGTGACCATACCTGTGAACAAAGAAACCTTCACCAACCGCCCCTTTCGTATCCTTTGGTCTTGTTCCAATTCCACTCAAAAAGAAGATGCAGAAATTCTAAAAAAAAAAAACACAAATCAATTACAAATACAATTAAATTAAAGTCCGTCAGGTTATTCTGCTTTATTACAGGCTTCCATTGGACACCCCTTGGAGGGTCCTGGTTATATATGTTGAACATCCGCTCCGCAGACATCCGCAGACCTCGCCTCGCAAGGCGGGCCTCTTTCGTGTTGTGCAGCTCTCGATGCTGGGTCTCTTGCCTTTCATGGTTGGGACCATGGCGGGATCCATCCGAGAAGGTGTCCAACCAGCAGCTGGGAGAGTCACCAGGTGGGGTCTATATACTATACCCCGACCTGCGACGAAGAAACAGCGAAGGGTGCAGACAGGTTGGACGACGTGGAGGTCGAGGGATTTGGGCCCAGACAGTTGGATTTGGAGGAGGGTTCCTTTTTGGGGTTCCTTTGGGTTTGTGGGGTTGAGGGTCCATGGGGCGGCGGCGGTTAGGGTAGTCCATGGTCTTGAGACGAACGAGAGAGCAATTGGTTGCTCAACGTCCGAGACTCGAGAGAAACTGCAACTGGACGCATTAGAGCCCTAAGCTTCCAACTTCAACACCCATGAGCTTACAGGTGATGACCCATAAACACGTGCATGTAGCGCATGCATATAAATACATTGGAGACCGTGAAACGGCTCCCACCGGGCTTTCGTTTCCACCGGTCCGCTCCGTTCGGGGCACGAATCCGTTCTGTCCGTTCATAGAGCCGTCGGGTTTCACTGGTTGTCTTTTAAATTTCAATGGCCTGCTACTGAACCATCATCCACTGGGCCCAGGGAATAGGACATACCCAAGTGTATAACCAAGTCAGAATGTTACATAGCCCCCAAGTGATACAGGCGAAGAACCGGCTGTGTCTGGAACCAACTCACCCAAGAAGAGGAGCACAGGGTGAGTCCCTCAATTGTGGTGGATCTCAGCATGTTCACGGATTGTACACTGCCCGGAGATGTCATTAATCCATTTCATGTCATTCCTACCGGTAGCTAAATTAACATGATAGGTATGAGTCACAAGACTCAGATGGATCGGGTTGAACAGGATTTCTAGGATATTCTATAGGTAACTAAACATGTTGGTGACTGACAGTACCCAGATTGATCAGGTGGATCAGATACCACCTGTGTATATAGAAAACAGACTCTAGACAAAAGAGACTCTTTCATTGTCAAACAGATCTGATTCAAAGCCGCGGACGAGTCACTCTGCTGCTTCTCCAAGGTTCAGTCCTCTCCAACCTGCTCTTAGCTCCGCGGACGAAAAGCTTTCGCCTCACCCGCTTCGGGCCGGGCTGGCGACCTGCCGGCTGGAAGACCATCTGCCGGTCCGACCAAGCCACTGGGTGTTCAGGTTCCGAGACCATGATCATCTTCCAGAGTGTAGCATGGAACCGAAGCGACCGGTGGTGCTGGAAGAGCATTTTTCGATGACCAAGCCGCCAAGCCAGTGGTTTTGGGGGTTCCATGTGGACCTTCGTGCACAGGAGTACACTCCCTGAAACCATCCAGTGAAGAACAATTCTTCGCCCCATATTTCCTCGACCAAACCGGCGGGTCTTGGTCAACAAACGCACGCGTGGTTAGAGGCCCTTCAAACAACCAGTACAACTTGTTTGGTTGGATTGGTTGCCTCATTCAAATCTAGTAGATGGGACAATTCGGCTCATAACGGCTGGCGGCGGTGAGATTGGGGGCCTGGCCCCCAATCGCGACCGGAGTGGCAGTCAGGTTCTGGGCTCCGCCTTCCTAGTGGGGGGCATCAGGCATAAGGACTCCTGTGGGCGTTGGGGGGGGTGGAAAAAAAAGGTCGACCGCCCGTGGGGTGTGAAGAGCATGCAGGTTGGGACCGGGCACCCAGACGCGACCCGTCTGGGACTGCCGGCACCACCACCCCCGGCCCTTTCTCGGCCAAGCGACGTCCCAAACATCGATGGAAGGGACCGATGATTCGATGTCAACGTGCGTCATGCGCTAAGCGACCAATTTGGGGTACCAAGGACGTGCTCGGACCGTCGGTGAGAGGGGCGGTTTTCACCTGGGTCTGAAGAAAAGCGCGTTTTCCTAAAGAGAATTGCTGTGTTTAGCGCGCATAATGTCTGTGGATGGGGGTGAGCAGTATTTGGATGAACAAGCAGTTGAAGTAGAAGATTGGCTGCTTGAAAGGATTTGGTTCAGGCCCAGATTCTGATGATAGCATGCAGGTTGGCCACCTCCCCAAGTGGTTTTAGGTTGATCTGGGTGGATGGTTGTTGGATTTTGAGGCGATTCTTGTTACATGCTTTTGTTTGATGTCATGTCAACCTTGGACGCCTTTTAGGGAACCCTTGATTTCGAGACAGCCTCAAAACATGTGTATCTACCCATCACCACATTGAATGGATTCTTTGCCAAAACCTTCACAGGCAGGCTCTATAGAAGGAAACCAAACTCAGCATAGCTCAGCTGACGAGTTTTCACAGTTCGTAGTGTAACCTTCAACTGGTTCCAGATCCAGGTCTGACAGACAATTGAGTTGTGTGAAGTTTTGTGCTTTTTCTCTCCATCGTCAGATTTGCTGTGCGGTGCCTTTTCGCACCACACATGTTGCTTTCGTGCTTTACCCAACATGGCCAGGTGTGCGTCTTCGCACCGTTGTGTTGGATACCCGGTGCTATTGAGTTGTGTTGGATACCCGGTGCTATTGAGATACCCGATCAATACGTATACAGCTTGACCCCACCCTGGCCACACGGTTGCGACCACCTCTTTGGCGGTTGTTCAGACCCTTGGCTAGTTCCTCAAAAAGACTTTTGGAGACCTGCTGTGGAGGATGCTGGTTATATAAATGGTACATGTCCGGGATCGGCTCCGCGTTATTTTGAAAAAAACATCCATTTCTCCTCCCTTCCGTGGCGACGGCGACTGAATTCTCCGACGAAAAGAGACTGTTGCCTCGATCGACAGGAGCAATACTTCAATCGGTTCAAGCCTAAGATGCCAAAAAACGACGCGGCGGTGCGTGTTTCGCCGGAAAACCCACGGCTTCAAGCGCTGGGCGCCGGAAAAATGGATGAGGATGAGGAGGAATCTCGGTAGTCCCGTGCAGTACGCGTGCAAGTCCAGTCTGATCCAGTTGACTTCCTGGTCCCAGTGGACTCACATAGAGCGATAGGGGTGCCGGTTCCGAACGGAGGTCGTCGGGGTGGGGCGCCCATGATTCCTCCACTCACTGGACGAGCCAAACGGGACCCAAGTCATGTGAATCCTGGTCCCCTCGACCTGTTGGGAAAGCCGGCTGTCCATGCGAAAATCGCAGGCCTGCATCCTGTGTGGCTAGCACTGTGTGTATGGTGTGTATGCAGTGCAAACCAAACTCATCCAATTATGAATCACCCAATTCATTATACTCGTATAGACACTCTTTAAGATACTGGTCAAAGTATCTCCAAGATTTCCACCAGGAGGGCAAGCGGTTCAGCAGTTCAGATCTAGGTACGAAAACGGATCCCTAGGGCCCTAGGGTATATACGTGCAAGCGGAAAAGGATCCGCTATTTCATGGACCTGACTAGTCAGAGTGCATCCCAGACACAGTCTGGGACTGGACGTGCGGCCGCCCCATCATTGGTCGAATAGGCCAGTTCTAGACGCGTCATGTTTAACAGATCGATGTGAAACATTGATTCCTGACCCATCCTGACCCCCTTTGACCCACCCCAGTCGCGTCGCCGCGTTTTCTTTCGATGTGGCTCGCTCCTCGGTGAGGTCGGCAGCCGTGACCAACACCGGGCTGCTGATCTTCGCGGTCTTGGCGCTCTCGTGGCTCGGCACGCACAGAGCCGCCAGGTTTGGGGAGCAGTTTGGGAAAAAGAGAAGGGGATATAGTGTGAGTACTGTAGGTAGAGAGAGTTCACCACCATCTAGCTAGCATCATTAATATTAAGTGATGGATTTGATAGTAGTTCACAGAGAGAGGTGGATCTCTGGATATCTCTGGAACGAGTGCAGAATCTTTGTCTACCAGGACCTGGTGATCTTTGTGATATCATGTGAATTCATGTGATATCTTGGTGCGATGTTCATCATTGATTTAGGCATCTTTAGGCCGTAAACTGTGCCCTACTCCACCGAGTTTGCAGTGCCCTTCCGTGGGGCCAAAAGAGGGAGCCGGACGCCGTGTCGCGCTGCTTCCCATCAAGTCCTCGACTCGGATGTGTTCTTCCTCCTCTATAGACCCCGATTCCCGGGTCGACCCGTTGTCCACCGGACGTGGGACTTGACCAGGGACTGTCCACGGAGATCCGCGTTTTTTGTTTTTTTTCGTTTTTTCGAAGGCTTCCATTTGGTGCTCCAGGTGTTAACCCACGAAGGAAGTCCACGCAGTCGGAGGTCCCATGGGGCCACACTTGTCCCAGCCACGGCACCACTGCCACGTGCCACACCCTGCCACCGGCGCCCCAGGCTGCCTTCCATCCTTGATGAGACCCACTCCGGCGCTGGTGGGGCTTGGACACCCAATGATTTGGGGCGGAGTTATTTCTTTGGGGGAGAGTGTCAACTTATGTGAACTTGTGTTTGGGGGAAGACACACAGACCCACCAAAAAGAAAACAAACATATGTTTTGCTGTTTTTTTCAACAGAGTTGTTTTAGAGTTTCAGAGATCAGTTTCCATGTTTTGGGAACGCTTGTTGGCAGGTCTTTTTCAGTTGTTTTGCCATGCACCCCAGAATCCTTCACATGTGCAGGTGTGGCAGGTCTCTCGTTTTGTTTTTGCACAAATCTCGATGAAGGTGTTTCTTCTTGGTTCATGAAGAATGCAAACAATTTTGATGGTTGCACATACCGTATATGTTCAGTTATTTTCCTGGGGATGTGTACTATCTACCTGATCCTGACATATCCTGATTATGTTGCACAAGATTGCTGTTGATGACATGAACGAGTTTCCAAAGACCAGGAATGACCAAAGAGGGATGCCTACTGTGCTTACAGTTTCATCCCACCAGAGCCATCGAATCCCCATACATCCACAGGTATTCCTTGGTATTCTGATTTGGACTGACCAACAATAACTCACTCTCCACCATGTTTGGTCTGACGCTGGTCTAACCGCCGCTGCTTCAGTTCTACTTCCATAGCACAAAGGAAGAAACCGAACGGAAAGGAATGCGTCGCAGAGATTTGTGGCCAGGTTCTTTGTGTTGTGATCGTTGATCCTTTGACCCTTCCGCTCGAAGCCATGTCGCGCCTGGTCGTGAGCCTGATGTGGGCGCTTCGCTACACACTAGCAGAGGAAAGCTGTGATCAGGCCAGTCGTACAACTGGGACATGGGAAATATAAAAGCATAAACAATAGGTTGTGTTTTGAGCATCTTTTTGATTAGTTGATATTCACAGCAAGGTCAAGGCATCTTAAAACGATAAATCAAATTGAACATACAAAATAAAGAACTGTCTATTCTTAGAATGACACCCATCATCCTCATGCTAACCGTCATTGACCGCCCAACCAGGCCGCCCTGCTGCAGCGCCATGAGGGTCGCTTCTACCACGAGGTCACCGCCGCCGCTCGGCGGAGCCGGCCCCAACGCCACGGGATCAGCGAATCTCGTGGAGAGACGGAATGCAGAGTCTGATTTATAGAGTAGAGTTGTTTTGGAGCATTACCGGAATGACATATAGGAT
The DNA here is from genome assembly GCA_963970005.1 of Durusdinium trenchii. Classification (NCBI taxonomy): domain Eukaryota; class Dinophyceae; order Suessiales; family Symbiodiniaceae; genus Durusdinium; species Durusdinium trenchii. The sequence continues at coordinate 641,933 of CAXAMN010023807.1, forward strand.
GTCGACATCTCGCAGCTTTCAAGATATGTCCAGATGTTTCATCATGATAAATGATATGTTTTTTAATTTCGATGTTCGAATGTATGATCTTGAGGATTGACCCTCATGACCCTGCTTGCGCGATCCTCCCGCCCTCCCGGCTTTCATTCGGGGGCGCGAGAGCCCCGGTGATGCCGCACGCAGTCGTGGCGAGTGTTTGGAACTGAGGACGTTTGGAACAAATCCAGTTGGCTTCCAAGGGCATCAGTGTTACCCACACCGAAGCAGGCGCATCGGCGCTATCCTCGCCTGCTGCAGTTCCGCGAGGATGAGTTTCTCTACCAGGGCCCAGTATAAGGGGCGGTTCATGGACACCTCATAACCTATAAGGAGCCATTATTGGACACCCCCTTAGGCGGCCCTGGTATATGTTTCTTTTGTGGTTCTATTAAATATCGATATAGTCCCCAGCCTTTTCTCGGCCAATCTATCCCAGACCGACTTGGGCTCCGAACGGCCCACCGAAGCGTTTCGGTTCGATGCCGGGGTCGAATATGGGGCGGGCGTTCGGAGCCTATGCGGCGGCATATTATTCCAGTCCCATGGAGTGTCTGGGCTAGGGATTGGAGGCCCGTCGACAGAATGAGCCATGAAGGACCGTGCTGTTTTTCGGGGTGGTGTGAGGATAAAGCGGTGGACATACCGAAGCACAAACATCAGTAGCGAGTTCATCGCGCGATTGATTTGCTGTGCTGCTGTGTGGCCGACTTCCCTCGGCGGTTCGCAGGTGGAGCATGCGATGAAGATCCACCAATCGGTGAGGGACCATGCGGTCAAGAAGGATAAGAGTGGCACAAAGGAAACGCGACTTCGATGAGATGGAAGGATAGGTTTGGATCAGGTTTGGATGAGTGAGGGGGATGCTAGGGTGACATTGGTTTTCTGGGATGATGGTCAGTGATGGTGGGGGACATCTCCCAGTTCCAGGATCTCTTTGGTGGTGGTTTTGCATGCCCCTCAGAAGTGAAGTTGAGCAGTGTTGAAGCCAAACACGGGCCAATGTTTCACTTCCATGAGTGTTTGAAGAATTCAGTCGAATCTTGCAATAAGACCCTTTTACAGTCCAAATGAGGGGGTTTTATTATGCTTTATGAAGCATATCGAGATTCTACACGATCTACTTGCGTGTAATCAGTTTTATGTAACTTCGGAACAACTTGTTTAATCAAGGGGTATCTGGAGTGATACCTGCAGTGGTACAATGGTTGGGTTTTCTCAACCCTTCTGAAGCCTGGGATTGGAGGAGAAGGTATAAAAGTCATGACAAGTAGATGGTATACGGTATATCCAAAATGTGTTTTATGTTGGATTCCGTTGGCAATCTACTTTGATTGTCCAAGTGAAATTCGGCCTCAGTAAGGCCGCTCTGGGACCCAGACACTCCATGGGACCGGTGTATTTGTATGGTTTCAGGGGCCAATGAAGGCATATTCCATACATGTAGTGTTTGACTCTGTGATGGAGATTCAGCTTTACAACCAACCGACCAACGAAGCAGGGCACAAAACAACGACACCCTCGCCAGTCGCCAACATTTCCAGGAGTAAATATCACAATCCTTTAAAGAACCCTTATCGTCCAAACCCTCTTGTCTTGGACTGGTTTCAGATGGCACAAAATCCCTCAAGTTCAGTGTTGTAAACATGGACCCCCCGGTATGTTCAAGACCATCTTTGGGTGCCAGTGCCATCTACTCTAACCTCTGAAACCGCTGAAACCACGACATGTTGGTGTCCAACCCCCCTCAGATTTCTCGCTGAGGCACGAGACCAAATGCCAAGTGGATTTGCGCTCCTCCTTACCAGTCGCTCGGCGACAACGTCGTGAAACCGTCGCGGCGGATTGGATGGTGACCGTCTCTAATGGAGCTGACGACGAATTGACACGGCTGCGACTTTGGAGCTTTCATCTTTGGAGAAGGAGCAGCCCGGTACGGGCAGTTCCCTCACTACTTGCTTGCAGCATGTACCCCCAACAGGTACAACAACTCTTTGATGTTCAGGCTTTTAAAGCTTTGAAGGAGCCATGAGAGGGATGTGGATGACTACATGATCATCAAACGTAAGGCCTTTGATGAGCAGCAATCGCCTAGGTCAGCAGCAATAGCCTATTTGTGAGTGAAATATGTTCATAAGTGGGTGCGATATGGAAAACTTTTCAGCGCGGGGATTGCTTGCATTACAAGCTCCTTTTCCCACTCCAAGCCCTATTTTTAGTCATTTGTCACACATGTTACGAGAGGAGGACTAGTTCCAAATTGAACACAAACCAACTAAAAGCACACAAAATCTCAACGGGTTGGTAGAATTCAGCTTCCTGAATTTAGTCATGAGATTATATTTGTTCTCAAACTTGTGAAAGTAGCAAACATGTTACGTACTAACACATTTGTTGAATCTCTTACATATGCTTAATGTTGAATACCATTTAAGTGAACTGTTCGAAGAGTGCTTAAATGAAGTATAGCAAGTAATAAACGAAAGTACGATATCCGGGGCTCGAGACTAAGATGTGGGCCCTTCATACCGGCTAGAGTGCTTTTCTAGATCTTGGCCACTTCCCAAAACAGCTACAGTCTTCCTTTAAAAGAAAATCATACAAGCTCCTGAGTACCGGACTAGTGAATCCTTTGTCTCATTCTGCCTCAAGCAGCGACCAGATAGGGGGGTCGCATGTAGCGACCAGATAGGGGGGTCGCATGTAGCGACAAGATCATGGGGTCGAGATGGGCAACTCGCCGGCCAGTCGTGGGTGTTCAAGATGACATGAACTTTTCACATGACACTCTGCATGGTTCCACGGCAGAATGTCTAATGCAGCCACGGCAGGAAAGGGTCCACAAGGGGTGTGGCAAGTGCGCTCGCAAGTCCCGAGCCCAGGGATTCCACTTCTTTTCATCTAGGCTTTGGAAGGCCAGTTTGAGCCATCTTCTCACGGCAGTGTTGGAGTGCAAGGCTAGGTTCACCCCAGCTTTCGAAGACGGCATGCTGGTCCCGAAAGGGTTGAGCGTGGTGAGCCAGGAATCACTTGTGTTTAAGGGTGCAGCGCTGCCTTTTTTACTGCTGGAAAGCGATGAGGAGTCGGTGGCCGCAGACGGCAACGACGTGGAATGAGAGAAACAGTTGCCAGGGGCATCCAGGGGCGGTGTGTGTGTGTGGGGTGTCGGTCAGCTGCTACCCTCATCGTGTATATACTGTTAAGAGGCGAGGTAGGGCTGCCAAGAATAGAGAAAGCTCTCCTCGTGGTACTGTAGGGGTAGGGTTAGCCGCGAACTATGATACCGGTATATGTAAACGATGCATCTTCTGATATTTTCAACCGACAAAGAACCGACAACTCAAGGATGAGTGTCTGGTCAGATTGGAACTACACATCATTTTCAATACATTGCTTCCTTGTGACAAAGTTTGAACTTTTAACGACAAAGCATGCTTTTACTTTAACGACAAAGTGCTAAATATTGTCAAGCTTTATAGTAGATGTTAGTAGCCAGCATTTCTGTAATTGGTTGTATCGTCAGACATATGCACATGATACTTACATATCACCCTGCTATTGTAGAATGCTTAAGGAGAACATTTTTTGAGAGTGAAGAGCATACATGTTTTTCAACCTCCTTTGAACTCATGTGATACAGGCAATTGTTCAATAGTTGTCCTTAACCAGTCTACTTCCTTATTTGTATTTTTACGTGTCTGACAAAATTCTAAGAACATGTTGGTTAGATAATCCAATTTTATATATATACAAATCAAGTAACTTGGAAGTGACATTATATATGTAACTTTCCTATGATAGAGTATGGAACTTGATGTTCATGTAACATGTATAGTTGTTGGGTTTGAGTTCGGTAGCAAATTTTGGACATCATACCTTGGGTTCTTACAGCATTTTTGGTAAGTAATATAGGTACACAAATCAAGTAATTTGGAAGTGACATTATATATGTAATTTTCCTCTATTGGAGTCATTAGAATATATATGCAATTCGATGCCATGTCTTGCTTTAACGCATATTTTAAATATAGCTTTTGGCCAGAGTTTGATAACAAATCTTGGACATCACATTCTAATCATGCTTCCTTGGGTCCAAAAACTATACCTACATGCACTTTCAACTTGAGACCACATTGGACCGCCTGCGCGCCAGTCGGTCCAGTTCCCTTCTGACACCACTGTTTCAATCCAATGCCAAAAACAACATTGCAAAACTCACCGATACACCCCAGAAGTCCGCGGAAGTCCGCGTGCGCCTCCGGCCAAGGCCTGCATGCAATACACCCCGGATTGGTGCTGGGCCACGGTGACGGCGCAGTTGGCGGGCTACTTCGATCCCACCCACAACCCAGAATCGGGAGAGCCTGGGCCAATCACTCCGGGCCGAAAAACCATACGATGTCATCATAGTAGAGATTCTTCGTTTTTGCCAAAACCATCATGAATGGGCAATATTTTGGAATAGAAACAAAGATTTTGAACCATCAAACCTGTGACGAAAACAACCATCCCTTTTTATGCGGAGCATGAGTCCAACAACGCTTTGTCAGTTGTTGTTTTGCCACAATGAAACCGTCATGAATTTGCTACATTTTGCTACCATATGCAATTTTTTTGGCACGGTGCTAAGAATATCCATGAGGATACTAGAGTACATCGAGGTCTCAAAAACACAAACATTTTAACATAGATTAAAGTGTTGTTTTTTTTTAAGATGTTTTCTGAACAATGAATCCGGAACATCGATCGAGGATTACGAGAAGTTGGGCACCAGCGGGCTCCACGAGAACGCGCAGCGCTCCGAAAGCTGCCTCGGGGAGGACGTTCGTTGATGACCGGACGTTGAAGCAACATGTGTGTTTGACGGCACATTTAGTTGATGATGCATTCTAAATCATAAGACAATAATCTCAACAACCATGGACCTTGGGTATCCTTGGGTTTGTGACCCTGAACTGAAGTCTCTGTTTGTGACCTCTTTTGGAGACTCTTAGACCGCATCCTGGGATCTCAAGGACGGTCCGTCTTGGTTTGGAGGAAGGTTTGGACATGTTAAGGTGAACCCTACCATCCAAACGCCCAATACTTGAAGGTGGTTACACCAAAAGGCGTGAACTCATACAGATTTTAGGCATTTGCCGCCATGTCAGCCTTCAATTTGCGCTTGTGGTGATCAATTGGTCCTCTCCAGCGTTGATTATTGGTGATTGGTGGTGTGTTTTTGGTGGTGTCGTCTCGATTCGGCGCAGGACTCTGGCGTTTTTGGTGTCACCGCGCCTCTCGCGCCTCCCGCATCCAGTCGTCCGTGCCCTCCCCCTCGAAGCCGCATCGGTTTTCGGCGGCTCGACGCCAGGAGTGCCGCATCGTGGGGTCCCAATTTGCGCCCAGCATCATGGACGTGCCTTGGATCTCCAATGTGAGGAGTCCGTCGAAAGCATTTGACGATCCACGACGGGTGTCGTTTCCGGCCAGCTGGTATTTCTGTCGGGGATGGCGGACTGCAGCGAGGGATTTGAAGCGCGACCATTTGTTCGGAGTGGAACAGGATCGAGGTTTTGGGTCTTTCCAAGAGAGGTTAAGTGACCTCGGAGTGTAGAGGGTGACGTGGTTTTTGTTTATAGGGTGATGTGCGTGCTGATGTGGTGTTTTGTCTTCACTGGGTGCATCCACCCTTCTGTTTTTCTTTTCTTGCTTTCCCGGTTCGTTAAGCCACGGTTGGGGTTTGACCTCCGCGGAGCAAAGGGCATGTTGTTTGGGGTTGGGTTTTGCGAAGTTTCTCCATATTTCTCATGCACCAGGCGGTGTTTGCTGAGTTCATCAGAATTTTCGGTATGACCTTAGTGACTTCGTGGATTGGATTTCTCAAATTGGTGTAAGTGTGTAGGCCTTATAGGGAACGTGAGCTTTGTAAGCTTCGCAGATACCACTGCCAAGAAAGAGAGGAATCCCTTTGATTGCGGATCATTTCCCACTGATTTTGGGAATGCCCTTGATTTCTGGCCATGCACACATTAGTTGTATAATTCTTTTTTCAGCAACTCCCTCAAATTGAAGTATGAAAAAAGACAACAATCACATAATCAATAGATTCTTTAAGAACATCGTTGTTCACAGTTTCGTTCACATGTCGTTCCTCTCCTCCACCTGGTTCCATCCGAACGCCCTGTTGTCTCACCATTCGACGTCCTCGACCGTTTGAACGAGGCCTGTTGCTCTGAAGACGTGGAGCCCTTTCGGAGCAGCTACCTCTGCGACACAGGCAATTCGCTTCAAACGAAAACGGGGCGGAACCTGGGTGTCAACCATGGGTGAGCAAACCGGTGACGTATGGTGACGTGTGACCAAAGCATACCTGTTATTTCATGATCTGTTGTTTTTTTTGGGGGGTCACTTAAAAATCATGGGATGTGTGCGATGTGTTGTTGTTTTTTTCTGGATCAATGTAGATCAAGTCTCACACACCCATTTTGGTTGACATTGGTTGACCATGCAAGTCGTGATCAAATGACATGGCCGTTACACGAAAAGGAGGATTCCAAGGGGTGCTTTGGTCCTTTTCCAATTCGTCCAAACCTGTCCAGACGGATCGTACCGACTGCCCTTTGGTCAGGTTTTGAGGGGCCGTTCGGTCCGACTGCCCTTGGCCCTTCGGGTTGATCAGGCGCTGACGTGGGAACCATTGAGAAGGCCATCGACTGGGCCACCAGCCAGAGCTACGTCGCCAAGGAGGGTCCGCTGAAGGAGGCGCCCAGACCGACGACCGTTGGGGACCCGCGTGGTCCGCGGATCCGCGGCAGGACTCGCAGCTTTCTCCCTTGGATGTGGATTTGTGGTTGGGTGATGTTGGGTGCTGAGATGTGCTGAGGCAGTGAAATCGGAAGAAAGGGCACGGATATCGTAATAGGATATAGAAACGGTGCCGTGGTGGTGAGGCATTTCCAGATTGGAGCTTATACATGATTTGACTATACATAGCTTTACTATCACATTTGATCCGCCACTTTCGATGGGTTTTTGGATCCTTGCTGTTTCTATGATGATCTACACTTGTTCCCCAAACTTATAAGTGTTACGCAATATCTTCGTGAGACATGAGATATCTATACTTTAAAGAGGATTTAGTTTGGACTCAGTAACTACTCGACCGGGTCAACAGCGCCAGTGCCTTGATGTGACAGGAGGATCTCATTGCTGTGCTGAACAAGGGCCACCCAGTGCCTTGATGGGTTCGCCGGAAAAATCACCGGTGATGGAAAATAACATCACCCAAACACTCCAGGGGACTGGCATATTTTCATTAAGGGTGGTTGAAGCGGGGTCAATGTAGGTGCAATATATGACAGTCCCATTAGTCGTGTCTGGGTCAAAATGTCCTCAGTCACTGGCGGGGATCGGTTCGGTTTTTTTCGGCACCAAAGTGGAAGGAATTAGGGTACCTTAAGTGGCGCTTGGGCGCCAGGTTCAGAGTATACATGGCTTTGAGCCCTGTAGGGTTTGTTTGTTTGTGGAATCGGAATCGGGTTTGGAGCTCTAATCTGAACACCCAGTTCGTGGAGTGCAAAAGGCGCTACATCCTACACCAATAGATGGATATTCCTTTGGCTTTCTGGGCTGCGTATGTTGCCCAGGTTGCTTTCTGTGATGGCCCCGTGTGTTCGTTGATGCCCTTCCCCAGCAACTGTCATGATCCACTGAGAATGGCCAATACCTTGCGTTACCCCAAATTGCCCGTGGTACTGTAGATGATTGGCCAATGCTTCTTGGCAAGTGCCTTTTTGGTATGCTAGTCCTGGGTGTTGGGGAATCTACCTCTCTCCAACCTACTTCCCACTAGGTTCACTTGCTTCATACACAGTCACGATGATTGGTATGATTCCATTTGATTTCTACGTTTATACAAAGTGCCTACGGCATACCTGGACCCTCCTTCCGGCTCAAATACTGCCATGGATTCGGGCTTCTTTCTGGAGGAGTTCCTAGGTCACCGGCATCCCCAACACGTCCACCACGCCATCAACCACACGTCCACCACGGACCCCACGGACCCATACCGCGCCCCGACCGGCCTTACGGACTGCTCCGCGAGGTGCCGTATGCCGTCCTTTGGGTTGATCCGGACACCGGCATGTACCGAGGCGGAGGGCACAGGGCAACCGTTCCACGGGTAGGTTTACGTTTACGTTTGACGCTGTTGTCTTTTTTGGGGTTTTCGATGACGGACCCGAAAAGGGTGGTCGAATGGGGTCGATGAAACAGTTTAACGAAGTTTAGCGACTTTCTTCGTTGCGCCATGCGCGCGGATTTTACCAAGGTTTAGGTGTTTGGTGGTTTGGTTTCGACCTGGACGACGGCCGTGACTGGCGCAAGGTTTTGAGGAACTCAAGGATCAAAAAGCAACGTAGACGGGTCTAGACGTGGGAAGTATGAGTGGACACAAGGTTTTGCGAATGACTAGCATGTGACTTTACCAACACGAAGAGGTATCTAAGTCTCGGACTACGTTCCACTTCTGTTTCTCCCGACACGTCCGTTCTTTTTCTCCTGAAAAGCTAGTCTGAAAGCTTCCCACAGAACCGGCAAGGCAAGGCATCCTGAAAAAATACGCAGTGGTGAATATTAACCAAGTCCAAGACCTGCACGACCAGGTGGTCGCGCCGTCACCTCGGGCCGGTAGTTGTTCGTATGCGAGCGTAGTCATCAAAAATCCATGCAGGTGGTCACATCATGATCTTGGGCGGCTGCAATGGCCAAGGCAAGTATTTCTTGCACGCCACCTGGTGGAACAGTCCTGGATTCAGTAGATTCGGAGTCAAGCGGGAGGCCAGGCCGTGGTGAGTACGTGATTGACCTGTTGTTTTTGTGACCTTTGCAGATGTGAGTCATCATGAAACATCCCAGGATTCCCTTTTGGTGCATCCTGATCTACACTCCCTAATTAGCTGAAATCATCATGGAGGTGGACAAACACATATATATATATATAGCTTATTTGTGGAGGAACATGGTCATCCAAGAACCACGGAACCATGTTCCACTTCCACGATGATTCCAGGGAGCTTAGTCCTTGTCTTGAGAGGCCACCTATTAGGGGTTCCTGGCATCGGTACTAGGAGCAAGGACGCTACTAGGGGCTCCTGGCCGTACTATTAGGAGCAAGTAGCTACTAGCAACCAAAGAACCTTTTGGGTGCTTCTGGGTGCTGCCCAGTAAGACTGAGACCACGGCTCGAGGCAGATGGCTCGAGGCAGACCAAGAGCCAAAAGCGAGTCCCATGGCACCTGCTCCAAGCTTCAAGAAGCCCCCCCCAATTAACGCGTAGCAGGCTTGCTTGTTTTGACACCAACAGAATGTCACGAAGTCTCAATTCATATTGATCATGGCTTTGACATGTATGGCTACACCGTGGAGCCGTGGTGTTTTGTTGGGATTCGCCCAGAGTTTGAACATCAGCACGGACCGCCCTTCTTTTTCACCGGTGGGTTTGGAGTCAGACCACCGGTGATCCCAAGGACAGCCTTTCAAACCTCACCCGCACGGATACCTGGCAAGAGCTGTCGCTCGGCAGATGGTGAGGGTCCTCGCTTGGTCTGGGTCCGGCGGGGCGGGGAAGGCCGCTGTGCGAGGAACACGGCCGCCGGCCGCTCCATGAGTAGGGTATAGTTAGTACATGTTAGTACTATGTATAGTCCATTTGGTGACCCGTTGCATGATCCAGGGGAGCTTAGACAACCTGAGAGACAACCTGAGTTGACCAGTGCAATTGGAAGCCACTCATACTATATATCAAACTGCCCATATTCTATATATATACGTTATAATACGTTTAACTTGGTCATGAGCTACCAAATGTCCTGTTTTTTGTTGTCCAGGATCAACATTGAACATACCCAGACACTCATGGCCAGGGTCAAGGTAAAAATTCCAGCCCCCTTTGTCGTGTCTTGGATATTGCAAACGTCAGGCGACCAAAACAGGCGCGCTGGGTTTTGAAGATGATTATGTCCATCTTCTGAAGCTATCAAGGAGCACCCACCAACTCCTGAAACACCCAAAGCCATCACACTCCCTGTTTGCTGGGAAAGTTGGGCCATGCACTTGAGTCCACGGACTTCTAGTCTATAGCATTCTATAGCCAAAAGCCATCTATAGCCTATAGCTCTCTAACTGGAGGGAAAACTCTCTGTCACTGTTTGGACCAACGCTCGCGATGGCGGTTCGTTCGCTGCGTGTTTTTGTTGCGCGCCAACTCGCTGGCTGCTGCTCGAGGACCCACGCAGAGCTCTTGGACTACAACCCTTGGGCCATGGTTGGATGCTTGGCCCCAAAGATTCTGCGGAACACCCCGGAGGGAGGACGCGATATACGAACGGAGCGACGGAGCAGAGGACGAGCATCGCCTCGGTTTGTTGCGCCAGGGAGCGAGCGATGTCGCTCCATCGTACGCTACGAACGGGGTGCGCTTTCCGGGCCTAACAAAGGACATAAGAAAATCCAGGACTCCAACACCATTTAGGACGACCAGGAGCGACGGCCGATCATGGCCAAAGGGTGGCAGATTTCATGATTTTCGGTCAATGGGGGACGGCACATATTTCAGATGTCGCTTTTCAAAGAGGACCTTTTTCAATTAGAAGTCGTTGTGGCCACAGCAGGTATGTCCCAGAGGGGGGCATGGCACGTGCGTATTGGGCGTTGAGGTTCGGAGGGTCGGCGCGGCGTGTCACGCAAATAGGATCAACCCCTGGCCGCCCGACTCGGAAGTTGAACGATAACCATGACAAGTCCTCAGAACTCCGATGGATCCGGGATGACGCCGGTTCCAGCGGCTTCCCATCCCAACACCTGTGGCTTAATGATATTAGCAACGAGGAACATGTTGATATTTGTTGATGGAAGAGGCTTGACTCATGTTGACACCATACTAATCCACTAACTCGTGATCCAGTTTTCAGAAAGATCAAACAATTAGGATGCAACTTGCGTTGCTTTTCTGCACGTCAACGGACGCTCTGTGAGTGTTTGTTGCTACAAAGGCTGCGCTGTCTCAGGAACTGGACAGCCGATCTGGGTGATTCCTGTAGGTCATGTCAGCTGCCTGGAGCGTTCCAGTCCACCGTGGCATCCCGACGTGGACAGCCCGTTGTCACAAGAACGGGTTCCGACGTTCATCATGAGTTGATGAGTTCATGTCCGGACGTCGGACATGATGTTCAGGATGCCGAAAGCAGAATGTTTCTCTGCCCCAAACAAGATGCCGATCTCCGTTAGGGGGGGGGGGCAACCAAGCCGGGCTTCTGTTGGAATGCCGATCAGGAAAACAAAGCCCGGGCTTCTGTTCGGACCGCCTCCGCGCCTCCCACCGGCCCGAACGCGGACCTGAGACAACTGGCCGGCGGTGGAGAAGATCGATGGTGTCCCTGTGCAGCAAGCGAGCAACGAAGCCCTGCGACTTGGTTCGGGGTGTGTTCGGAGAGGGTGAGAAGAGGGAGAAGATCGGGAAGCCGCTCCGGGTCGAATCGGGTCGACGCATGGGTCTAGTTGTCCTGGATCTAGTTCCGAGGATCTCTGGAGGTGTGGAAGAACGGGCCATCGAGGAGTCGGCCTTGTGTTCTTCCTGTTGAACTGCAACACAGCCAGGGAGAAGCCAGGTGATCCTGCAGATCTTCCTCCAGTTTTCATAGACCAAGACATACCAGGACCTGGCCTGTCCGTGACTGTTCGACAGATCCCAGGGCATTTTTGAGGTCACGAACAGGCCTGCTTGTGACCGGTCACAAACAGAGACTCCAGAAAGAGGTCACAAAAGGCTTAGGTCCTGGTAGTTGGTGGATGATTCCAGTGGCTCATTGTCACCAGCCCAGCCCTATGAGAGCCCGAAGTTGGTCAAACATCTGTGGATGGACGTCCAAGGAATGGCAGTGAGTGGAAGATGGCACAAGTTATCCCCAAGTTTGGTGGTTTCTACAGACCCCCATCTTTAAAGGCATTCACAGGGTTGGTGATTTTCATGGATGTGGCCACTTATGACAGCCAGATCTTCATGTTTCGTTGGTGGCCAACTTACTAGATCTTATGGGCGCCTATGAACGGATCGTATATGCACTCCAATGATCCACTGGATTGATGACGACACTGATGCACGCACGCACCAACTAGGTATGTTGACACAAAAGAATGAGCACAGCCAAGGAAGATGCCAGGAACTGGCACCAAACTGACCCGTGAATGGTCTGAAACATCGCCAACTGCAGACACGACTAATGGGACTGTCATAGGACTGCCGCCCCATTGACCCCTCTGGCACCACCCCTGGCCTGATCAGCAGTCCTATGGCAGTCCCATGGAGTGTTTGGGAACAAAACCAAGATCTGAGGCGCAAGTGGGGCCGTGAGAAAGGCGTCTTGGGACGCTGGTTCTACAGCTTTGTTTTGAGCCACTCGGACTGCGACCATTGTCTTGGGCTTAACACAAATTGGAGAAGGATTGATTGAACAGGAGTAATTCATTTTTCACAGATTCGGATTGATTCACATGGAGAACTACAAATAGAAGATCGATGAATAAATACTTGGATTTAACACATATCCAATTCTCGAGCCCATCGGAATCCCAAAAACAACTCACGCGGACTCTGCCGAAGGCTGTAGACGGCACGAGATTGACGTTGTGTAGACGGCACGACGGGCGTCCTGGGTCATGGCACCGGGCACCCTGTTTTCTTGCAACAGAACATGAACAGAATAGACTAGCCAACCTACCAGGTCAACCAGGCCCAGGGTGAGTTCCGGGCTAAACGGGTTTCGACCTCAGCCACGAGACTTTGGTGTCATGGTTGGTTGCGAGCCTTTGAGACTTTGAAGGATTGCAGGGACTGAAGGTCATAACAATATTGTTGGCCGTCCTCAACCATTAAATGAATTGGTAATGTCCAAGAGCTTGACATTTCATAGTTTATTTGAGGCCACTTCACTACAACTGCTTTTTGCAAAGTAGAGGCTAGCTCGAATGCTGAACAGTCCTGTTTCCGATGTTCCAAGCAAGGGTCTGAAAATGCATTTAGTACCCTTGGAAAGCCAAGGTTGCGCATAGAAGAAATCAATAAAACGGGTTCGAACTTATTAAACCAATGTGTTTGGGATGGAAGAGTCGCTCTGAAGACATGGGGCAAAACCCCGTGAAACCACGATGGGATCCTCATACGGCTACGCACCTTGGCCACTAAAAACAACATACAGAGCTATAAGCTCTGGTTGCTCATGCTTAAACATACAAAGGGTTCTCCACCTAAGCAACTTACTTCGGAGCTTTACGGTCATGCAAATGTGTGGCACCCGTTTCATGCTTTACGTGACCTCCGATCCTTGTTTTTCCTTCCATGCCAGGCTGTCCCTTTTGCCCATCGGTCCATAAGACGAAAGACTCGTCTCGCCCGAGCCGAGGCAAAGATTTGTACCAGCTGAACATGCAGTACTGAGTACTGAGAGTTGCAACTGCGGGGCAACCCTTCCTTTTTTCGAGGATAAGATGTCCTCTCCTTCAGGCCCCCAAGCAGTCATCAGCCGCATGACCGATGGTACAGAATAGGCAGTGTGCTCTTCAACTAGCATCAGTGGTCGCTTCAATGGACACCTCTGCCCAACGGGCTTTACCGGCATGTCGTGTGATCCGCACATCGAGAACGCTGAAGACTGCTTCGTCAACTGAAGCTCCGGGAGACTTCGTGAACCACGCGTTTCCTCTCCCCGCACTGAGTCTTTTCGATTTCAAGGCTGAGAAAAAGAATCCTCAGATATCAAAAACGAACTCCACGCGTGAAGTCGCCTGGCGGTCCGAAGCAAGACCGAGACCTGTGTCCAAGTGCTGGAGATGTGTTGTTCTTCATGTTTGGGTTCCGCTTCGTTCTATCCCTATAGGGGCTTCAACTACGTTGAGAAGATGGTTATGGTGGTTGCCAGGGAGGTCCAACCACCTTCAACCACCTTCTGATTCTGAGGAGATGGGCCAGGAGCCTTAGCATATAGATGGGTATAGTATGGCATAGATACGCTTTTGTTAAAATGAAACTTTGGGGCAAACCTGCCTTTTAACACACCGAACATCCCGGGCGCAGGTGTGGACCGCAGTGACCCATCTCACGAGTCAAAACAGTCTCACGTCCGTTTGACGGAGACTCTGCTGCAGACTCAAGCGGCAAGCTGTCAAGGTCAAGCGGCAATGCCTGGCATTTTCGTAGTTTTGTGTGTCTTTATTGTGTTTGTGTTTTCGGTCTGCGAAGGAAAACACGTTACATTTGAAAGAAAGAAACGACAGCGAAGTGCCAGGTATGGGCAGCCCGCACACCGTAACCCAATGCAGCGAACGACCTGATGTCGGTAGGTCAACCAAGGTATCCCGTTCCTTTTGTTAATCCACAGTCATCTACCCAGACACTGCATGTATGCCATAATATGCCTACATTGCCCCCCCCAAAAGCACCCCTGGCCTGATCGGCAGTCCTATGGCAGTCCCATGGAGTGTTTGGGATATGAAGTAAAAAAGAAACGTAACAAGCAGGCGCAATGAATTCCATTGGAGTGACCGCCTTCTCGAAACGAACCCAGACCCTGCTGGGGTTTCACCTGGGTTGAAAAACCACCCAGACCCTGGGTCTTTAGTCCGTCCTGGCGCCAAGCGGACCGGACCGGCTTCGCCATCTTCTTAGGTCCACACAGAGATCAAGGCCAACCATCCGCAAGGTGACCTGGCAAAAAGTGGCTCACACACCGGGAGGGGAAGGAGGTGTGATCAGGCGGCCGGGCATTGGAGAAGCCATCCGTGAGAACGGGAAGGGCCATCTGAGGCTGGTGATCCATTTTCCTTGAGGTCCTTCCTTGCTGCAGAGATGCTTCTGAATGTATGTCTTAATTAGAGTCTTAATTGCTATAATTGATGTGGTTCCAAAAATGAAGACTGTGGACCCAAGGGTTTTTGCGTTATAATTGTGTTTTTTCTTCCACTTGCTTTTTGGATGCTGCCCTTGTTTTTTCAATTCACCCTGGGCTTTGGCTCGGACCGGGCTTCATGATGGCGCCACGTGTTGCTCCACCAAGGCTGGCTGAAGGGCAATGGCAGCATGGCCGCACTATGCCGCACTGCAGTCTGTGGTAGGCCATCATAGATAACAAAACATTGACCACTAGGTGTATAGATCAGATAGTGTTCATATCTTCATTGTTTCTGATAGTGTAGACTTTTGAGGAAGCATGAAACATCCTGAAACCATATGAAACAGTGGCCTGGTGAGAAACATCTCCTGTGTACGGTATGACTGGCGACCTGGACTGCCTGGCGCGTGTTGGGCGGCGTGGCATGGGCACTGTTGGGCCCCTGGAAGCGGTGGTCTTGGATGACGGAGGTTTTGATGCGCCATGAGGTTATGAATTAAAACAACCCACAGACACTCATCATTATATACTTATTATATACTCATATATCATGATACACTCATTCATCATAGATAGACACTAGATATTCATATCATACACTCAAAACAACTGCTTAGATAGATATAGAACATCCAACTGCATCGAACAAAACAACTGCCACTACGACTCGTCCATCACTACGACACGTCGCCTCCCACGGTCGCCTCCCTGGTCCGACCCTTTGGACCCCGGCGTCACGCTCGGTCGACCGGGCCGATGGAACGTTTTCCGAAACGTGTTCGTTTGAGCTCTGATATGTTCTAGAAATACTGGATGGAACATTCTTTTATCAGCGAAGATTCCTCCCGATATCTCCTTATATCTCTTGATATTTAAGGACTTCGCTCCTATAGTAGTATAGCTCTTAGTCCCGATCGGACCTGGCAATCTGTTTATCCACCAACCGGGCCCTGGGTATCCGAATTGCATAGGGGTACTGGGCAGAGAACCCCACTTCTCTGTCCTTCCCCAGTG
Source organism: Durusdinium trenchii (assembly GCA_963970005.1). Classification (NCBI taxonomy): domain Eukaryota; class Dinophyceae; order Suessiales; family Symbiodiniaceae; genus Durusdinium; species Durusdinium trenchii. The sequence continues at coordinate 657,907 of CAXAMN010023807.1, forward strand.
GCATATGTTGCCTGCTTTCAACGCCTGTTAGGTAGCTTGGAGTCGGGCACCCAAGTGGAATGGTCGCAATGGTAGGCTGGGACCTCCGAAGCTGAGGAAGCAGCTGGGGTGATCCCTTTTTCCCAAAAGCAGGGCTGGTGTGGGACTCTGGCCTTTGGTAAGTGCAGAATCTGACTGTCAGTCTGACTGTCCAGTTTCAGAATCGTAGTTTCAGAACCCCAGTGTCAACATCCAAGTGTCAGAACCCTAATTTAGATCTAGAGTCTAATTTTAGAATACCCGTTTTCAGAACCCCAGTATTTCAGAATCCCACCGATTAGTTTCCGAACGTCATGGCACAAAGGATTCGGAGAGCCCTGCCGGAAACGACCAGCAGGGGGACTATCCTCGAGGTGATTTGTGCCCCATCTCCATCGGTTTGGAGTCATCCATTTTGATGTCAAAATGCGGAAATTGTCCAATCCATCCGTGTTGTAGATCTGAATTCACCGACGTCCCGTTCTCTTGTTTGATGTGGTCTTGGCAGCTCCTAACACCCGAGGAAGCAAGAGTTATATAATAATATATATATATAGTAGAGAGAGCTCTTAACACCTGTAGTCGACAAGTTTTGTGTGGGTTCTTCGTGGGATGTGCTTAAGTCCAACGCGTTGTTGTTTCAATGTTCTTTACCTCCCTAAACCCGCGCAATGAGAGGAGAGCAAGCCAAATGGCGCGCGCGCCGTGCACCTCGTGGAGCACGGGCTCGCGGCACTGAGGGCAGAGAACCTCCCTGGTGGCGACGCGCCACTGTGGTACTCCCGCTTCATTGCTTTGTGCATGCAACTTGGCACCGTATTTAGCCGGGGGAGCATGACTTGGAGGGGTGAAAATGCCCATTTGGCCACAGTGGCCACAGGATCAAAGATTTGGGACTGGAGGGAGGAGAAAGAGGAGATATGCATATAAATATACCAATCAAATACTAAAACAATATCCTCCAATGTCTTGCGTTTTGTTTTGGGGCATTTGCTGTACAAATCCATCAACAGAGTTCTTACATGTTCTTACATGTTCTTACTCAATCACACGAAAAAGGCACACTTTGTGGGGAACAGTTGGAACACACAGCTCACAACATTCACAACCCCCAAAGTCCTTAAGTGACGGTCTTGTCCTCAGCTGTGTCGGACTTGCCTTCGCTAAATCTAAATCTGACAATCTAAACCAGGACCCCCCTTACTTAGGGCTGTCTAATTATAGCTCCTTAGAGCTTTAGAGGTTATATGCGGGGTGTCTAAATCTAACCACCCCGGAATCAGTGGGTCTTTGAGGCTGAGGCTTTCTGATTCTGAGGCTTTTGATGTACGGTCTCCTGATCTTCTTCCAGTTGGTGACCCACACTCACCTCTTTGAGGGCGAGGACGATCCGATCTGTCCGAGTTGGAACTTTGGTCCTGGACACCCGAGAAACGTCCATACGACCATCACACGACCGTGGTACGGAATATAGTGACGACCTGTAACCCATGAAACACCCAAACGATGCCAAGGTCAGACGGAGAGAGTTTGGGGACGCAAAAACAGAAGTTTGGAAGCAAACTCCTTGATGTGCGATGTGTTGTACGGTGTATGGCTGTGGAAACTCATCTACCATCCATACTCTAGGTGTTTTACTTTTTCTGCAGTTTTTTTTTTGGGGAATTGTCCCTTGCATTTGGTTGACCATTCCATCTTATTCCGGAATTAAGGGAGCTTCCACAAGAAGACCCATAGGTTTGGGCAGGTAGAAATATGTTAATCCATGTTTTCCTGTAGACAATCCATGAATATTTGGCATGAATCATGACATCCACCCTGACCGCACTCTCCAGGTTGCAAATCACATGGAATTTATGCCAGCATCGACCGATTCGGTGGAACGGTGAAGGAAGAACGGGTGGCCCGAACGTTCATATGGCCGGATCGTATGACGCCGGTCCCGCCGGTCCCTTGAAGATGGATTATCAACATGTCAATTTACCAGTTTAGTTTGGCCAATTGATCCAATCACCATCACCATATGGCCATCCGGATGTCGATCCGGTGCCTGTCTTCACCAGCGAAATAAACCACCTCAGTGTCTGCAGGTCGTGCATTTCTTCATCCATCGATAGGTATCAGCAAAAAAGTCGCAGTAGCATCCACAGCCAGTATCCCAAAGGATTCCATCAGGTATTCATATTTTGCACTGCAACACATGGAAAAAGCTCACCTCATCCATACCACCGCACCGCACCAAAAGGGTGCCTCAACAGTTTTTGATGCACCGGTCGTCCCTTCCAAAACGACGCCCCGGGGTCCGGTGGTTTCGTTCTTCGGGTTGGAAGGAGGAGGACGAAGAAGAAGAGGATCCAGGCCCTGACCTTGTTGTTGCGCGTCTCGGGTTGTTCATGTTTCATGCGTTCTGACCTGTGTGCCGACCTCGGAGTCCGACGATTGGGTCACCCCAACTCTGGGTCTGAACCGTCCCTTTTGGACGCACGGGTTGCGATCCATCCCTGGGATGTGGGATCCATGTGTGCGACGCTAAAGGCGATGTGTTTACCTCTGCCATAGATGGATTTAGAAGGATTTATATGATTTATATGCACTTACAGCCGGTGGATTTACACCATGATTTACATAAATATGTTTTTACTATTTGTTTAATGTTTGTTGTCTTTTACATATGATGTTTTATATTTATTTATAGTTTTTTGTTGTTCATGACGTGTATATGTTCTTTGCATCATCAGCTACATTCGGGGTGACCTGGGCAGAAAAGCGTCCTTGGAGATGACACAGCACTGCCCACTGCCCAGTTGCCTCGATGGGTTTTTGGTCGGTGGGTTGAACTAAGTCAAATCCGTCAAATCACAGATGGGTTGCAAGGTTTTCTACTGAGACGAACATGGACATGCCATCCAAGGTCCGCGAAAGAATCATGAAAGTGGAGTTCACCACCTCGTATTGGGAAGACTCATGGTCGTCCGAACTCGGGGCCGAACGCGCTCTCCGGCCCATGATGAAGACTCAGAGAGTGTAGGCCTTGCATGCAAGGTACACCTAAAGACTTCTCAGACTAGTCTTCCATGGTCTTCCAATCTTTCTGCAGAGACCCAAAACACGTGGACCAGTCCAGGTAAGTTGTGTTAGTCGGGATCATGTCACCTGGGGATCCAGATGTGTGATGTACCGTGAAGGACGCCACCCTCTATGGGTATAGGACACCAATTCATCAATCTTGGAAAACGAGGTTCCAGTTGTTTTTGTCATCCAACAAACTAACTGGTACAGGTTTGCCAGGATGCCATGTCTTTTCAACGCTCGTGCCTTTTGCGTGAGCATACTCTTTGCAGGTCCCTGAGTGATTCAGCAAGATCAGCAAGCAATCATACCCACATGCGGCCACTTGCAGCCCCGAAATACAGAAACAGCGCATCAGCGCGCTGATGCAGTTCAACAAGGCTTCAACAAGGCTTCAACTGCCAGAGGCATCTTGGGCTTCTACGGTGGAGTCGTTTGGCTGGGCATTATCACCGTCGCTTGGCAGATCGCATCGAACGATCCTTTGGGACGCTCGTTCTGGGTAAACACGTTCCGGGTGATCCAATGCACTTGGGAACACAGCAGCAACTGCATGAAGGGGGCCACACGGGTTCATTTTGTTGTGTCTCATTGAACTACACAATTAAACTTATATGATTAAGGTTGAGCCCAGACATGTAGGGAACAGTTTTGATCATGTTCCAGGTTCCATCATGTTTTCGGAATGAACATCTTGGACTGGAAGGTCGCGGGCTGCCTGGTTCTGGGCGTGGAGCTGGAGCATGGGCTTGGCTTTTTTGGAGTGCCAAAGGTATTCCATTTGGAGCATTGGAACGGTTTTTGTACTCGAGACTGTTCGCTTCTTTTTGGTGTCTGTGGTCAAA